>JAOTQQ010000032.1:46207316-46229689 GCA_026546715.1 Gallinago undulata
AAACTGGAGAAGAGCAGATTTAGATTAGACATTAGGAATAAGTTCTTTACTATGAGGGTGGTGGAGCACTGGAACAGTTTGCCAAAGGAAGGAGTGAAGGCCCCTTCCCTGGACACATTCAAGATGAGGCTTGACAAAGCCCTGGGCAACCTGGTCTAGTTGGGTGTCCCCGCTGACTGTGGGGGGCGTTGGACTAGATAACCTTTGAAGGTCCCTTCCAGCCCAGATGATTCTATGATACATGCTCTTCTGGCCTTGGGATACCCTCTTTTAAGTTGGCATAAGAAAAATGGTTTGGGGGCCGAGGACTCCATCCATTCTCTTCTTGCTCAAAATGGTCCTTGCTGGCCTTAAGCTCTATGTATGTACTGGCAAGTATGTGTTTCCTTTGTGTCTGGCATTGAGACTTGCCTGTGCCAAATGATCCCAGCCACTGTCTCTAAGTCGCCCAAGTGGTGGCCATGAGAAAACTGCTCACTGGGAACTGCTGACTCCTGACCTATTCCCAGAAATTGACTGCTGCAATGCTAGCCAGCCCTGGACAAAACCATAACAGTGGCTGTCCTAGCAATGCCCAGTGAAGACAACTGAATTGCATTGACAGAGTGCTCCTTGATCTAGTTTGTCTGCTGGTATAGGTGGAGTCAAAGGCTGTGAGCACTTCACTCCCATGATCTAGCACTGACCTGGACTTTTCCTCATTAAACTCCAGATGTCTTCTGCTGTCCTGCTGACAACCAGTCTCCCAGAGGAAAACTGGAAGATCAGTGGAGGTAGATCAACACCATGACAGAGAGGTACTCTCAGGGTCTAATCATTGTGGTTAACTAACCATGGGGATGGCTCTTCCTGACAGCTCTGTTCGATGTTTCACCAGGTGCCGATAACACTGGGATATACCTGCAAGCTCTAGTCTTACCTGCCTTTGCAAAATTGGCAAAGGAGCAGAAGATTGTGATGGAGCTGACACTGTCACCTTTGCCACTACTAGATGCCTCCATCACCTGGACAACCACGCCCCCTCCTGCACAGTCCTTGGGGGCCATGGCTCTTGCTCATCTGTCATCTGAGGAAACAGATCCAGTGTTTATATCACCCTCCATGGCTGATTACAGTGCTGGTGGATCTGACAGACCCGGTTGTGCAAAGGGTGCTGAGCAGTGAACCATTTTTTTGACTGGGGTTGAAGTAGAAAATCTATGACCCAAAGGCCATGAAGGCTCCACAGAGTAACATGGAGACCATGAGACTGACAAAGTTTTCTTGGAGAAGTGGATGGCAGAAAACTGTCCAGCACCAGCAGCCACAAAACCCCTAGACATCCTACCTTGCCTTACACTACCAGGTAAACCTGGGTGACCTACCAGAAGTCTTTGATCATGGCCCTGTTCTCCCTGAACCTATGACCCAAAGATGAGGAAAGGAGGGAAAACAGAGATCCTGCATGGTCACTTTCCTAATTTTACTACTTGGGGTTTTTTTGAGGGTGGGAAGGACGATTTTTGTGATGTAGATGTATCATTTATTTCTGTAGTAGCATACAAACATCAATGTGACAATAGTTATAGTGTTAACATGTTTTGAGACGTGCCAGGGAAAAATTCAAAATAATATAATGAAGAGGCTAGTCAGGGTCTAAATTTGTAGCAGATGCCCGGACATCAATAGGACCTAAGTCAATCCCCTCAATATCAGTGGACGAAGCTGATATATGCTTTGTAATTCCTCATCATATTTGGACAGGAAAAGATGTAAGTCAGCATGAATTTACTGTGGACAGTCTAAGGAATGGAAGTGGTCCCTTGCTTGAGATTCATTGAACTTGGTGCATTAAGCATAGACTATGATTTAAAATCCCAAATACCATTTGGCATCCATCTGGTGAGTATCCGATGCCTAAATAAGAGCAGTTTTTCACCCATTACTTTTAAGCAGTCTTCCTGGCAAAAGGACAATGGCATATTGTGCAGCGATTGCATTTGCACCAACTTTTCACTAAGTACTGATTTATGTTTATTTAATCACCATTACTGGTTTATATGTTATGCTTCATTTCTTTAAACATTATGATTCCCCCCCCCCCCCCCAAAAAAAAAAAAATAAAAAAAACAAGTAAAGGATTTATGATGGAAAATCCATAAAAGGTCCCTTCCCTTTTGTTCCACCTAATTGAATTTCACCTCCCGTTACCATTACCTTATTCCTGTTCACAGCACAGAAAATGAAAAGCTTTGGCAAGTTTTTGGGTGAGTATGTCCAAGAAGTTAGAAATCTTGGCCTTTCTTCTGGAAGGTATTGTGTAAGGCAGACATCCTGGACATATCCCTGTGCTTTCCCCCTTCCCTGCTGCATCATTCCTATTGTCAGCCTGAAGCTGTAGCATATCTGCATTCAAGTACTCTGTAGGCTAGAGTTTCCTAGATCTGTTTGGCATTTAAGTCTTTAATAAATGGTTCAGACAACAATGGGAGTCCTTAGACCCTGATTCTCCAGGTCTTTGGTTCAGGGGTGATTCCAACCCTAGCAATTACCTGGCAGCATCACATCGCAGCTTGGTATCATGCCTTTCCTCTCTCATGCCACCCTAAGTAGTAGCAGTTCAGTGACTTCACTCAGGGCTGAAGCCCACATCCACAATTTCCTTCCCAAAAAGGACCGGTTTCCTTTATGTTTTCATTTTTAGCCATGCTCAAGTACTGTCTATTCTTAACAAAGAAGTGATCCTTTGTGTGGTAATGAACTAGTCAGTCTACATATAAACGTTCCTCTGGAAAGAGCATGCTGCTCAGAGAGGTCAAAGGCCCTCAGTTGCCAGCAAAAATGCAATTTAATGAGTAGGAGGCATTTTGAAAAAGAAGTAGCTGTGTTCTTGACCTGGCTCTACAAAAGGAGTAGGAAACTCCCAAAGTGCAAAATGGAGATCCTCTAGCCCTGACTCAGCTGCTCTCTGTGTGTGATACTGAAGTCTTGGGACATGATTTGCATGAGGACTTGGACCTTCTGGTGTCCACATGTGTGAACAACCTAGTTTTTCATTTCACAATATGAATTTCACAGTGCTCCAGACATACAGAGAAGTACCATCACAGGGAAGGAGGGATCCTTTGTATGAATATTTCTTGTGCCTAAGGACACTGGAAGACTGAAAAGCTGGAACAGGTCTGTTGTGAACTACCTGACACATGTCTTGCCAGAAGTTATGGGACGGTTTGCTGGATACCGAAATAATAGAATCATAGAATGGTTTGGGTTGGAAGGGACCTTAAAGATCATCGAGTTCCAAGCCCTCTGCAACAGGCAGGGACAGCTCCCAATAGATCAGGTTGTTCAAAGCCCAATCAAGCCCAGACTCCAACACTTCCAGGGATGGGACATCCACAACTTCTCTGGGAAACCTGTTCCAGTGCCTCACCGCCCTCAAAGTAAAGAATTTCTTCCTAATATCTAATCTAAATCTACCTCCTTTCAGTTTAAAACCATTATCCCTCATCCTATCTCTCCACTCCCTGATAAAGCGTCCCTCTCCACCTCTCCTGTGGAGAGGGTATCTCCAGTATATCCAGAGGGTATCTTCAGATACTGGAAGGCTGCTATAAGGTCTCCCCAGAACCTTCTCTTCTCCGGGCTGAACAACCCCAAATCTCTCAGCCTGTCCTCATAGGAGAGGTGCTCCAGCCCTCTGGTCATCCTCATGGCCCTTCTCTGGACCCATTCCAGTAGGTCCCCATCCTTCCTGTGCTGAGGACTCCAGAGCTGGACACAGTACTCTGGATGGGGTCTCACCAGAATGGAGCATACACACGCATACACCAAGTGCACCCTGTGCACATCCAGCATTTAGCTGGAACACGCTGGACAGCAATAAATCTCACCTACAGCTAAATCCTGCCAGATCACATACAAAAGGCATTTCTCTAGTTGTTTCACCAGCAAGTCGCACAGCCAGTGGGTGTTTACAACACACCTGTTTAGGATGGGCATTTTGCAAAGTGCAGCCAGCAGACACAAGATGGAAAGAAGATTTTCTAGGAAGAGGAGTTTATGCCACTAACTACTTAAGAGTTGTTAGGTCACTTAGGTGGCTTCCACCCCACATCACTCATCCAAATAATGATAAAATCCTTTTGCTGTATTAAAAGCATGGCTTTCTAAGGTATAAATGAGGTTAGCTCCTCTGTACAGACATTAGTCCTGGCAAAAGTCTGTCTCATCTCAGGAGTAAGGGCATTCTTATGGATCCAATTAGAGAAAAAACACTGTCTGGCAAGAAAAGAACAAAACTTATAATACTTCTGATTATACAATGGCAGCTGGAATAAAATTTTCTCATATGGGAACATGTGAGCTCAATGTGTAAGGAGAAACTGGGCTTGTCAGATTTAATTAGAGTGAGAGAAATGACCTACGGTCAGAAACTACATACATTGTCCACTCCTGGCTTCTGGGGCTGAGCCAGACTCCAAGATCATTGAGGCAGCACCCTGCACCACATTCCCAGAGACAGGAGTTCACACCAAGGGCTTCTCACTGGTGGTGGTGAGAAAACTCTGGACTTTCTCTTCTGTTAAAACGTCATCTCATCCTGGTTGCTGAACGATAGAGGTTTCACCAGAAAATCTCAAAGCACTCTAAACAGCTCTAAGCGATGGGATATGGGCCAGCGTGTTGCAGTGAAATATACACACACTGCAGGCTGGTTTGGACAGTAAGAGGGCCATCGCGGGTAATACATCAGATCCGTCCACCTGAAGTACATAAATAGCTGTAATTACATCAGTATCTAAGTGCCTCATGGTGCTCTTCTAAGCTAGAGATTTCCTGTTATTCCCAATTTATATGGAGGCCTCGGGGACAAGGAGACTATAGGATTTCAGTGGGATCTAGACACATTCAGCTACCCTTCCAAGACCTACCCTTGGGGAGATGTGTATCATCATGCAAGAATGGCCTCTGAAGGGCTGCCAACTGACTGTCCACGAGATGGTGGAACCGGAGTGCGCTTGCGTTGGTGCACTGACCCACTGCGCTCATTTGGGCACCAGAATTCATATGGGGTTTGGAAGCTGCTTTGCAGACAGTATAGAAAAAGGTGCAGATTTACTGGGAGAGTAGAGTAGGGTGAGAGAGTTGTAGCATCCTCACTGGCACCACGCATTGAATCAGGATCCTGGATCTTGGGGAATCATTCTCCTAACAGCAGCTTCCAAGCTGATATTCCAGGTGATATCAAAACAATTTTGTTTTCCTTAAGCTTTTGCTGAACTAAATAAATCGACTGGAAGCAGAAGCACTCAGTGGTGAAAAAAATTTAGAGACAAAGGCAACAAAAGAGGCACTGTTACTAACCTACTAGTGCAAATGTATTTGAGGCAATTCCAACATATGAGAACTTATAGATAAAGTGTGTGTGAGGGATTTATACGGCTTTGCTAAAATAAAACTTTCCTTTGTGAGAACAGGTAAGTTATTTTATCCAATTCTTGGTAGCAGGATAATATTCTTCTTTTTCCTTCTTCCCTATTATGTGCCTGTATTTTATGCTTCCCAGGACAGAAGCTGTCCTGCAGAGTGATTAGGGCTTCAATCTTAGCTGAAGTCTTTAAGTGTTACTGCAAATACAAAGGCAGATCAGTGCATGCCCTCTTCTGCATCAAGCCAAATACTACTTGTCCGATAGACTCAAGATCTTTGCTTCTAGCAAAAAAATCTTCGGGGCGACAGGAAAGAGAAACCCATAAAATTCTCAGTCTTCACTTAAAGGGGGTTCTCCCACTTTATGCAAAGGGAAACACAAGAAAATCACTGCTTTTCACCTGACAGTTATTCATGTCATCGCTTTCATGTGAAAGGGCATCGTGTACCCTACTAAAGACCAGGAAGGGTTATGTCCTTTGGCTCTCTTCTTGAGGCAAATGTACAAGTGGTATCTTGGGCTCAAATGTACACAATCCTTTGAAATTTGATTTGATCCCTGGTTCTGTTGCCTGTTATGCAGAGTGGCAGTGGGTGGAACTGTCATGTTGATGTCTCTGTTGGTGACCGCATGTATTTCGGGAATGCCCTGTAATACAACCTGGCTCATTGTTGACAGCCAGAACTTTCCATGAAGTCCACAAGCTCCTTTTCTTCTCCTTGGTTTGCTTAGTTATTAGGAGGGCAGTAATGAAACAGGTGTGCCTGGAGTGCAAGGATGTACCAGCACACCAAACTGCAAGGTTCAGGCAGAGCAGGAGAAGGCACTTCCTGGGGAAAACATCTCTTGCCACCTTGTGCAGATTGTCCTTATATATCCATCATTGCCTGGTATATTACCCAAGGGCAAAGATCTGACCAACTTCTAAGCAGGCAGTGTGCCATCGTAACAGATGGGCATAAATGGGGCAGCCAAGAAGCCATGTATGTCCATCTAGTGTGTTTAAGGGTTGGATTCCCAGGCAGGAACGTCGGAGCAGCTGTCCACCCTCAGTTTACGTGCCTATAGTTTAGGGGGATCTGCCATTACTAATCCGGCTTCAGAGATGGTTTAACTTTCAAAAATTAAAAATAGCATGCACTGCCCATAAGGAGAGTGAGTCTTGACCCATTCACATCAAGGGTTTGTGTGGGTGAATGGAGGGGGGGGTCTAGCAACAAAGAATGGTAGGGTGGGGAAGTGTGTTGACCTCCATTTGTCTTTTTGTTGGGATCTGCTGTGGGATTGTGTTAAGAATGCCTCCACACACCAGCCATCTTTAACCAGGGTGCCCAAGGCAGGGTCTGGTCTGTGTTCCCCTGCATTGGAGAGGACCAGATTCTGTTATCTTATTCATCTGAGTCCTACAGCTCCATGCTCCACCATATTGGCAGCAGTTGGATCTAGTGGTTTGAAATTGACATTTTAAAGCTCTAAATTTTCTTTGCTTAAAATTGAATCCTCCTGGCAAATGTCTAAGATCTGGAGTTCAGATTCCACCACTGACAAATGCCTCACCAAAACTATCTCTGCAAGAAAGATGTGCTGGTGTTGCAGAGGTGTGGATGTGGCTCTTCACAGGGAAGAAATAAGATTTTTCCTGACTCTAATTATCATATTTATTACATTTTTAGTCATATTTGGAGCCTCAGAGCTAGAACTAATAAAGAATTTAGATAGAAAAAAGCTCAGTCACTTAAGAAGTGCCTTAGATGCTTAGTTGCTAGAGAGAGATCCAGACCTGTGAGCTGGGGTACTGTGGCTTGTGTACTTCACATATCACTTAAGAAAGGATATGAACCAGTCAAAATATGGGGAGATACCCATATTAACTCCAAGGAAGGGCTGAATATTGGTCTATGTTTGCAATCTTGCACCTCCTGAAACTTGGGGAAGTGACAGTCTGCTGACTACATCATCTTAATTCATTGCTCATTCAAAGCATGGAGGTCCTTACATCTCAATCTGTATGACATTCCTGCATGTAAAACATAACCAGAATCCAGGCTTTGTCCTCTTTCCTCCTCTTATAAAAGTTTAATTTTCCAGATATCAGAAGAAGCTGGCTGTGCCTCACATCCCAGTTGGTCTGAGTGGGAGCTCCCTCCAGGACCTCTGCTCAGAGTAGTGTTTTTTCCCTACCAGGCTTCAGTGTGAATTACATGTCCAGCAGAAAGGCTGTTGTTGGAAATAGAGTTGACAGTACATGTCAAATTGTTTAGAGGGATGCTTCGGTGTTATAGCTGAAGGACTCTGTGGACGTACATTTTGCATATACACACACCTCACACACCTGGACTCATTTGGAGACTGGATTTGCAAACATGCTGCCATGCTAACAGGATTTCAACTTTGAAATCTTACTGGGCATCTTTAGGTGCCACAAATGTTGCGAAAAAAAATTGATCATTACTTATCCAAACTTCTGTTTTTCAAAGCTACTTGAGTTTTGTGATTTGAGCCAGAGGATGACATTATTTCACCTTACTGACAGTGAATAAATGCTTGTTCTTAACTGTGATAGGCTGTAAAGAAGATCACAGCAGTTGGGGTTACCTGTCATGCCCAAACATTCCCACAGTCAGCCATCATGACACAGTCCATGGTCTGTATACCAGATCCTCTCCTGTTTATGGCCTTGCCCATGGAAACGTTCTGATATAGTTGTGGCCTTACCCTCCAAGGTCACACATATGCAGCTGGAATTTTTTTTCATCATCTGAAACATCTTATCTTTTCCATGTTTCTCCTTTTCTGTAGTATTACTTTTTTTCCAGCATTGTAAATTAAGCCTCATAAAGCGTGTGAATTTCAAGCTCATATGAGAGTTACACAGAAAAATGTTGAATTGTGTCATGGAATCTTCCAGGGGTCTCTGTGCAGACCAGTGTTATGTCCTATTTGCAGCTTACAAGTGACCGGTTGGGATATGCCCATCACAGTGCGGTTATCACAGCCGTGAAAACTATCACACCTAATTGTGGTATGTGAGTTCTCCTGAATCACCAGGTTTCAACTCACAGTCTATGAATAGCATGTGTCTATATGAATGTTTTCCCTGTTTAGTGACAGGAGAGGACATTTTGGAGTGTATTGTCTCTCTGCAAAATAGTTCTACGCAGCACGTAAGACTTAACTTCTTTGGGGTGCTCTAGTGATAATAACTTGTCTTGTTTGGGTTAGTGACTTCCTTCTAATTCCCCTCTCATAATCTCAGTACATTTTATTCACCATCTGCAAACACTGTGTGCGGTAATATAAACCACAGAGAATAATTTCTAGAAACCCACACCTGGAAATGGCATTATTAAATTTGAAACAATAAGCAGAATAGGAATCATAAAATCATAGATTTGTCTAGGTTGGAAGGGACCTTAAAGATCATCTAGTCCAACCACCAACCTAACTCTGACAAAAAAATAAATAAGATATAAGAAATAAAAATCACTAAACCATATTCCTGAGGACCATGTCAACCCATCTTTTGAACACCTCCAGGAATCTGTGTGATGCCCAGCTGCTACTGGGATTGACCCACCAGCCCTGGGAAGCCAAAGCCCAGGGACTTGCGAAAGCAGAGTCTGCTGCAGCCCCTCTTGTGTGCAACACTCCCCGACTCTGTGGCAGCTGAGCAGCCAGCACCCTATGCCCGCCTTTGCCAGCAAAGTGATGCCCAGGCTCTCACAGACAGCATTTGTTCAAACAAGTAATCTATTGAAACCTATATACAGAGGGTAAAGGTCACCGAGGGAAGGGACTCAGGAACAGGGAGGGCAATTGCAGTACAGGGGGTAAGGGACCAAGTCTCTGTTGCAAGGCAGGCTCCTGGCAATGGCCCCTTTCAGTTCAGGAAGACATAAGAGCCGCCTTGCTTGATGCCAAAGAACATCTCAATGCGGATGGTGCTACCGGAAGCATCTGTGAGCCGGAGGTTGCAGGAATGCTGGGAGGGCAGCACCGTCAGACGGCAGTGTGTTGACTGAGGCATAACTGCCCAGGAGCTTTTCAGCAGGATCTGCAGCCAGCGGGAGGTTTTGCCAGTGTCCAGGTAGGGGCCCGTGCAGAGGGTGTCCAGGAGGCTGGGAGCCTGTCTTTCCCTCAGCTCCTTCTGGGGGTGGTGGAGGAAGCACAGCATGTCCTCGGCCAGCTGCTCCCTCATGCATGTGCACTGCAGATCAACACGGAGGCTGGCCTTCCGCCCTGGTGTGCCCTTGGTGGTGGTGCCCACGTCCACATGGAAGGCATGGCCACGAGGGGGCTTTAGGGGCACGAGGAGGCAGTACACAGCATCATCCTCACAGCCGCTCCAACCTCCTAGGGTGCTGCTCACCCCGACGACTGGTCTCGGTTCTGGCATGAAACTGTTCCGTGACAGTTTTCGGCAGATCCGCAGCAGTTCGTCAACCAGCTCCTCCACCATTGTGAATGATTCTGAGAGGTCCAGGAGGCGCTGGGCTGAAATTCTGCACCCATGCATTGCAACCCCAACTTTTCCTTCCGGCTTCTCTCGTTCAGCCTTCTCAGTGGTGGTTCGTTCCATGCCACTGTTGCCTGGCTGGCAGCTCCTTTTCTTGAGCCAGCAGCCGAGCCCCAACAGCAGCAGGAGGAGGAGAACTGCAGCAATGGCCCAGAAGTGCCATTGCCGCAAGGCAGGGAGGAGCGGGGCCGCCCAGGCAAGGGCAGCCTGCTCCAGCCCCTGCAGGAACTCAGTCACCTGCTCTTGCAGGGACATCTCACGGTGCTCCATGGGCTCTGGCATGGCCTCGACCAGGGGAGCAGCCAGCATCTGCTGGAAGAAGCTTTGCAGAGCCTGGAAGAGCAACAGCCCTGAGGCAGCCATGGCCTGCAGGAGGAGAGAGAGAAGGGTCTCAGTGGGGCTGGGAGGGAGCTGGCAGTGGTGGGAAGCGGGGCCGGGAGCTGTGGGGAGCTGGGGGCAGGTAGCAGAGGGGGGAGGCAGCGGGGAGGCAGCAAGGCCTGCGCCCACTGCGACACCGTGCTCAAGGTGCTCCCGCCAGCAGCTGGGCCCTGGATGGTGTGTGAGAACCCACCCCCCCGCCCCAGGGGCCAGTGTTTCTGCCCCCGGCCCTCTTCCAGCCCTGCGTCCTCCCACCAGCCCACTCACCATCGTACCGGGCTCGAATGGCTCAGCGCTGCCTGACGGGGCCCTTTATAGCCCCCCCACATTGTCGTGTTCCCTGAGGTGTCACAGACGCCAGAGCTCATCACAGACCCCTCCGGCAACCAGCCCCGCCTCGGCCCCCAGCCCGGCTCAGCGACTGCACCCTGCCCTGGGCTCCTGCTTAAGAGGGACCTCTCTTCACAGGAGCTGCTGGGGGGCTAGAGTTTGGGTTTCTTATCATCTGCCTGCCCAGAGACACTTCATGGTCATAGACAATCCTGAGTGGAGGGGACACATGAGGAGCATCAGCTCCAAACCCTGGCTCCCTATGGGCAACCTTCTACAGAAATCATAGAATCGTCTAGGTTGGAAGGAACCTTAAGGATCATCTAGTCCAACCATCAACCTAACTCTGACAAAAACATAAATAAGAAATAAAAATCACTAAACCATATTCCTGAGGACCATGTCAACCTGTCTTTTGAACACCTCCAGGTATGGTGCCTCAACCACTTCCCTGGGCAGCCTATTCCAATGCTTGATAACCCTTTTGGTGAAGAAATGGTTCTTAAGATCCAATCTAAACCTCCCCTGGCGCAACTTGAGGCTATTTCCCCTTGTCCTATCTCCTGTGACTTGGGAGATGAGACCAACCCTCGTCTCTCTACACTCCCTCTTCAGGTAGTTATAGAGTTATAAGGTCTCCCCTCAGCCTCCTCCAGACTGAACAACCCCAGCTCCCTCAGCCACTCCTCATAAGACTTGTGCTCCAGACTCCTCACCAGTTTCGTTGCCCTTCTCTGGACCTGCTCCAGCACCTCAATGTCTTTTTTGTGGTAATGGGCCCAAAACTGGACACAGTACTCGAGGTGAGGCCTCACTAGTGCCAAGTACAGGAGGATGATCACCTCTTGGGTCCTACTCACCACACTGTTCCTGATATAGCCCAGGATGCTGTTGGCCTTCTTGGCCACCTGGGCACAATGCTGGCTCATGTTCAGCTGACAGTTGACCGAGACCCCCAGGTCCTTTTCTGCCAGGCAGCTCTCCAGCCATTCTTCCCCAAGCCTGTAGCGCTGCCTGGGGTTGTTGTGACCCAAGTGCAGGACCCGGCACTTGGCCTTATTGAAACTCATCCTGTTGGATCCAGCCTGTCCAGATCCCTCTGCAAAGCCTCTCTACCCTCCAGCAGGTTGACACTGCCACCCAGCTTGGTGTCTTCTGCGAACTTACTGAGGGTGCGCTCAATCCCCTTGTCCAGATCATTGATAAAGACGTTAAAGAGAACAGGTTGCAATACCGAGCCCTGTGGGACACCACTTGTGACCAGCCGCCAACTGGATTTGACTCCATTCACCGCCACTTTCTGGGCCCGGCCCTCCAGCTAGTTTTTAACCCAGTGGAGAGTATACCCATCTCAGCCACGAGCAGCCAGTTTCTCCAGGAGGATACTGTGGGACACTGTTTCAAAGGCCTTGCTAAAGTCCAGGTAAACAACATCCAGAGCCTTTCCTTCATCCAGCAAATGGATTGCTTTGTAATAGAAGGAGATCAGGTTTGTCAAGCTGCCTACATAGAGGAATGGTCTAATTTGTGATTTTCATTATGAATCTCATGTAATTGAAATTCTTTTTAAAAACACAACTCATAGAGTTAAAAATGAGATAAGAGTAAAAATAACTATGATGTAAAAATCATACAGGTTCATGATTGTTGAGGGCAATATACAAACCTTACTTGAAGCAGGGTTGGTTACCCTTCCCTTCCTCATATTCAGGTTTCACCATTAGTCTTTCTTCCTCTCTTGTGGGTTGAGCGGATTTCTGACTCTGTTAATGAGAGCTGAGCACCTTCACCACATACAGCTGTAATCTCTCCCTTTGGTGGGGTGTTTAGAACTATTTTGGGGAGGAATTATGACTACTTAATTTTGGAACAGCATGAGGAAAGTCAGAGTTATTCTCCACCCAGTCCGGAGTGAGGATGTCTATGGCACCAGCTTGTCCTGCATCCTCTGGCTCCTGCTGGTGATGTGGCCGTGCTGGTGTCGGAATCCCCTGCCATTCCCCAGCCTTGGCATCTGGAGCACTTGAGTTTGGTGTATGAAGAAAAGACCTCTGTTACAACAAAGCAGAATAAAGCTTTGCTTTCAGGAACTTTCTGGACCTGCCCTGTTCCCCAGTCACTATAATGCTCTGGCAAATACTTTGTGAGCCAGCTTTCACACTGCTTCTAGGAACATGCAGAATATTCAACCAAAATGTTATGCATTGTCTCTTTGACCTCTTGGCATTTGTTGATATAAGTTTACCTCATAGCTGCTATTTTCCTAATAAGTTCCGTTTAGGGTTTGTTTTTCAAGCTTAAATGGAAAATCCCAAATTGTGTCATGACAAGAGTAAACACTCCTACATGTTGAACGTGTTCTGTTTTCCATTGCTCTTCTGCCAATGTCTGGGGGTGAAAAAAGGCCCAAACAGGCTGAGTATCGAGTGGGTGACAGCCAACTTAGAGTCTGGAGCTTGTGTGTTGCTACAACAGCTGAGTCATTAGTGCCCCAATCCATCCACAAAGGATCAGTAATCAAACCTTTCTCCTTAATTGACAAATGCAGCTATCCCCACCCTGATGAGCTGCTAGAAGGAATGTTCTTCGGTGAAAGAAGCCTAATTAGCTAGTATAGTGCGGGACAGACCACAACCAGTTTAAAGAGGTGTGCATCTTGCACATCTACATGCTGGACACCTCTAGGTCGTGGCAGTCAGGGAAGTGGTGGTGCAGCAGGGTTCTCTGAGGTTTTTGCCATCTGAATCTGAGCTCTGTCTCTTTGCATGTCTGACCTTAGAGCAGCATTTCAGGGAAATGAAGGGATAAAATTACTGAAAAGTCTTGGGAACAGGGCTGGAAGATGAGGTGTCTGAATTCAGCATACAGGCTCCACTGAGATGCTCCAAACTTCATCTCAGCTGCCATCTGACACAGCAGGTGTCACCCCATGGCTATATAAAAGTTGAAGGAAAGGCAGACCATCTTCGAAGATCTTACAGTAGCAGAGGATTCACAGCTGAGTTATATACATATGGCAATATTTACGTATGCATGGCAATATTTAATTTGCTTTGTCAGTTTTATCCCCCATACTATTAAGATCTGCCTTCACATTTAAGTGCAAGCTTTAAGCTGCAAAGTCTTTGTCTCAGGCACACTCCAGATCCAAGCCAGTGTATGTAAAATTGGAATACAGTGTTAAAAGGCTGATATTTTGAGACAGACTTTCTCCGTTATGCTATTTTTACTCCACTGAGTTCAGCGGGGAACTCCTCATTCGCCCTATGGGGAAGGGAGAAATGTCTTTTCTCCATGGAGCCAACTTTGAGGTCTGACCAACGACCACGGGTTCAAGCATGCTGTGTCCTCATGTCTGTGAATGATTTACCGTGTCTTTCTGAAGAGGCAGGCAGACATCTAAGCTCACACTTGTGATAAATCTCAGTGCAATTGAAATAAGTGACAAAACTTCTATTGATTTTCCACCAGCAGTGATTTTGCTGAAAGCAATTAAACCTCAAAACTGAAATGCAAAACTGCCTTAAACACCAGTGTTGTCCAGACATTGATGTTGAAATGAGAATTGTCTTACAGAGATGTCATACTGGGAAGAAATGGAGGCAGCTTTGAGAAAGATACACTCAATATTTTTATATGTGGGTAGTTACTGAAGGTGGAAAGCTAAGTTATCTCCTTCCAGCCCTGAAAAGGGGCCTGATTTCTCACAAGGTGAGTTTTCAAATGTCTCTTTCTCAAGCCAGACACGGCACAGCTGCATTTTCCAAAACTGCTAGTCACTTCAGAAATGTTTGGCTCTGGGGTCTGTCCTGAAAGCTTTTCTTAACACGTCCAAAGATAATCTCAAGTCTGCCAGAAGGACCTTGGAGCCAAAATATTAACCTTTCATTTTTCATTTCTGGCTCCACTAAGTTTAGTTGTGCTCTTAGGTAAGAAATTACTTGCTTCTGCAGGAAGCTGCTTTGCTCAGGCCTTGCACCGCACATGCCCAAGTGTTTTTGCAAGGAGAGAAAAACCAGCTCTCCACCAGGATGGCTGCTTCAGGAAAGCAGGAAGGTGGATGGCAGCTAAGGAGCTTTTTAACACTCCAAGAGTTTTGTCTGTTCTTTCTCTTCACTGAGTGAGCTGATTGGCATCCAAGACACATTTGATCATGCTTTGCAAAAAGGCCATATTTTAACAACTAAATGGCTAATTCACCTAAAAAATCAAATTTTCCAAGAAAACATGCCAAGCTGGGTTTGAAAATCTAAGTGCAAATGGATCATAGGGTATGTGTGATAATTTTGTAACTTTCTATGACATTTATTGTCAGTATAGCAACATGCTTTTGTGTATTAATGCAGTGACTGATCTATTTTCCAGAAATCCTTATAGTAGATAAGACAACTATAGATGTAAAATACAGGGGTTACTTCATCCACATGCCAGTCCAGCTGTTTCTGGAGGGTAAGCTGCCATAGTTTCACAGTTCGTAATAACAGTATGTAAAATTTTAGAGATGAAAATGTATTTCTCCCACATACTGACCTCTGTGGATGTTGTCACTAGCTCCATGAGGTTTACAGCTGCGTGATGAAGTGAGCAAGGGGATGCTGACTTCACCTGTTAGTATAAGGTGACCAGCCAAATATCGCCTATAAAGCAATCTTGCATCAGTGGCTTGACTCACCTTCACTTCTCCAGCTCTTCCCAAATAAAATCTTTAGCAGCTGAGCTTCCACCAGGCTGGATTTTCCATAAATGTGTTAAGAAAAAGAGCATTTACCAAAGATGCTCCTTAGAAAAGCAAAGGAAGAGTTAATCTAACTGGGTAAGTGAGAACAGTGATTGAACTAGAAAAATACTAGCATAAATACGGGCACATAGCAGACCAATTCATAAAAATAACACAAAAAATCGAGCACCGATACTGGCACAGAGTTGAAGGAAACATGGAGCATGGGATCAGGTGAGAAGAAAGCAAGACTTAAACAGAGCTCCATAAATTACTTATTTAACTGGAAAGAAGGATGCTGACCAATGGAAAAGTAACAAGAGAATAACTGCAAAATTGGGATTAAGGAGGTGTGAGCAGGCAGTAGGAGGCAAAAAAAGGCAGTGTTAAGAAAAATGGGTTTATAAAAAAGGAAAGTGGAAACCGGAGAGTGTAAAAGGAAAAATAATGCGATCTGGGGCAGAAACCTAACAAACAGGGAAGTTACACCCCACTTCATGGCACAAAAGTTGGTTTAAATGTGTTTTCTTGCAAATAATATATTATAAAACACCTAAAATAGCAAACGTTTAGGATGGCAGTGGGCCATGTGGTCCATCTACCCACTGTATCTGTCTACCATGGGATGTGTTTTCCCTCCAAAAGCCAGACTGACTCATGTTTTAATGTGTTTGCAGTTGCACAACTGCTTTTGGATTTCTGTGAAGCATGCAAGCATTTGTTTTAACCTCCAGACTTCGTTGCTGTTTATGAGCTTTTGATGGTGTTGTTTTGCATGTCTGAGTAAGTGAGAGTCAGACCCCATGACCCTGTAGGCTGGAGGGGACCCTTCTCCTGGCTCACCCAGGGACTATTAGCTCCATTTAACAACATAAATGTCCAAGGGCCAGATTCAGTGCCACTGGAGGCAGTGGGAAGTTTGCCACTAGTCCAAATGGATCTAGGGCTCAGAGCCAAAAGTTGCTTTGAACCAAGATAGGGATACACTTGCATTCTGTCCAACTCACGGAGGCTTGTGTTTTGTGATTCATTTCCCTTTTTCAGTACATTGTAGAAGAAGGATGGCCTTTCAGTATGAACATCCACAGGATGTGTATAATTAGCATGGGACTTACTTATGCTCTTTACAAATTATATGCACTCAAGAACTGAATTCTAGACAAGTTCCTCTTAAAATGACACTCTTAAGCAAAAAAGGCTCGTGAAGTTCAAGACTGAACTTGCTCTTTCTTGAAGAGAAAGAGCCAGAAGCAGAAGACAGTGGGATACAGAAGAGTTTTTCCACTTCCAAGAAAAAAACCACACAGAATAACCTTCCTGCACAGTGGAGAGGGGGCAGATCAGAGGTCTCCTGATCCCCGCCCCTGCTGAGGTTCAGCCGGCTCAACCTGCAGCCCACTTAGCCCAGTGGTGTTCTTGCCAGACAGCCTGGGGCACATTGCAGTGGGCCAGGGGAGAGCTGGAAAGGCTGTTTCTTATGAGGGAACATAGGAAATGGCAGCTGTTTGGGACAGGGTGGGAAGATCAGATAGTCAGGGAAGTTTGTACCTGCAACAGGTTTGCCTCTCTGGAAGCTGTGAAGAATAACTCAATCAAAGAAACAGAAACAGAAAAAAAAAAAAAAAAAGCAAGAAGAAACATCCAAAGAGAAAATGAGCAAACAAGCCAAAAAGTCATTTGCAAGAAGCAATTTTATTTTACTTCCAGTTCTAATGCATATTTTTTGCACTGGCTACTCTTTTCTTTGAGCACCCTGAGCATCATTAAAAGTCCATTTATTTCACTAACTTGTGCATTAAGCTAATTATATCCTGTGCACAGCACGCTTGGACTTGACAACCCAAAAGGGACAGCTAGAACTGGATTCGTTAAAAAGAGTTTTTTATTTTATAGCACTATAAAAAATAATGATACAGTTCTGTCCCAAGCTCACAATAACCAAATTTGTATGGCACAAAATCCTTTTCTCCAAATTTGGACTTCCTAGTCGAATATTCAAAGATTTTTCTTTCCTGCATTTTCTCTGTCTCTCCACCAGTCTCAAAGGACATCGGGTCACTGCCTTATCTAAAGGTGTCTGAAATGAATTAGCCAGTAAAATGAAATGATTGTATTTCTATCAACAGTAATGCCTGGGGTTCGCCAAAATTATGTAAGGGATTCGGGATTTAAAAATAATATTAATTCTGATATAATTCTGATATGAGGCCCCTTTCAGTGAGATACTCTAAAAGCGTAAATGTAGGCAGTGCTGGCCTCAAAAGAATTTATGTGCTGGAGGCTCTGGTCCTACCGATATAAATCTGTGCCTAGATGGAGGACTCTTTATCTTGCAGAAAGTTGAGCACTCCTAATGATTATTGAGACAGAAATGACCCCATTTAAATCTCAGTTCCCTGGCTGAGTTTGTGAGGCTGACAACTCCTCTGATTTGTAAACAGAGAGAAGAAAGCTGCTCCAGAATCAGATATCCACAGTGGCACTTTTACAGCCATTTTTTTTCTGATTGCAGCTGTGCCATAAATTACCGGAGATAGCCCTCTTTAATAATTGTTTAGGAACTGGAAGCATAACCAACAATTTCCAAGTAACAGGACTTTCACTTCTAACAGGATGGAAGAATATAAGAATTTGGGGTGTGACTGAGAAATGTCATCCCACAACTGTGTACTCTGGCAGTTTTCCAAAAGTGCTCTTCTCTGGCCTAGCCTTGCTCCATTTATGTGTGTGAACCACTCAGATATCACCATGGGAGCAGATTTTGCCTAATACAAGACTGTTTCATAAATCCTGTCCCTAAATGTATTCTGCATATGGTTAGAACCAATTACGTAAAAGCATGAGCAGCATCTTCTGTTCTGGTCACCCCTTAGCACAAGGTGCCCTGAAGTCATCAGACCCCTGGTAAATGAAAGATATACCCCCCCAAAAAACAGACCTCTCTACATTTGCCTATAAATATGCTAGAATCCTCATGGAAGAAGGTTCCCTCTTGTAAGAGCAAGGTCCCTCTGAGTCTATGGCCACGCACTCACCAAAATGGCAAGACCATAATAAAAGTGCACTGGAAGGAACATAGACCAACAAGGTGCCCAATAGACACAAAGCTGGACTATATACTTGTTTCGGAAAGCCCAAGGAGATATCTGCTGGAAACAAGAAGCTTTCATTATCTTGTTACATCACTAGATTTGTGGACAAAATCTACAAACAGAGGTTGGAAGGGCATTTGTACTGGGTATGTATTAGCACAGAACTAAGAGGACTCATTTCAGACTCCAGACTTTGGGATTTAAATCAAAAAGTACTCATGGCACCTTCCCTCTTTGCTTTCTACCAGTTCTTTGACAGAAAGTCTTTCTCCTTCTGGGAAGGACTAGCAGTATAATTCCTTTCTGTCCCAAGTATTGGTTGGAATGGCTTCCCATTTCACAAAACAAAGAAAAAAATTCATTAAAGATTTCTAATTAATTAATATTATTTTTTATGTTAGCCTCCCATATGAGCAGCACCCTTTCTTAAGAAGGGTAAGCTTTCTTAGCCTGTGATAAGAAAACAAGTTACTTAATCAATATATTTTCCAGCGTACGTGTTCTTTGGCAGAGATGATAAGTTGTCTCTTTTGAGTGTGTGTGTGTCTTTGCGTGGATATGAGTGTATATGTAAGCGTTCCTGTTTCAGAAAACAGAGTTGTTGGACATGGATAGGAATGTGTCTGGCATCTTTAGAAGAAAGACTCAGAAGGAAATCAGTATTTGAGCGAGTTTTGCAAGATATCCAGCTCTGACTATTTTGCGGTTAACTTTCCATTCCAAAATTGCTAATGGTGAGCTGTCCAGACCATGTCTCTTACCAAAGAATCTTGGAATTGTGAGAAAACAATGAGCTAGCCGTTAGGAAAGATTAACCTCCCAATCTTAATCCTTCCAACTATCGCTTTACATAAAAAGGGCATTCATGTCTAAATCACTGCTAAAGACTCTCGGATAAATTTCTCTCTAGCCTAATTCCACTGAAACTGTCACTGCTACATCAAATATACGGTGATTTAATGCAAGCTGGCTACAGTTATTGCAATAGCATTAGAATTGCCATCTAATATTGAAGTCCTGTTAATGCTACTAGGCAATGTACACAAAGAAAATTTACAAGCTGAACAGACAAGACAAAGGATTGCAGAGAAAGGAAATATTTTTATACTTCAGGCAATAAAGACTCAAACTAATAAGATGGTTTGCCCACAAATATATAAAGAATTTGGAAATGGATGTGAAATAAAACCAGCTCTGCTGAAGCTCACACCATCCCTCTCTATTTCTTTCCAAAGCAAATTAGTATTTAATTTATTGTGGAAAGGGCATGTTGTCCCTTCTGATTTCACCAGTGCATCCACAACCAGAACAAAATGTAACAATTCAGAATAACTGAATAAACTGTTTCCCAGAATAAGTCTGCTGGCAATCCCTTATATCAATAACATTTTAGGCCTAGGAGCAAAAAGGTGCTTAGTGCCTGTCACTTACTCAGGCATTTTAATCCCTGCTGCTTTCCTAACCAGGACCTAGGCTCCTCAATATATTTGTAGTTCTCAGGCTCCAGGTTTTAAAAGTCAGAAATAAAAGCATTTATCAAGCTGGGGTTTGTTGGGTTGGAGGTTTCTTTGCCCTTTTTTTTTAACGTTAAAAAGCTAGCTCTGTTTTGTTCAGGAACCTACCTGGTAAATACACATCAATCACAATCAGTGGTAAAGTACCTGATTGGTGACATAAAGTTGACAGTTTTGACCTTAACATACTCTATCCACTTGGTTGCATAAAAAACCTGTGCACTTTAACCTATGATTATGCAAACTATGGAGACAGCAGCTGAATCCTCATGCCAATGTCAACCTCACACCAGCAACACTGTGGGCTGGTGGCTCCAGATGTGGTGGTGAGACAGCAACTAGCAACTAGCCCACCTACACATGTCCATCCTGTGAAATTTGCCTGTTGGGTTGGTCTCTTCTCTCAAATAACAAGTGATAGGACAAGACAAAATGGCCTCAAGTTGCACCAGGGGAGGTTTAGCAGGTATATTAGGAAAAAATTTCTTTACAGAAAGGGTTATCAAGGATTGGAACAGCCTGCCCAGGGAAGTGGTTGAGTCACCATCCTTGGAGATATTTAAAAGACAGGCAGACGCGGTGCTGAGGGACATGGCTTAGTCGTGATTTTGGCAGTGTTAGGTTAATGGTTGGACTTGATGATCTGAAAGGTCCCTTTCAACCTAGACGATTCTATGATTTTCTGACTGCAGATTTCAATTAGCACATTTTGCAGAGAGAAGAAAAAGACAGAAAAAAAAAAGAAAAAAATGTCCATCTCACCAAGATTTGTGTTCTAGGCTACTGTCAGTTCGGGGGGTTTGGATGGTGCTGAACACAACAACACAAATGACTATCACTGACCGCCTTGAAATGCAGACCTGCGTGACTGGCTGGATGGGGCAGCACGGAGGGATGCACGCCTTATGCTGCTGGCTCTGTCAAGGTATATTTTTGGCTTGAAATCTCAACAGCTGTAAGTAGTCCAGTTGCAGGTTTGCTGCTGGCACTAAGTGCTGCAGTTCTTTAGCCAGCACAAGTGGTCAGCACTGTCCTTGACAAGAAAAACAAGCTTATAGCAGGGGGGCTGACAACTTGCAAGTGTTATGGAGAGAGGTGAAGGCAGACGTTTTTGACATTCTGGAGCCTCCCCATTATTGCTGTGCACCAAAAGAAAACCTCTATAAAGAAAGGAGAGGATTATCTTGCTCTCAAAGGCTGCTGTGCTACCAGGAAAGCAAGCTGGTTAAAATCACTTTGATTCTGCTCCTTTTGCCACGTTTCACCCCCTCAAAGAGCTAAGTGGCTCTTTCCCCTGTCCTTGCCATGGTGATGACTAGGAGGGCAGGACGCCATGCTGCCAAGAAGGACATGAGTTCACTTTCTCTGTACCAAGTCCATCTGGTTGTCTGACATGTCCAGTGCCTCATCTGCATCGCACAGCAGGGAAAAGCAGAATGACCTTTCAGGCACTTCAGAAGAGGTCATAAAGCATCTGCACTCTTCAATTGTCAAATGGACGATTTGCAATTTTGCAGGTTATCTTAGTAGACAATTTCTGTGTTCTAAGATTTTGAACACTGGCGAAGGCAGCTTATGGGTATTGAAATGATTGGAAGGATTGAAAAATGGCTGAACAGATGTGCCCAGGGAGTGGTGATCAACAGGACAAAATCTAGATAGAGGCCAGTAACTAACAGTATACCTCAGGGGTACATATTGGGTGTAGTCCTGTCTAAGTCCTTCATTAATGATCTGGATGGTAGGGCAGTGAGTACCCTTAGCAAGTTTGCCAACAGCATTGTGCTGCCATCCAGATAATCTCAACAGGTCCCCGGAGAAAGATCCTATGAGGAAAGATGAGAGAGGTCAGACTGTTTAGCCTGGAGAAGGGAAAGCTCAGGGGAAATCTTATTTACATACATAAATACCTGAGGGCAGTGCACAAAGAAGATGGAGCCAGGCTCTTCTCAGTGTCACACATTGACAAGACCAGAGGCAATGGGCACTAACTGAAACACAGTAGGGTCCCTCTGAACATCAGGAAACACTTTTTGACTGTGAAAGTGACCAAACACTGACACAGGTTGCCCAGAGAGATATGGAATCTCCAGCCTTGGAGATATTCAAAAGCCATGTGGACATGGTCCTGGGCAACTGGCTTCAAGTGGCCCTGCTTGAACAGGGGAGTTGGACAACATGATCTCCTGAGGTCTTTTCCAACCTCAATCCATTCTGTGATTCTGTGATTGGCCAGCTAAAAGAGCCTTGTGTGATTTTAAGGCTACCAAACATGCTGTGTTGTGATGTTTCTTCATCCTTGAGGGTGTTTTGAGAAATAAAGAGCACAGCAGGGTTTGCTCCTTTATCTGA
Organism: Gallinago undulata; assembly: GCA_026546715.1. Taxonomy (NCBI): domain Eukaryota; kingdom Metazoa; phylum Chordata; class Aves; order Charadriiformes; family Scolopacidae; genus Gallinago; species Gallinago undulata. Next base: position 46,229,629 of record JAOTQQ010000032.1, read on the forward strand.
AAAAATAAAGAGCATTTAATGTAAAATACTGCTTACCATCTTCTTGTTCACACCCATGAGG
>JAOTQQ010000032.1:46229935-46301124 GCA_026546715.1 Gallinago undulata
TGTGATTTTAAGGCTACCAAACATGCTGTGTTGTGATGTTTCTTCATCCTTGAGGGTGTTTTGAGAAATAAAGAGCATTGCTCCTTTATCTGAAAAAATAAAGAGCATTTAATGTAAAATACTGCTTACCATCTTCTTGTTCACACCCATGAGGGGTGTTTGAGCAATGCCCTTCCCAGTTTCAAAAGTAATTTCTGTGATATAAAGGGTGCTGTCAGCATGCTCTTGATTTCCCAGGGGGTAAAGGTGGAAGAACGGCCTTTTTTTTTCAGGATGTGCTGTGTTTCTCAGTTCCCTTTTGTTGTAGGTGTACCTGCTTTGGGCTGCTGCTCTCACTGCAGAGTGTCTCCAGCTGCAGAAATATCTGTTGTGACAGCAGGACGAAGGATGTGTCAGGAAGCACAGGAGATAAATGGCACAGCAGCCATGCTAATGCTCTCACCGATAATGTAGCTGGAGAGCTAAGACCCATTTGCCTCATTGCTGGGTGACATAAATCAAAGAAGGCAGCTTCTCTAGGCAATGTACGCTACTGTGTCAATAGAAATTATCCAGATGGTAGTTTATTTTGCCACATCACTCAATGTTTTTTAAAGAAATTGGAAAAATTGATTAATATCTTGACTACTTTGTTGGATTTCTTATTATGTTTAGGTGCAGTGAGCAGCCTTGCCTGGCCAAATGATTTCTAAGATGTTTATTGTCTGTTGGAAAAAAAAAAAGGAAAAGAAACAAAATAAAAATGTGCTTAATTTTCTGGAATTATTACCACCGTCTGTTCTCCAATTACACCTGCAATGCTTAGGTATCCTGGAGACCATCCTGACCCCCAAAAGAGGAAATGGACATTAAATAACTCTGGGAGAATGTGACTATGCTAAAAAGAGAGGAGACATTTGTTAAAAAAACAAAAATGGATCTAGTCTTAGCTCAAATCTTAACACCACTATTACACACAAGGCTGAGGAGCTGTTAAATATTATGGACTTCATACATATAAGTATGGAGCTATATCCACATGCAGACTTTAAATAAAGATGACCTATGTTCACCAGCTGGAATGACTACCATTTCATCTGCTGGCAGTGGTTAGGTGGAAGTTCTATCATCTACCACAAGATAGATGACTTCAAGTCTGCAAGCACTGCATGACATGTCCCTTCAAAGCCACAATGCTGGCGAGGCTAATGCTCGTGCCCAGCACTGGGCATAAATGGTTTTCCTGAAAGTACTGAGGCTCCTTATCTTCCCAAAGCCAGCTCTAAAAGCCTGGAGCATTAGTTAGCAGAGATAACTGAGTGTATAAAATTTCTGTATGTAGTTCAAGAGCTGATTTATTTTTATTACTCTGAATGAACTGCACAGCCAGAAGAGATTAATCAGTTTTCTAGTCAGTCCTCTGGGCATAGCCTGGACTACTGATTCCCTCCAGCAGTTCCCGCATGAAACCCAGCAACAATAGACAAGGAAGTGTCAGTTATCAAATGGGCTAAAAAAACTTTCCATTGTTAAGTAAAGGATTTCCTTATGATTTCCCATGCCAAATAATAAATTGTAAGTTATTCAGTGTGTGTCATTACAGTCCAGGACTACTGTGAAGAGTGTTAAAACTGAATGGCATCTCCACCGACTCTTGTCGTAGCTGGCTCGGGACTATGCCCATTAGTTGCAAGGCTGACATTGACTCTTCTCCTTCCCTTTCCTCTTCCATTCTCAACTGGAGAAGATGGAAAAGGGATTTTGCATCTGACAGCTGCCATAAAGGACATCTTTGCTCTCCCTGTGTCCTCCAGCTGGCAGAGTTGTGGCACAGCTTGGTGGGATCAGGCTGTGACCTTTTCCCTTCCACTGGAAGCAAAGAATGCAAACTTGTTCACTGTTTCATAAGCACAGTAAGTGTTATTGTGTTAATTTTTATGGGATTTCCCCCCCCTTCTTTTCCTCCAGTGGCTAGAAAATGCAAATACTCAGGAAAAGAGGGAGTATTGCAGGGGAACCCAATTCCCTTGGGCGAGCTGTTGTACACATGTACAGGAAATTGAACGCAGAAATTATTGCATCCAAGGCCGTTAAAGAAGTGACGGGGTTATAAAACAGATCTTTCGACTGCCACCCATTATGGACATTCCAGTTGTAAAGGGTCACATTTTAATACAAATCCTCTGTCCCGAATTATGTTTGTCTTTTTCCATAAACTAGAATTTGGTAAAGATTTATGGGAAGGTAATTTTCCCCCTTGTTATTCTAACTCATTTATCTCCTCTCTGAATTTCATAAGAAGAAGAAAAACCCACTGGTTCGGTAGAATTTATTAGGTTGCAATGGTATAATGGCTTCTGTTCTTGGGCTGGTGAAATATCCATGAAAACTCTAAGGGTCTTTTTAAACATATCCTAGCCTTCATGAAATGGATAATGTGGTGCTGCAGAAATAGAACACAAAATCTTATTATCCTTGTTGTGACTAATTTATTACATAAATTCTGCACCCCTGATATGATATTCCACCATTTGCAATGTGAGATCAGAGCGCACACTGGAAATGAGATGGCTTGTTTCTAAATAATTGTGACAACGAAGCAGTTTGATATTCAGATCTTTAGTTACTACCAGGAATTGTGATTATGCCTCCCTTTCTCTGCTTCTGCTTTTCTTCCTGTTTTCAAGGCAACAGATGAAAAGATGTCTCAAGGCCATCTGCAGAATTAGATTTGAGATTACAGTGTAAATAAGTAGACGTGCTGCTAGTTAATTTAATTAGTTTTGAAATAGGTAAAAGGAAAACAAGCTCACAGCCCTGTCAAAGAAATCATATTCCAGAGGCTTGCTCATTTATGCTATCATTTTTTCCCGAAATTCATCTGAATTTTGCTATCGGCAAATCAAAAACTGATTTTCCAACCTTAACATCAATTTTGATCTAAATCCTTTTTTTTCACTTGAAGCCAGACACAAAATATATTTTTAAACACTGCTGTTCAATTTATACCCTAGAAATTAATGTTTCATCTGACTGTTCCAGTTCTATTCATTATTCCTTCAGATTCTGTAAATGCACAGGACAAATCCCCCTAGTTTTGCTTTTAAGTCAACAAATTCAATTTTGGTGACTCTATGCAAACTTTGAAGCTCCGTTAGAGCTAGCCGCTAGGAGCTGCAGCTCATACTTTGCAGAGGCTCAGTCTTGATTTTGCAAAGTGCTTTTGTGTAATCAGTCAATTAGAGCTGTGACCGGTGATCCATATCAGAATTTGATAGCGAAGTGCAGGATTGGTACGCTTGGAATCCAGGTTTCAGTCTTTCTGGTTAGGTAGCAATTCTTGAACAGCATCAACTTCAAAAAATTTACGTTGAATTCTTCAATTTCTTGATTGTAGTCAACTCTATATTTATCACAGAACTTCAGCATAGTGTTTCTTTTAATATTTCTGCCTATGCTTGCACTATTAAGAAATCCTTCCCTGATGGTTTTCTGTAACATCACCTGGTAGTGTAAATAAATGCACTGGCACAATTACAGTCAGTTAACAACAATCAAATCTTGCCACTACAGCTCAAAATGTATTTGTTTAAACTCTGAAATGGTGTAGTTATGTTGTTTTATCTTTGTACAAGCATAACTTTTAAAACAATATTAAGGCACTGTAAACTTTGAGTTAGTGGGTGCTTATTTAAAAGCCACATATTTAACAAGACACTTTAATAGCTCCAGTTCTATGAGAAAGAATAATGGGAGTAAAAAACTTCAGAAGTTAGCATTATTTTATAATTTCCCCTTTCAATGATCTCCTTAGACCATGTTTGCTGAGATCTTTGTTGGCATGAAATACTTTCATGATTCCTGACAATAAATGTTGAATGCAAATACATTCCCCAACTCTTGCTACAAATGCCATTAATAGCTTTATTTGCAGTTGATAGTGACTGCCATTGTCTTTACTCAAGTGTGCTGAAAGTCAATTGAAGTAAATTTGGATTAAATAGTACTAATTAAGCACAGCTTTGAGTAATTGTGAGTTTAGTAATGGAGGAGCCATCACAGCTGGTTGTGAGCATGCCCATGTGGAGCCATGCATGGGGTGAAAAGACTTCTACCTTGGATGAAGCCCTTGGTAAGATCAGAAAGGAGAGCAGAGCAGCTACAAACCAGCTGATTCTTTTGTTTTGTGGCTCAAAAATTGCTCCCTAAAATGTGTGTGTTTTGCTACATTTGCCCATAGGCAGTGGGACTCCGGCACAGGGATGCTAATGGGGATGCCTCACTGCTGCCTGCAAAGTCCCAAGGGGGAAGATCACAGCACCAGGGTAGCTGCTTAACAGGTCTCTTCCCTGTCCAGGTATGGGGGAGACAAACCCTCCGTGTAAGTGCCTGTTCAGAAGGAAAATGGGACCAGGAGGAGCAGGAAGGGGGACATGCCTGAAACTCAGCATCTTGACAAAGCCAAGTATTTGGGTGAGTGCAGCAAGAAAAGGGGGCGCAAAGCTTGAAACTGTTTTGTAGTTGGAGAAGGGAAGTTCCTGGGATTCTGCCGACAGGATTATTTCTGCCATTTCAGCTGAATACACCAACTGTCCTCCAAGCAGGAAATGAGTCCTCAGGTCTCAGCGCTGAGAACCAGCTCCTGCCACCTCATCCATGTACACAGCTCCCCACTCCAGCGCCAGGAAATAGCCATCAGAGTTGGCTTTACAGCATCTGCCTTACAAGGAGGATCTTTCTGGGAAGGATGTACCCAGATCTGCAGTGCCCCTCTCTTCCTCACAAACATCACATGATGTTGAACATGTTCTGCATCCCTTCATTAGAGGCAGCAGTTCCACAGGTCTGCTCTGCCCCTCTGATAACCAGTGTAACATCAGTCTGTTTTACTGCCTTTGTACCACCTCTGGCTTTCGCATAGGTGCACTGGTCACCTTTGGGCGCTTTGATGTTTTAAGGATGTTTTAAGCACCTGACCCCAAAATGAAATTGGAATCTCAGGTTAAGCAACTAGGCTGTCTGCAGGGGGACAATGGCGTTCAAGCCACACACAAGCCAATGGGATTTATTTTGTCTCGTCCTTTCTCCAGACCATGGGTACCCAGTGCAGGAGGCAGGTAGCTTCAGGGGTCAAATAGGATGGGTTTCTTCACTGTTTCTTCAAAGACTGGAAAGAGAGCGACAGAGAGAATGACTTCTTAAAGTATGGTTGCAGAAGAGAAGGCTGCTGGTTTTCCATTGCTACGTCCCTTCCAAAAATGGGACAGAAATCAACCTGGCAACAAGGACCAGAAGTCTTCCCCAGAAGACTTTTTGTTGTTCTTTCGCCATTCCCTAGGAACCTTGCTTCACTTTGGTAAGAAGACTGAGGGCATGCAAGGACATCCCTTCTGGGCTCACAGCCATCATCTCCTTCCCTCCTGGGACATGATGGATCTCAAGAGGGATTTGAACCCATAACTCAGTTCTGAGAAAGGGATCTGACCAATTGGGGCTTAAACAGAAAAATGGCACCCTCCTGTGGCAGTGATTTTAAAAAAAGAAAATAGCTGTGTCTATATTAAGTGCAAGGTCTACTCCTGTCAGCATGTGTTACCCATGTGCACACCCACCAAAAGAGGTTTTGCAAGGGATGAAGATGCCCCTCTGCTTAGGCAAAAAAATTGCCACTTGAGTGCAGGAGCTGGGGCTCTGAAAACAGCCGTGGGCAAAGACCCTCCAAGGTCAAGCAGGGAGGCCTGCAGCGAGTTTGGAGGCAACCGTTCAGCTGCGCAGAGCCACTCTGGATCCCAAAGTCCATGTCCGGCCAGCTTTGAGAGCCTACATACTTTTTTTGGACTTGGCTCTTTGTCAAAACCATAGGGTACAGTGCTTGCATGGACTTCAAAGGAAGGACACCAAATGTGATTTGGCCCAGACAGTTATGACCATTTATTGCTAGCATCTTTCTCAGATACTGCTGCCAAGGGTTAAAATGTTTACATGCCCCCTGATTTTAAATGGACTGGGTTGCATGTCAAATGCCAACGAGAGAGACAGCTGGAGTATCTAAACCAAGAGCTTTGATCTTGGTATCTGTAAAAAAGAGGTCATTTGGTCTCCCCAGGAAGCACAGACATTTAGAAGGTCCCTGTACAACTCATGCAAGTATTTTATTAACAAGAATTTCTATTCACATTTAGGTAGGTTGTATTACCACTTACTAAATGCATCCTATATATACATGTATATGCATATATATGTATGAATATCTGTATGTTTATGTATATATAAATACATTATTATATACGCAAAGTTGTATGCTTGTGTGATTATCCGTGTGCTTTCTAATGTCCGGTATTTGTGGACAGGCATACTAATCTAACTAACTTACTTGCAAAAAAATTACAATGATGTAAGCATTATGTTTCATCTTTAAGTCCGAGTTTGCAACAATAACCTGAATAATTCATCTGTGTGTGAATCTTTGAGTAACAGTGTAATTGTAATAAGGATACACGGCATTTTCAAGATGCAGGCATGGAAACACAGACTTCATTGTGCTGTAATCACGTCTGACATTGATTCAGAAGAGAGGAATTCTAAAATACAATATTGCACAGGGGAAATATTTCTATTCTTTTAGTGAAGGGATTTGTGGTTAGTTCACAATGCAATTAAAATAGCCACCAGATGTTTATGACTTCAGGCAGCAGTTAACTTTAGTGTCCCTGATCGCTGTCCTTTACTCCTTTGTCAGAATAAACAAGCATTTTTCTGTGCTGGTGGAAAAAACCCTTAATTTTAAATGTACTGGCGTGGAGGGTGGTAGTATTATTTCTATTTGTCAGTGCTCATGTTGTTCTGTGACAGGCTTATAAAAAATCTTAAAGTTAATCTCTAAAGAATCTTAAAGTTAAAATAAAATCTCTCTATAGGAAGAAATAAGCACATTTACTTAAATGTGAGATGTAGTGTATGGTATCTTGTCATTAAACTGAAGTGATTTGTGAGAAGCAGTATTATAAAAGACTGTGGCTTTTCCAGAGAATCTAATAAAAGTAGAAAGATACTCTTTTTTTCCGTTGAATAATAGGATTATTAGTATGCAATTTTTTTTTAAAGACACATTGAAAGAGAGCCTGCTGTGCTCCTATTCTAGTAATTTTCTTTAGAGTCTATTATTCTTATTTGTTTCGGGGCTATTAATTTTGAGGCCACATTATATTCAAATTATCTTTGATTACCAGGCTCAATATGTGATAATAGTTTGTGTTTCATCACCCGAAAGGAAGCTAATGAATTTAGTTGCGCACTAACATTTTGAGAAAGAAATTCTTTGAGCTCTGCAAAACAGATTAAAAAAATGAGGTGCAAAATGTTAGGAGAGCTCAAGGGGCAGGGGAACATGACAGTCTCGTGTCCTTACTTTAAAATACTGTATTTTAGCTACCCAGTCATGTCTGAGACAGCGTGTTGACAAAGTAATGGATAATTTAAGTGTAAGATTATGAAATACCTCAGACAATGTGAAAATACATGAGAGAAAATTGCATGCACAGGTATGTAGCAGTTTTAACTTGTTAAATGACGGTATGACCTTCAGGAAAAAAATCCTGGCATTTTAAAAAAAATCACACAGATCACACAGTGGAAAGGAAAGGAGAGATAGCAAGAGAATCACTAATATTTGAGTGTGTTTATGAAGCCTATGGAGACCTATGTGAATGCAGAGAAACTGGCAGTTCCTCACCTAAGCCTGGCAGTGGCATGAATCCACACTAACGGAGAGTCCTCCAAGCATTTCAGAAACAAATAAGCAAAAGGATTTGAATTTGCTTGGCTCTGCTGAGCCCCGATTACTCAAAGTTTTGATGCTCATCCCCTCAGGGCATCCAGACGTGATCCCCAGAGCATGGAGCCACACAGATTACTGCTGCTTTCAGGGGAAAAAAAAACAAAACAAAACAAAACAAACTTGCAAAATTGTAGGCAGTTTTTTCTGGCCGTTCTGCACTAACATGTCAGTAACTCTTTGGGGTCAGAAGAGAATCGAAGCGGTTGGGTTCCCCCCAGACTCCCCCGGTGTTTTCCCAGGCAGTTGTCAAAATCTGAAAGCTGCTGCAAAGCGTTTCAACTGGGACAAACAGGCATTTTTCCCGCTGAAAGGCTGCTGCTTTCTGTGTGCCCATCTAGCTGTGCTTCTGATTGCATCCCTTAACTCCAGGGGCTGCGGCTCAGGGGCTGCTCATCAGCTACAGCCCGGTGGGCTCTAAAATATCGGGGCTCTGTAGCAACACCCACAAACTGACATGCGATGGCACACCAAAGGTTCAGACCCCGTCCAAAGCCACACTTGTCATTAACTCCTCAGTGCCTCTATTATGGCAATCATTCACTTTGGTGCAGGGGGTGAGGGAGAAAGTGGGTGTTTTTTTCAATTTAAATTCAGCACACTGTGGTTTTAGGATGTGCAAGTAGCAGGGAGACTTGCACTGGGTCTGCTGGTGGTGTTCCGGCAAATTTACAGTTCATTCCTAATGCCACAATGTAAGGGGGAGTGAGTGGAAAGGATTGCAACAGGACAAATAGTTCATCACCCAACAACCAGGAAACTGCTTTTCTACAGAATATTAGTGAGTCACATTTACTCAAAGCAGGGCACGATGCCAAAACCGAGACCAGCAGGTCAAGAGCAAGTCACCCTTGTGTCTCGCAGAGGGCTGTACAACTTAATGGAAGGGTTATTTTGCCGTGTCTCTAATCCTGGTAACTCAGTTTAAATCCTGAATGAGCAATGGTACTCCCAAGCGTGCAGGTTTCCAACAGTATTATTTACAAAAATTTGATTTTTCTTTTCTAACCAGCTTTCTCGGGCTTAATAATACTTCTTGGTAATAGGCTGCAGAGGGACTGTAGAAATATATCACAACACAAATCCCTGCCCCAAACAGCTTTTCAGCCTAACATGTACAAAGTTCTTTGTCTCAGCTGCCACTGTTCTCCCCCATACAGCAACCAAATTTTGTGATGTTTCATTTTTGGTCTGTAATATGTGTTAGCCAGCATCTAAAATCAGTGTCAATAAATTTAGCAATATCTTCCAGTCTGTGCTGAGGAATTGTCACACTATTGTCACTGTATCATTTTCCTTGCATAATCACCCAATGCACGAATCCTTCTTCCATCCCTAGCAAGAAGTACAATAGTTCCCTTGTTTAATTTTTTATTAATTTCCGGCACGAATTACTTTTTGTGATCAAGAAAGAATTGTGTGACTTGATTAAAAGCTAGTATTTCCTTCTGTCATTTCTCAGGTTGTTATCTTACCTGTGCTACAAGGAGTTCCTTATTGTTTTATTATGAGAAGTTAAATAGTAACACCTGATTTCCCAGCCCAAAGTTGTTAACTACTTAGTGTGGTTTTATCATGTCCTTCTTTCTCTCTGACCCCTTTTTGCCTCTGCTTTTCAGCCTCACTTCAGATTTAGGGTCTGGATCTTGCAGACACTTACCCACTCAGATATTCCCACTGGGTCAATAGGACTGTTCAGATGTGCAAAGTAACTCAAGTACTTGAGCATTTGGAGGACCAGGACATGAAGCAGCAGTGATTTGAGTGTATACCAACCAAGCAGGCTCCAGAAAAGCTTTTCTGAGCCACAATGATTTCAACGTGCTAAAATTCACAAAATGCAAGGCAGATGTGTGCCATTAGGAAATCATGTTGGCTACAAGATAAGAAAGCTCCAGTAACTTCTGAACCTCCCTTTGATGTTCTCCATGCAAAGCTGCACTTGTAACAGGGTCACCTCATGCAAAATAATAAATAAGCAGGGAGGCAGAATGCAATTAGGCACCATTCAGAAACGGTTTGAATAAAGCACGGTTTCAGCCGGCTGGAGCTGTAGCAAGGCTGTTTGTGTAACAGCCTCCCTGTTGCCCAGAAACAGCTCATGAGACTACTGAGTGTCTGCAGAAACTCAGATCTGGTTTGTTTGACTTGGACGTGCAGTAAAACTGACTTTTAAATGTTACTTCAGCTTTGAGTCAGTGATTACCCCTGTACTTTTACAAGCCTTGCCTGGAAATGGGATGTTAATTGTTGTTAATGAGTCTGTCCACCTGAGTAAGCTCTGCAGGGCACAACTCACAGAACATAATTGCTCCACGTTGCCTCTGGAGTCCCCCCTGCTGACCCTGTTGTCTATTGCATTTAAGCACAATGGCACAAAATCGGCTCCTTCTGACCTCAGAGCTTTCTTCACAAGCCAGGACAGTAGCCAATTTCTGTTCCTCTCTCAGTCCCAGTCTCATGTGATTTCTGGAGTGCAGTACTGCCAAAGTTCAGCTGAATCCATGTCCTTGGCACAGGGAGAGGACACTGGTGAGTACAAGGTTATGGCATACTGAATCGGGAAAGGGGATTTTGTGTACTGAGCTGGAGCTCTATATACCTGTGTAGTTCAATCTGTGGTGTAGCTGCAAGTGATGGTGTACCAAGCTGCTTTATCTTGATGGTGTTTTTTGTGTATTGACAATTTTTGTTTCATTAATTTCATTGACCTTCCTTCTGCCACCATAACTTAGGGCCAGTTCTTATAGGATTTCTTTGCAATGCATCTGCCATGCTTGCCTGTGTAGGGGAGGTATCATAGTAACTCCCTACGGGGCCCACAAGTAAAGACATAAGAAGAACTATATTCCTGTTTGAGGCAGAGAGAAGATGAAGAAGATGGTTTTGGGTGTGGTGGGGTGTGTGGTGGTGGTGGTGGGGTGTGTGTTGTTTTTTTTGTTGTTTGTTGCTTTTTCTTCTCCACTGGTTGGACTAGATGATCTTAAAAGGTCCCTTCCAACCTAGGTGATTCTGTGAAGTCTTAGCAGTTTGAAAGATACTTTTGTATTTTGCTTTGTATTTTGCCTTTGTGTGTGACACCTGTGCAAACACGTGCTCTGGTGTTATTCATATAGAAAAAAAACAGCACCTGAGTTCTTTTGGTGTCATAGGTGACTCCCCCATTTATCTGCATCTATCTCACTAGGCTTCTTGTGCAAAATACAAAGTCATAATTAATACACATGGTGTTATTCCCCCAACGACTCCAGCTGGCTACCCAAAGTCAACACACAGCTCTATTATTATGCCACGAGCTTCTTAGACTTATCCTTTACTAGAAGGGCCACGTAATGGATGGGTCTTTCAACAAACAGTAAATGTCACTGGGCCTTAGCAGTTTCAGGGCAAGAAGGGCAATGAGCTCAGAAGGGCTAACCATCTGGGAGACAAGAGTCCTCTTGGAAAATTCCCTATGAGCAGCTGCTCAGCCAGGGGGGCTATTGGCTCTGGAGATCAAAGCTGACGGGGCATCACATGAGGAGATGGGCAGTGGTTCAGCTAACCAGTTTTATGGTCATCAGTTTCTGCAGAGGACCTCTGCCCATACTGCTTGTGCCCCGGGAAACAATTCAGCTGGACAATGTCACATTCCCTGCCCTGAGATATTCTTCTAGTTTTACTTTAGATCGAAGTTTTCAGCCCGGGCACAGCATCCATATGTCTGTGCATTTCCAAACTCGTTTCTGCAAGAAATCAAAGTTTACCTGATAGACAGCCAGGTCTGCCCACACTCAGGCTCATGGAGCCTCATGTTATCAGGTCCACCATCTTCATCTCACTGGTCGAACAGTTATTTCAGCTCAGTCATCCTCCAGAGCTGGAGACTGAGGTGTGTTTTCACTGGCCCTCTGTGTCACACCTTCACTGTGCTGCTCTCACTTTTTGGGGTGGGATTCATCTCCTTTATCTGTAGCGTCTTCTACCAAGGCTGAGCTAGTCCTCAGCCCTGTCAGATGCCAGTGGCTGGTTGTGGCACCTGGGCTGGGACAAGGATGTGCTGCTCCTTTTGGCCACATTCAAACAGCCCTGAAAGTTAGAAAAAACATAATGGGGGAAAAACAAAAAAACAACCAGCCAACAACAAAACAAACCCTCATGACTTACAGTGAAGAAAGATCACATTGCATGTAATTAATGCTGTAGTTAAAATCGCCTCTGCTTTATTGCTCTCTACGCAGGTAGCTGTGCTGCTCAGAATTTGTTACCCCGGTGCCCAGAAATAATGACCTCAGACACACACAGGCTTATTGTCAACTGGCCTCTTTTTTGTTCATTTGACATAGTCTTGGCAAAAAAAAATAGATAGTTGAAAGGCACCTCGATCTTATGCGTGTTCTGTACAGTGTCCAGCCCGTGTTTCAAAGCTTTTAAAATGTTCTTTCTCATTAACGTGCTACGCCTGAGTTCAAAGCAAATTCAACTGAAGTGGGATTTAAGTATCTAATTGACAGAGTCCCATTTTGTAAAGAAAACCTCATAGAGTTAAAAAAATGTCATATTTTTTAAAAAATACATTTGTCATAGAGAAAGGATATGTACTTATTTGCAAATCAGAGTTGCAGTAGTGGTTACACACATTATTAGTCACACTGAAATTAATATTTACAGATTAAATTAGTCACATTTTGAATTGAAACTCGGATATCTGAACAAATATTTTTAAATTCTGATCAAGATGATTTTTATTATTAACATCAAAACAATAAATCTTTTGAATCTTGGATGGAAAAGACTGTTGTCCAGCACAAAAACCCCACAATATCTATTCTGATACCTGCTTATGTACAGGTTTTATTCCAACAGTCATGATGAAGCTATTTCTCCTGTTATCAGACCAAAATCTAGAAGCAACCTTAAAAGTTTAAGTATCTGTTCCTGTGAATAGAAATCTTTGCTCTACAGAAGTTTTTTATATTAGACTGGAATTCTCTTCAACTTATTTAAAGAGTCTATTAAGTCCAAATAAATACATAACCTGTTTATATATTTATTTAAATATCTTGCCATTAAGGGATAGCCTCTCAAATGTGTTATTTAATGACACACTGATGCTTGAATTATGTATCTTGTATTTACTTAGATATATACACAGCAAAGGCAGTATTTGGAACAAACGGTGTGAAAAATGGTGGCATTCAATAGTTCACTTGTTGAACTGTTGAATGCAGTCACTGATTCATGCCTTACTTGCGTTCTGACTTTGTTCCTTTGGAAGATCAAAATGTCTCAGGATTCTTTTGAAATGTGAGTGTGCTCTAAGTTAAAAAAAGTTAGATGAAAATTACAAAATCACAGGCAGAATCAATCCGATACTAGATAATTTTATGTTCATGTGACTTTTAATAAGCAGAGAAAAAAAATAAAATACACCAGAGTATTACATCGTCTGTCTTAGTTGCCAGACAGCAGGCACTGAAAACTGTAACTTGTTAATTCCTACATATAGTATATAATAACATTGTGTTATATAATTGTACTAAGCAAAAATATTATCATTAACAATTACTAATATAGAATTATGACCATCAAGTGGAAATTATTTTTATATATTTATTTCAATAGTTATTTTCAAGAATGTATTATTGAAATATTATTACAATAATAAAGTATGATAATTTATATGCATTATGTATATGTAAAATGTAATGTGACTATAATTTTAGATACATTAGATATTATTCCTCAAAGTACTTTTTAACATATATTGTTCATATTGTTAATGTTCTCTTCAATATTGGAGAATAAATTAATTTTTTTTAATGATCCATGCTTATTATATGCTTTTATGCATAGGTCATAAAACATTTTTTTTCCCCATAAATTCTATAATTCTTGGAAGGAACTTTTCTTTATTTTCTGACATAATGTTACCTTTGCTGAATATACGCAGTGCTCTATAGATAAGCTGGTATATCCTGGTTGTATGCTCTGTGGATGTTTCCTGAAATTTTTAAATAAGAAAAATGCGTTCTAGACAGCTCTAACCTTTTTCAGAAAAAAAAATTAAAATTTATTTCAAATTATTTTCATATTATTAAAATGTACACATGCACTTTTTTATTCTTTCACACTGCCACAAGCAAAGAAAGTTTTAACAGAAAACAAAACAAATCAGGGAAGGTTAATTTAAAAATCAACACCATTGTACTGTTTTCTTTTACACTGTCTATGTAACTTTATTAAAGTCAGATGGTATGTTAAAAATTGCGATAAATGGTATTACCTACCTCTGGGCAAATGAAAATAATTATGCACAGAGCTTTTACTCTTATTTTTTTTTCCTCTCTGTTATTTTTTTTTAACTTTTGGTGCAGAAATTAATCAATAAATTCAGTAATATCACAAGTTCTGCATTCTAAAAATACATCCTTCATAGTTAATACATTATTTAAGATCCACTGCCTTCTGTCTCTGTTTTCTAAAGGGTTTAATAAATACAGTATATCCAGCTATTTAGAAGAATTACAAAATCCTTTGGCTCCTTTTTGGTGAGCTCAAAGGCCGGTGATCAACTTAAAAGAATCCTAAAAATTGAACCTTTCAGTAGAAACAAACTTCAAAGCTTTTGATTAAATAATGGCTTTGGGTCTATCGATGAAAAGAAATTCTGGCTTTGTCCTTCCTCTTTGAGGTCAGTTGCAATTGTGGCAGCGATCATGTTTTTGTATTATTCCCATTCCCAGTGCTCTGGACCATTCTGCCTGGATTTTGTCCAATGTCATTTTAAGCTTGATCAGTATAAGGTGAAGATCAATGTAAATAAATTCAAGGGCAAAAGTATGGGGTAGTGACATGTCCACAAAACAAAAAATAAGACTCTACAACAGCTGTGTGGTATCAGTTTTGCTCGATGCTGCAAAGACCTGGGGCATTACGCAAGCTGACAAGAAAAGATTTGATGCATTTGATAGCAGGTGTTTAGGAGGGATCAGTAATGTCAAATGGCATCACTATGTTGGGAACATCAAGTTTCAGGAGAGAACAAGAAAGGAGAAGATTATGGACTTCCTAACAAGGAAGTGGCTTCAATGGTCTGACCACCCATCGAGCATGTAGTGAGGCTGGATGGTAGGACAAGGTCTTGTGTGCTACATTTGCTTCTCCTGCCCATCCTGAGACTCATCAAAAGGTTGGGAAGCCAGTAGAAATCTCCTCTAGGTTTGGACTTGTCTGCTAAGAATGGAAAAGCCTTAGAGCAAGGAGCGTTGCTTTACTTTTCCAGTGTAGAGGATGTGGTCAGTTCTCACTAACCTGGTGGGGAGAGATGAGGAGGGAAAGAGGTGAATGGGAAAATGAAATGAAAGACATCTCTTTGCAAGATGCTGCTCTTCAGCAGGAATATTCACGAGTCAAGGATTTTAAAACCAGGGTCTAGGGTTTTGTAATGCAACCTTAGGCCATGCAGACAAAATGGGGTTTAACAGGTTCTGCAGAGCTAAAATCTACACCAGTAGGCTCCACCAATTTCAGTGAACCTTGCACAGATGTGGGAGTGTAAAAGCCCCTGATGCTCACATGTTCTCTCAGAAAAAGCCTTTGTGCGTGTAGCTGAAGAACATCTCTAAGAAAAATGTAGCCCAAAGAAGATAACTTAAACCAGATGGGAGCAAGAAATAATAAACCCAGGCCATATGGGTAGAGTGGACCTGTTCGAAGAAAGTGCAGCCAACTGCATTATGATGTAGTAATGTGTGAAAGAGGCTGCAGTAATGTATGGACTATCTGTAAATGGAATGTTTTCAAGATTGAATGATGAAAAGGAAATGTACTCTATCCAAATAGTAATAAGAACCATATTTCAAAAAAAATCCATGTTGAGTTCTTATATCAAATACTGTCAAAAATAACTCGCCATCAACTAGGACCTTACCTTTGTGTTATTTATTTTTAAAACTCTTATTGAGGTTTTTAGATGTTCTCCTCAAATCTGCAGCTGGGAAGAGACTCTTCTATTTTTCTATTTTACATACTTTTTTTTTTCATTTAAAATCTCTTTAGGCTGCAGGAAAAGAAGATAGTAAACGCAATCCATTTAAGTCAAACAATCAAATCTCTGTTAGCAGTAGACGTGTATCATTGCTTTTGAGCTAGAATGTTTTGCTTTACTTTTCCATGAACAGTTTAGTATAGCCTTCCAAAAACAGACGGGACTAAAATGTAATACTTCTAGTGGTAAAAATGTTATTTCTCCTCAACATTATATAGTGCACTTTAAAAGCCAGTACAGGAACACTAATCAATGATTCCATGAACAGAATGTATAATAAAATGAATTTTAAAACAACAATACTTACCCCAAGCTATTTTTGGTTGAAATTTTGGCTCTAGTGTTGACTAAAAGAAATTGAAAATATTTATTCGGGCAGCTAACTGGCCTATCAAACACCCAGTGTTCAGACGATCTCATGACAGAGCAAACACTCACACGGGTGCGAGGAGAAAGACAGGCTGCGTTTCAGCCGGACTGCAGCATGCCAGGGCTCCGCAGAACGACACCTGGGTAAGAGCAGTGACATTTAGCAAACTACTGTAGAAAACTGATAAGAGCATGATCCTTTTTTATGCTGAAGATCATGCATAATGCCTGCTGTGCCTCAGTACCTTTTCATAAATATAGAATGAAAGCTCATGGCAAGATGCTGACAGATGCCACAGAGCAAGTAATAACTCCCCCCGCCCCAGGCACCCACGTTCATGCTGCCGCTTTGTACCTTGCAGCCTCGTGTCGTAATTCTCTGGCTGATCACCCGTCCTGCATAGCTCAGAAGGTGACGTAGCATTTCTGTAGGACAGAAAGTTGGATGAAGAGATGATATTTTTGAACGATGAGATTAACTCTTACTGAATTATGGGTTGGGCTCTGACAAAACCAAATACACTCTTGTTTAGGTAGTGTGTGATCCTATGCTACGTGTAATTATATGTGTGTATGTACACAAAAATACATATAGAGAGAGAGCTAAAGAGATAGAGTGCTCTGGCTAAAAAAGGTGTTTTAGAGAAATTTATAAAGCAATCTTTGGCATCTAGAGAGAATTACTATTAAAATATATCTTCCATGTGTGTCTGGTAAGGGACTATGCCTGAAGCAAGAAGAGAAACACTCTTACATAGTAATATCAGACCCTGATTCGGTAGTCATTTGGGGCCTTTTCCACCAAAGCCTCTGGAGACAGGACCCCAGCCAATGGCACCTAGATAATGACACATGATTGATGCATGGACAGACAATAGTGTGTGGATAATCTTGCAGAGAAAGTCCATGGATCCCCTGCTGAAAGATGGGATGGGAAGGGCACCACCTTCCTACTGCACATCAGCCCCAGAGGATTTGAGAGCTTCAAGATCTGATAGATAATTAGCTAAAGGACTGTCCATCTCATGGACATGCACTTCTCTTTCAATTAGAGATGGCAGTTGTCTAATATTTCACCTGAATGTCCTGGAGAAAGTTCTCATGGCTCATAGATGATTTCTTAAATATCCCTTCCTTAGAAAAATTAAGACACACAGTCTGCGTACAGGGTTTATTTGGATTTCTCCCTTTTGATCAAGCTAACATCTCCTCTCTCAATTCTAGTAGCAATAAGGCCACATCATTGTGCTAGTGGGAAGTGGCATCATGGACTGGGTGTATTTCAGATGTAGAGTATGCCAAAAAAAGGTAAGTGGTGATTGTTTCCAATGTTGCAATTTTAGCATGTTGTTCCTGTAATTTAATATTATCCTATTGGAAAATTATTACAAGTAGATTATAATTGTTGTGTTGTGCAAGTGTCTCATGCAAATGCCTCTACTTTTGCTGACCACTCTTCTCCTCTAAGAATACCTCTGGGACAAAAAAAAACAAAACCAACCTGAATGTGCTTTTGCACAGAATGACAGTATCCCTTTCTGGGAAATGTCTCTGATTACATAGCATTTCTCACAGAAGCAGCAATACACCATTTTGTTTGGGATTTTGTGGTATTCCAGATCACGGGATGAATGTGGCATAGCGTTTCTAAATGTAGTGTTAAGTGCTAGAGTTTCAAGTGAAGGTGCAATTCTGTAGGTGAGAAACTGAGCATCTTGGCCACAGCCAGCTGTTTCCCAAACTATATACACCACTCTGGGAACAACTCTCTACGGAGTCTTTTTTTACTGGGTCAGAGAGTGCCCATGTCTCAAAACAGTGCATGGCCTCATTCACAGCAAAAGATTTTTGTGGCAAAATGTTTTGCTGTGGCAAAAAGACCTTTAGAAGAGGAGTGTGGGTCTCCTCTCTGTCCCTGAGTTCATTGATTTGGCAGAAATCAGGGAAAGACTAGAGTTATAATCTAACTTCTGACTAAATGCTTATGCTTTTTTTGGTCAGAATAATACTGTTTTGTCAAAACAAAAAGCCTTATGACAATTTTTATTAACTTCCTCAAGAGGATTATAGGAAACTTAAAAAAGTATCTTTTCTCCATTGTGATAGAAAGAGGAAATAAAAATAGTTTTGCAAAAACATTTTAGCTATATACAAATTGGAATGGTTCGGTTGATGGCCAATAGTGTTTGCTTTTTCTAAGCTCCAATTTCCAAACATATTCTTTAAATTCTGACTGAGAATTGAAATAGAATCTGAAATGACAGAATTTTCCATAGGATTGAAACTCCAGGTTTGACTCGGTACCTAGAACAGAAATTAAGAAGAAAAGTTATAGGAAAACAGAATGTAAACCCTTGGAGATGATAAATCCAGGCACTTCATACCTCAAGCAATTTCTAGGTGCAGGGGGAAACTACAGAGGTGCTCTCAGGTCTCATTCAAGGGTGCACGTCCAAGAGGACACTACTCTTCCCTCTTGTGCTGATAGTTCCTGCTACTGGCTCAGAGGGACCATGATGACTCTTTGCTACCACAGCATTTTCAGAGAGCATCTGCAGGCATAAATCCCACAGGATTATGGAGGAGGAACTACTAAAATTATCAGTCCTTCTGCACATAATGTACTTGAATAAAGAGCTGATCCGTTGTAGCTGATGGCATTTCAATGGTGAAGAAATAGAACTGGGTGTACAAGTGATCCAAACAATACCTGGCTTACCATCAAAGGCAGGTAAGGAGGGGACAGGAAGGGTGAGGTTGGCAACATTTAACACCAATCTAACTTTTGAAGGTCTGAACAGGGGAGTTTCCTTTGTTCCAAAGAAAAATCCGGGCAATCATGACAGCTCCTATGAATTTCAGTAAGTGGATATTCACAGCTCCCCTGCCCCGACACAAGTTTTCTTCAAGGTGATCAACATGGTCATTCCTTCACACTGACGTTTAAGTTGCCAGCCACATGGTGTTGTGCAATGGTGAGTTGGTTGGTTTGTTATTGGGCCCAACACACCGCTACTTGCTAGCAAATAAAGCAATGTGGATGGGTGCTCTCCACAGCCAACTTCATGGAATCATAGAATGGAAGGGACCCTAAAGATCCGCTGGATGAGTTTGCTCAAAGCCCCACTCACCCTGGTATTGAACCCTGACATGGAGGAGGCTGGAGGTAAATACTTCTTTCTCACTTATTCTGGCCATTAGAGGCTGTGCCAGGGGATCTTATGGATTGGGAAGGTTACCTTCAACATACATGTACTGGTGTTTGGTACAGGGTTGGCACAGAAGCCTTGCTATTTCTCTTCTGGGCTTCCCTAGCCACATTGATTTTCTTTGCTTAAAAGTTAATCACTAATCTGTGTTCAAACAAAACCTGTCTTTTTCAAGTTTGAAAGTTTTTCAATCTTCTTTGGCACATTCACCGTAGGAGCAGCAGTATGCCCCCTACCTCCAAGTCATTGTCAGTTTGGGGTCCTTCTTGCATATATTTCAGACCTTTTCCCATTGAATAATGCTACTTCTCTCTCCATGAGACATTTTTATTACAGGCCTGATGCTCTCTACCTTCAAACCAAATCTCAAGGGAGAAGAGTATTTCCAGATGAGCCTATACAAAAAGGGACATAGGTTATTTTCTGACTTTTTTTTTTCATGTTGCTTTTCACTGAAACACTGTGTGTAGTTTTCAGTCACTTTGTTGTAATCAATGGCAGTGTGTCAGCACTCTCCATTTATAGCAGAAACTACTTCCATGGCACACAGATGGCTTTGTTTCTTAAACACACACTTCTGCTAAAAAAAAAATAAATATCTTCCAGGGTCAAAACTTCAATGCTCCTAAACTATTTAGGAACTTATCTGGTCTCATTGCTGTCACCTCTGAATGTCCAGCAAACTGTATAGAATATGTCTATTCTATAGAAGGCAAATGGGACCTGTCATTAGCTGGGTCTGTATTGCATTTCAAAGGTCGAAACTGAAACTTATGTTCAAATATGTATTGCAACAACACAACATGTACCTAAACCTGTGCTCTGGTGGGAGAAGGGATCGTGAGCCTGCAGGACTTGTAGACTACAAGGTTCAAAATAAAAGTTGCCTGTCCTGAGGATTCACAGTCTAAATAATTCAGCAGTTGCACGGGGGGGGGGGTGTGGTGTGGTGTTGTTTTTACTGAAATCCAAGGTGGCAGCATCCTTGGAACGCGGCTCTTGTTTGTATAACGGAGCTTTTACACCAACATTTGCACAGCTCAGCTTCTCCTCTTAAGCCTTTAAAACCTCAACCCACTTTACAGTGATTTAAAGGGCATCGGTGATTTTACTTACCCAGTGCCTTCTGCTGTGTGAAGTGAATGTTGCACAAAGCCTGCAAGTGCCTGTCTGCGACATGGGCAAGGAGCACACGGCAGAGGGAGGGAGAAGTTTTTAGCAGATGAACTTTGGGCTGGGCACATAACAAGTGACATGAATTCTGCAGGCGGCTAAAGGAGCGCCACAAAAACTGTGCCACCCCGTCACGCCCTCTGCTTATGACCCTCCCCTTACAGCAAAAGCTATTTTAGGAATGTTTAGGAGAGATGAAAAAAATTTAATTAGGACTATTTTTTACCCTCCTGTTAATAAAGTAAGGGGTTTTAATGGCTTCATTCTGTCCAAAAATAGCCTTATCAGTTCATAAGAACACTACAACTGTAAATTCTGATAACTTGAGAGCTAGGAACGAGCATTGAGTATCTAAAAATGTCCCTTTTCTACAGCACTAAGGGGCGAGGGCTAAATCTGGATATGAAGCTATGGCATTTTTTACTATAAACAAATGCTGTCAATGTCTGAGTACTTTGATCTGCTGGACCATGAGCCACAGTAGATTTGTAGGGAAATATTCTAATGCCAGAGCGCTGGGAAGGGGGGGAAGAGACAGGGCTTAACTGAGAGCCTGTAGATTGCCAGACCAAGAAACTAGTGGATTGACTAGAGATGAAACTAAGAAAGAATGCGTGCTGAAGGCAGTTATGACAGTGCATCTGGGAGGTGTGCTTTTTTTGTCCTTATGCATCCCCCCCAACAGTATATATATTTATTTGTACAAATATATATATATATATGTACATGAAAACATACATAACACCCGCCTGCCTGCGTTGCCAGGACTGCCATGCAAACAAATTCTCGAAGATTTATAAATAAATATATCTGACAGTATTTTATTTACTAGATCTTGGAGTTTACAAGGGCAAACCATCCCCACCCAGGCTTACACTATTAGCACAGTGGGACAATGGCACCCTCTGTTGCCCTGCGTGCCTCCTTCAGTGGTTGCTCCCATGTGGAGATACTAACTCCTGAAAGTATCTGTGCACCATTTTCTCCAAACCTGAGCTCTTCCTGCCCTACTTCCTTGTTTGTTTGGAGTTACCCTCTCTTACTTCCCTTTGTAATAAAATCCAGCTTGTTCTTTGAGCCTGTACTGAGGGGAGATGGTAAGCTGGGGTTTTAATGAGCAAGAGGAAGCTCTGAGAGCCTGGACAGCCACATTCATTCCAAGAATAGCGGCCTTCTGTCCCTGTTTTGTCCTCCCTAACACAGCAAGCGACAGCTTCTTGCAACAGTTCTATTAAACACTGAGCTCAGTCCTGCAAAATAGTGATCATTTCTGGGGGACGCTGTGTGAGACAGGGCGCTCAGCGTTTCCTGGAAAGTGATTAGTTGTCCAACCGGGTTGTCCAACTCTCATGCCACTAATTAAATCACAACTTTTCTTTCTTTCAGTTAAACAAAAGCTTGATTCATGAATTAAAATATATAGTGAATCTGATTTTGACTCTGATCCTCTGTGTGTTCATAATTAAACAACCAGCTCCTTTTATGAATTGAAACAAAACTCCGTCTGGGGCATGGTAAGTTTTCACTCCTAGTCATGTTCACTTACATCCATGTGACTACAATTTAATTGCTCATTAATACAGACATACTTAATGGGATGACACACAACTACCTTGTTCTTTTTGGACTTCCCTAATGATGGCATTTTTTAACTGTAAAGATACCAGGCATTTCTCAGACTCAATTTTTTCTGTCCTTTACTTTCCCATACTCTGCCATGCTGTTAAGAATAATCTGTCTTGCTGTTATATCATTATTAAGAACTGATTTTACTGTGGTGCCATAAACAGAATTAGATACATACTTTCCATTGTTACTGATATGACTGTCTACTTTTCCCCATGTGCAATCTGAAAAAATTATCAAATGCTTTACTTAGATCACTTAGAAACGATCACTCAGAAGTCATCAAACATTTTCAACAACAGATTTTCATAAAGAAATATGTTTTTTCCATTTTTTATTTAGATAAAAATATTTAAACTGAGAAAGTCATTGAATCTTGATATAACAAGGGAGGTGAAGAGAAATTCAGTAAGAATGCAAAAGCTGACATGAAAGTCAGTTTGAATTTTGCATGTACATGGTAATTTTTCAGAATCTATGCCATTTTCACTTGGTTTGATACAGAAAGATGTTATCAAAAAGTCAAACTGAATTTTATCCCTGGTCCCATAAAAACAAGCATATTTGACAGCTGTGGGAAAGAAGGGAGCTCAAGCTGTATCTATTGTTTGTGCAGAAATATCTCATTTCAAAAGTTAAATTACTCATAATGATTCCATGTTAATTTGTTATTTGAATCCCCTGCAGTCCCATTTTCCCCAGACAGAGCTGGATGATGGGAAATGGTAGGGATACTGCCTGAGCTTTTGGGCTTAGTGTAGATCTCTGCTGAAGCAAGTTCTGTTTGCTGCTGATCTAGATACATATTTTAACTTCTTTTAAAATTAAACCTGCAAGCTTCAAGATTGTACTTAGAAGACAAATTCTTTTCTGATTTTTACTTTGATTTTGTTAGAAAAGACAACACAATGTTAAAATGCCAAAGAAAAGTTTATCTGAAATAAAAAGAAAACCAAAACAGCAGTATTTTAGAAGTAGCACATTTCAACAAGACTGAAATTCTTCCTTCATCTTATTTTCTTAAACCAAAGTGCTGACAAAATCAGTATGCTTTCTAAAGTGTTTCATTTTGACCAAATTTGCATATTCTGGTAGAAGACAGATCCACTAAAGTGATTCTGACCTTCTGAGGCTGAATGCTTTGCTTCTTTTGGGTTGAGGCCCTTATGAGCTTACCAAAACTGACCTAGTCTTTCCTGAATGGAAAAATTAATACAATAAAGACAAAAAAACCCTGCCAAACAACCCTTCAAACTGTTGCCATTCTCATCCTGAAATCCAGCCTCAGGTGAACAGTAAAGAAACAGGCATCAGGTGAGAACATGTTGTAAAGCCAGACGTTAATGAATACAGCCTACTCTAGGCAGTGGGTTTGGAATTTTCCAAAGGCACTATACAAAGGACAGAGAAGAAAGAGACGGTGGATTTTCTAGAAACAAAGATGCATACTACAAGTGAGGAGTGAATTTTCTGCAGGACTTATCAGCTATCTGTCCTCTTTGTGTTAACAAGGACAAACTGATCTCAGACTGGGGTAGGGGTAAGAGCAACCTTCTACACCGTCTTGGGATGAGGGCAAAGGGTGGTCCTGTTTGGGATAGCTGGATTTTCTTGGAAGGTTTTGCACTGGAACAGGAAGAAAAAAGACGGAGGAACAAAAAGATGTAGGAAGAAATGGATTTAGCAACAAGTGGAATGTCTAAGATAGGTTGGAACATGCATGTGTGCTAATTCCCAGTGAAGTCACCTGTCTTCAGATTTTAGAGAATAGCAGTCCTTCACCAAAACTATCCTCTTACCCTTTTTTTCTCCCTCACATTTCCCTGTACACGTACATTGTTGATTTGATATAGCAAAAATGCCAATTTGCACTACCTTGTGAATCTGTTCTATGGACTCTACTGCCTAGTTCATTCTGTTTAACATCTGAGCAGAGAGGCTGGCTCCATCCTACCTTTAAAATGCAACACTGGACCAAAAGGTGCCAAACTAAACTGTGCATGCGCTCATCTCCAAATGAGGAAAAGAAAACTGTTGGCATTTCTTGAGACGTAGCCCATTTCCACACAGAACCCTGGTATTATACACCAGGAAGTCAGAAGAGGCCACAGAGTGCTGTCTGTCCTTAAAATAAAGACAGATTCATTGCAGGTGACTCTTGTTTTCCCACTAGTTCACAAATATTTTGTTTAGCTACACAAATTCCCTGGAAGTGATGGGCGTGTTGGCAGGTCAGAGGACCTGCTGTTGGGTTATATCATTGTTATGAGAGTCATGCTGCTAAGGAGCTTTGACTTGTGCCCCATACTGAGAATAGTCTAAATAATCTGTGACTCAAAGCATCTCTCATCAGGGATCACTGTGAACACAGGCAATTTCAGCTGACCCGACGAGCTAAACACAAACATGTCGAGATCTCAATAGCACCCGAACATTTGTTTTAAATATCCTGAGTGTGAAATCAGAGCCAATAGGCAACATCTATTTAGTAATTGTTTTGTTTGCCAGATGTTTCTTTCTCTAATTTTACTGCAGAGCACATACAAGTATGTGCTGGAATTAAAACGAGGATTGGAAAGAACACAGTAGCCAACTCCTGGTTCATTGCAGCAGCATAAACTAGAGTGATTTCCGAGAAGACAACCATTACTCTAAATTTGTATGGGTATGAGATATGAATCCAGCCCATTCTCTTAAGGGAAATAAATTAATCTATGAGCCCTTTAAAATTAAATTTTGAGAGTGGTAGGGCAAGAGAGACCTCAGACTGTACAGCTCCTCTCTCTCAGGCTGCAGATTGTGTCTTCCAGAAGAAAAAAAGGAAAGTGCACCTCACTACTGACTGCCCCACGTGCTGAGGCTGACCACTATCCTTCTGAAACTGCCATGAGGCCAGAGGGAACCACAGCCCACAGTAGACACCCAAAATGTGGGACACAAACAGATAAAACTGCAGCCAAAATGAGGCATGGAGCTGCCTAAGATAGAACTCTTTGGGACCTTGGCAAGCTCCTGATCCATACTCCCATCCCAGCTATACCTATAATGCACCGCAGGAATACATTCTCCACTTTTTCAACCAGTAGGTTATCTTTATTTCTTTTTGGACAAGAGTAATTGTCACATGTGCAACCCATGGACACATTAAATGTGGAAGCTGAGTAATGCTGGGACCAGAGAATGTTTTCTAGGTTTAAATGAACTGCACTTTCAGAGATCTGCGTCCACAGCAAAAGTATTTTGCAAAGAAAGAGCTGACACACTGTTCCACTTGTACCAAAGTACCAAATGACATTTTTTAGGGAATTGCTATTCTCTAAAGAAACTAGATCAGGAATACTGAGATGCAGCTCAAAACGATACCATGCCTTGCCCCCCAAAAATTTGTCAATAGATTCAGAGGAGGAACAATGCCAGGTTAAAGCAGAGCAAATATTTGCAGTACAATATTTTATTCACCAGAAAATTCCTCAAGTTTTTTTTTATAGATCATTTTGGCTGATAAAGCAATTCTTTAACCCCAAAGTTTTGAGTTCTCTCAGAAGCACTACTGAATGTAACTTCAGCAAGATAGATTTTAAAAAAAAAAAAAAACTAACACCCAGATACAAGTAGAACATTCACTTTTCAATACATTGTCACAAGTCTTTGTAGGTTTTTAGTTAGTATGTTGTGGAGGGATTGTATATGGAAGGATTTTTCAAAGCTAGATATGTCCACAAGCCAAAATCTCATATCCTGCAGCTTTGCATACAGCTCTCCCTCCTTTTCAGCTTCTTGGTCATAACCCTGGGAGCAAAATTCCCCAAACTCTGTAGGTAGTTTGGGTTTGAATTTGAAATGAGAGTAAGGCCAGTTCATTGAATATACACTTTTATTTTCCAAAGGAAGCCAAGCTCAAACCACATCATGTTGAACTTTGGCCATATAGTCTATAAGATATGACTTCAAATGCAAGAAAGCACGCTGTCTTAAGAAAATATCTCTCTTTTCTCCTTTCAAACTGATTTTTTTGCTTTTCTAGGCTTTGCCCTCTTCACTACTCCAACAGTAGGTATGCAGTTCATAAATGAGAGACCTTTTCCAGACAGAGTCCATCTTGGCTATGCTCACACTATTAAAAAATGTAAATACAATTTCTAAGGGAATCCAAAATTTTCGAGGAATGCTTAAACCTCACATGACTGTTAAATTCTTCAGACAGAACAGGTTCTGTCCAGATGGTGTACTTGGGGGTGTGGATCCTTTCTTCACCAGAGGAAACACAAACTAAAATTCAGGTGGTCTTACTAGCAAATCCCACACACTGAGCCACCCTTATAAATACCTAAGGACCTAATTTATAGGTTACCTCAGAATATGAAAAGAGGAATACACTGATTCTTCTAAAGATGGTTAAGTAAAAAAATATTTCTCCACAATTTGTTATTACTTTGAGATGATATAAATTAATCCTAGCTTCTACAAATGGTTTTACTGGCAGAGATGGTCAATCAAGTAGCTCAGCTTGAATTTTAGCAGCACTTTAAGACAACAAGCATAAAGGCTTCACTAATATTTAAAATGGGATTCATTGATGTGGCCATGCTTTTTCATACCCATAACCTATAAACACCTTTTTAAAAATAGACATGTAATAAGCTTGCTAGCTGCAGAGGATCCTACACAACTCCTTAAAGAACCCTAACATGAAAACTCAATAAGAACAAGCTAGTTTCTGTTCATGCCTGACGTTATTTCACAGTGAAGCGGATCAAATATTCAAATAACCCATGTAAAGCCTTTTTATTTTTTGGCTACACAGTACAGCAAAAAAGCTGTCACTTGGTTCTGTAGCTATCTGGGGCTCCCTGAAGCTCATACTCATGTCTGGTTGCTCATCTGAGCTACAGCCTTTGCTCTCGTATTGCTGGTCACAGGGGTTGAAACAGCACAGGTTTCAGACAAGTTTCATGGAAAGTAGTGGATGGCAGGACAGCCATATCTGGAGTTCACACCTTACTGCACAAATGCAATATATATTATTGTCTGTTAAAACAATAAAATTAAAATATTTAAAGTATTAAATATAATTCATGGATTTGACAGAGTTGGAAGGGACCATCAAGGGACCACCAAGGGACCATCACCTATTCAAATAGTTCAACCTCTTTATCACATTTGAGTTGGTGTAGGAGTCTGACCTTTCTGGGAAAGGAAAAGGGATTCCACCTTTCCTGGGAGCAAGATCCCAT
The DNA here is from genome assembly GCA_026546715.1 of Gallinago undulata. Taxonomy (NCBI): domain Eukaryota; kingdom Metazoa; phylum Chordata; class Aves; order Charadriiformes; family Scolopacidae; genus Gallinago; species Gallinago undulata. Next base: position 46,257,389 of record JAOTQQ010000032.1, read on the forward strand.
CTGCACAGGAGGCTGCCACAGACACCTCTGTTGCCTCAGACAGGGGAAGACGTTAACTAGTCTGCAGCACCTGAATCAAGAGGAAGATCACAGTCACAAACTAGACACTTGCAAACAAAATTTGAGGTTTTAACCTCTAGAATTTCTGTGTAAGTTCTCCCTTGGATTTCATTGCCAAGATTCTCATTTCAAGGCTTCATGTCCCTCGCTCTCAAGCAAAGTCAAACAGCTCACCAGAGATACACCTGAAAAAAAGTTTGTTCATGCAAACTCTCCTGGACTACTGAATTGAATCAGCTCTGTAATAGGAACTGTATGATTTCACAGTTACACTCAAACCAGCCAAGAACCCTTCAATCAAGTTCCGATAGCCAACATCAGCTCCTTGATGTAAACCACTGGGTTAAAACTGTTTAAACTGTTAAAACCCAAACATTCACTAATTAGTGAATATTTCAAAGGAAGCATTTTGGTAGAGTCGTCCCCTAGGTGAAGAATTTTTATGTACTCAGCGATGTTATCATCACCCCTTGTGCTAAAGGTGCAGGCAGCTGCCAGAGCGTGCAACAGTGAGAGCGGTTCCTTATGGGAAACCTGTGCCGACTCTGGTATTTACTAACTTCCATGCTGCTGCTAGACAATGCTACGATTACATTAATGTCATTTTTGTCATGTAATACTGTTTCTAACCCACATAATTGTTAAGGGACTGCACAGTGCAATTCAACATAATTAAGACAATTATACAGTTAAGTACCATGAGCAGTCAGCAGCCAAAGTTTTTGCCCAGTATAAGGAAAACTAAAGGCTCCATACACCACAATACAGTTCTCGGGCACCCTCAAGGTTTTGATTGCAGCTGAGCACAACAGTATCCACAGTTGTTGTGGCCATAGCAGATTCTCTGCCCTTTTACCAGGTGGATAACTGCTGTTGAAAGGAACGGAGGATCTGAGCCTAATTCTGTCACCCCACAGGTAACCACATGGAAACTTGACCCTCAGGGTTGTTATCTGAGCCGGGCTGGAGATCTCATAGAGGGAAGATACTTAACACATTTCCTCTAAATTTTACATCCATCTGAAACATATTTAGCTAACTTTTGAGGTACCTTGCATGTAAAACCTTGAACCACAATTGTAACCTCTCCAGTTTCCCTTATTCACATAGTATTTGATTTGGATGACATATTTTTACAATATTTATTTTTGGCCCATTTTGAGACTCTCATGTTAATGCCACAAGAACTTCTCCTGTATAATATTTCAGACATGGAGGGAAGAAAAATGAAGAAATAAAGAAAAAGAAAAACTGGCCGTCTGCATCCACTTAAGCTACATTACAGTAAAGCTCAGTAAAGATTTGATCAGCAGTTCTTTTAGCCTGCTCTGATTTAATATGAAAGAAATTAGTGGAAAACCTAAAGGCTGAAAGGAAATTTTTGCCACTGTTCGAAACAGGACATGAAACCTTTAACATAATATTTACACACATTATGTTAAATACTTTCTGCAAAGTTAAAATTTAGCACTGCCGGCATCAGACAGACTGGGAAAGACATTTGTTTACACTTAATAAATCTGATTTTGAGAAGAAAGTGTTTTGTTCTTTTTATTCCCCTAGGTAGACACTAGCATTGACAGAGAATTCTGATCTAGAAGTACGTAAACAAATTAATTAAAAAGCTTCTGAACACTTAAAAGTGAAGACACAATTTGTATTCTGTTGGATAGATTTTCATCTTGGCCTTCAAAGTTACTATGGTGGTCAACAAAACTTTTGAGATTCTTAAAGTATAACAGCTAAGTGATCTCTATATCGGAACGTAGCTTTTTTCGCTATTGTTGCTAAAATGAATTTTGTGACAAAATATTTTACTATTTGGGGTGGAAGGTGTTGTCAAGAAATATAAAATTGTCAGAAGTGATATTTTCACTGGAGGATACTGTCCAGATTCCCCAGGGAAGGTTTCAACATCCAGGATAGAGCTGCTATTCAAAATGAGAAGGAGATGGACTTTTGCTGGGAATCAGTTTATAGTCCCCAGCTCAAGTCTTTCAGAAAGATTTGGAAGACAAAAGATCAGTCTCCTGCTCTGTCTGACTCAAAACAAGGATATGCCATTATAGCCCCAGAGCCTGAAACGCTGGGCTTTAAACTAAAAGGGTTGAAAGCCTGATACAATTTCAACTCCATGAAGCAATCTGAAAAATCAAGAGAGCTTTCATAAAACAGGAAAACAGCTTCCTGCTGAGCTGTAATTAAAATCATGCCCAATCCCATGAACACACTTACTGTTTATTAAGGAAGTTACTAAGATGTGCCATAGCTTCCAGGCAGAGGTGAGAAAGAAGTCTTAACTCACCATCTACTTCCTTCATCTGAGATTTATCATCTAGCCAGACTACTCTGATCATTAGCACATCAAAGATCTTAAAACCTTCCTGACGAAAAAAAATAAAAAATTTTTTAAGACCCTGATATTTCAAAGATCAGCCATGTATTTGTAGATTTTAAGATCATATGGAAACTTAACAGTCACCTTCTCTGACATCTGAAGAGCATATTCCAGAGGAGGTTGCCCAGCAATTCCTAAATCTGTTCCAAAAAGTTGCGGTTGACTCAGGGCATCTTTTTCGGAAAGACATTCAGTCTGATTTAAAGACTATAAGCAATGGAGAATCTGCCACATTCTTTGGTAAAACACTAGCTATAAAAAGGGCAAAATCTCACTAGCAGGAATGGGAGTTTTGGCTGGATACACATTTAACCTGTACATTAAATATTCACAAAATAAGAAGGTTATAATTCACTCCACCCAGAAATTATAAGTGTCTGGTGATAAGAAATTAAGTATATTATTGCCCCTTTGTAAAATATTTTTTTGATGGCAGAGTGGGGTGCACAAATATCCTTACAAGGAGCATATTGTTCATCCAAGACCTATTCTTTTATTCTTTTTGAAGACTAAAATCTTAGTGCTGAGAAGCAGCATCTATTTAAAATGCATGAGCAAACCAAGGCATAAAACCTTTATATCCTTTAACCGTGCTCCCAATACTGGTCTTCTCCTGACGCCAGTGAGAGTTCTAGAAAAAACACGAGTTACACTGACGCCATCCATCAGACATTGCTTGTATGGCAGGACTTCCAACAGAAAACTGAAAATATTTTATCTTGCCACGGCCCCAGTTTTGGCCAATTGCTTTGCTATACTGACAGGCAGAAGTCCTTAGTTAGCCCTATGAAAAGCAGACTGCCATAATGTAAACACAGTTTCTGTTTATTCTGAAGTCAGAAAAGTCATTCCAAGGGAACAATAAATGTGGGATCACATGTATAATTTACTTATCTTTAAGAACATTGTTATTCCCGAAACAGGCTGGCTACTTCTCACTTCTCTTGGTCAGTTCCTTTTGCAAACACATCTCATCAGCTTCAGCTAATTCATCACTGCAGTTTGACAATGATCACTGACTTTATTTCTAAAGATAATCCGCGCTTAAAGGCTCTGTTATATAATAAGCAATAAGCCAAGAATATCTTGCAACATTTGGAAAGGTAGGACAGTAATGTTCTGCCAGATTCCTCTCAGCATTTAAACACCATTTTTTACATGCCGAAAGTTCCTTCAGTTACTAATGACTTGTGAGTTTTAGGACACATAATTTATATCTGAGAACAATTTGGGAAGACAGTTTAGAAAAACTTGTCTGTATCTTGGGAGATATTAGCACGAGAAATGTCACTGAAAGAAAAAGAGAGAAAAGGACTACAACTCAAACATGTGTCCTGCCCCCTTGGGACAAGCTCAGTGTCAGTTCAGAGCCAGATTCCTTCAGAAGATAATTCTGGAGGAGAAAGAAAGATGTTTCAGAGCCATCCCCAGAAGAGATGGGTGAGTGAGTGCTTGTTTGCTTAAAGAAGTAAAAGAGAATGATAAAGGCAAAGAAAGAGTTTACAGTTCAGTGGAAAAGAACGTCCTAGAAAAGGGAAAAGACATAAAGCTGAAAATCTGGAAAAAAAATAAATACAGAAGGAGATCTAAAACATTCACAGAAGAAAGGAGTTTAGAGCCTCAAGCAGGGCATTAAGGGTGGAACCAGAGCTATCAGCGGAGGCAAAACACCATCCTCCATCATTCATTAGTTGAGCAAAACAACTTCTGCTCAGACCAAGCGAGCAGAGAACAAGGGTCAAGAGAAGAGATTCATCAAGAGAAGGGCCTGCCAGGTTAAAGCATAAAAAATATCAGCTGTAGTGACACAGGGCCTGTTTGGGGCCAAGAGGGAGGGATAGTCAGGAGTTGCTGTTGCAGCCACAGCCCAGGTCATGCTGACCCTGGAGACAGAGCACGGAGGGGAGCGTGCACTGGTGCCAACAGATGAATGGGTTCAGCAGCAAGGACTTGGCTGCACGGGCAGAGCAAGCACTGACCTGGTGGGAAGTTACACCACATCTTTTCTGGTGCAAAATCTCTAGTGGCAAAGGAGCAGCATTCAGCTTTCCAAACCCTCAGGTCAACGCAGGGGTGGAAACTTTAATGGAATTCCAGTTGCCACTAGAAAAATAGCCATATATTAGTTTATTTTTATTCTTGTTGGCACATGAGAAAACTCTACTGAGGGAACACGCCCTGGTTTCCCTACCTCAGAAATATACACTTACATTTTCATGAAAAGTGTTCTCCAAATGTCTAAACTGCTCCACTTGTGCATTTAATCATGTTGTTGTTCATCTTTTGCCTAGCTAAATTGTTTTAACTCCTTCCTTTTTGATAGCTACATAATTATCCTACATATCTAAAACAGAGAAAAAAATTAAACATGGAGCAGGAAAGACATGCAAAGGCCAGCGCCTCAAATCTGACTCTCTGGTATACTTCCACATGAAACAACATTGCAGAACTGATTTTCCAGAGGCTCAATGAGGAAAGATTTGAAGGCACAGTTAAAAGAGGTCACCACTGAAGTCTGTAGAGTGTCTCCTCCAGTTCAAAGAAATTTAAAAAAAAAAAAAAAAAGATATGTATCTGCTTGCAACCTACAAAGTGTGCCTGTCACCATTCCGATTACTTAATTTAGTGTTGCATTTCTAGATTGATTCCAGTGAAGGAACCAAATACACTTCATAGTCACAAGTGACAGAAACAACCAGTGATAGGTAGAAAACAACAGAAAGAGCACCTATAAAACAAAAACATCAAAAAGGGGTAGAAAAACTGGAGAAGAAAAATGGCATTATGAGTAAGGACACCGACTTCTAGATCATTGCTACAGCTTTCTGTGAACATTCTCCATAAGCAAACACTATGGCATTCAAGAAATACCTATCACTATTTTCTTTTTCCAGTGAAAACAATTTTGTACACTGGAAATATAGGTTACAGGGCAGGAGAATATCAACAAAGGAATTGAGTTTCCCAGGAGAGAAAGGTTGAGCTGGTATCTGCAATCAAACTGCAACAAATAATGGAGGTAATCACAAAACTCAACAATGGCCAGAAAATAATTAAAACAAGATGTAAACAATTGTTGGAGCCCTCTAAAAAGGAACTCAGTGAAAATTCTGTAGCTTTCTAGAAGAGACACAAATATGACCAAGTCTTTGGGGGCAGCATGGTGTGTATCTGAGCAGATTGAAAAACCCTGCTAAAGTAAATACAATTTTAACCAGTAGATAAAAAACGATTTCAGAAATAGGCACCAAGACAAATTCAAGAGTCATGTAGCACAGAATCCTTTCTTTAACAATAACCGATATCAGAACTTTAGGGTAAAAGTGTTTAAAAAACTCCTATAAGGTGATTCTTCTGCCTCTGCCCTGTTGTCAGAAATTCTGGCACCCAGTTTTTTGGGGACTTTAGGATTGCACGCAGTAATGAATCAACATAATGCTGAGCAATGGGGTATGATGGTTCGCAAAGCTTCTCATAAAAAAGGGAGGCCTTTTTCAACTGGAATTTACCAATATATTTCAGCTGAAACAAGGGCTTGAGAGCCGAAAAGAAAAAGAAACAAACAAAAAAAACCCAGTTTGCTAAATAAATGTAGACTCTTATCACCTAAAGGACTTTCATAGAGAGGGCCTTGGTGGTTCTTTCTACTCCAGCTTGTATTTGGGAACACCGAACAGGACACAAGGTATGTGTCAACTCAGTGACAACCTTTTGTGAAGGCATACATATCTCAGCCAATCTCACATCCCAAAAAGCTAGCTGGGACTTTATGTGCCAGTCCAAACAAAATCGCCCTGAGTATCCCGCCTTGAAAGTTGTACACAACACACCTACTGACTGTGCTGTTCATCTAAATCTGCCTGAGATGTGCCACTAATCCAAACTAGATAGATAACAGCTTCCAGATGGATAAAAAAAGCACAAGAAGAAGACCTTAAATAACAGGGAGAAAGTCCAAGGAGACTTGTGCAATCTCTTACGTGCACTTAGATTCAGAGAAAGATTGCAAGGCACACAAGACTAACATAGTGATGCTTGCCTGAACTCAAACATGCCTCTTAAATCAGAGAAGAAAGGCCCAAGCTATCTCAGGACATGAAAGAAGTTACTGTGGTGCTCCAGCTTTCCGGTCAACAGTCTCTCAGCAGGAAAAGGGCCCGCTGTAGCAAGTAGGCTGGAAGACGATATCTAGGAGCCCTGATGGACTGCTCCATCCCTGGCATGCATAAAGCTAAGGGATTCTAACTTGGCTCCTGGCTTTTCTGAGCTAACAGGGAAACAATGGAACTCAGATTTTTTAATTTTTTATTTTTTTAAGGAGAGAGAAGAAAAACTGGCAAACACACAAAATTCAGGAAATGGACCAGATAGAAGTGATTGTTATGAAATTTCTTTGTTTTGTGGCCAAGACTGTTATATATCTCTGGCTGGCTAGACAGAGCATCATGTGTCTTCAGTGGAAGCTTCTCTTCTCCCCAGGGAGCTGGACAGAGGAGAACAAAAATTCAGGAAGGAGCTGACTTGAACAAGCAGCAGGGGTCAATTCAGCCTGAAGCACAGAAACTTTACCCTAGGGAATGGTACGGTATTCCTGTTCATATTTAGGAATGGGTGACTGTGTTGGTCTTAAAAATGGAAAATGTCTCAAATGAAAGGAAAATGCACCTCAACAAGATCTGTAGCAACTTAAACTGACACCCTTGGGAAAGAGCCTGTCCCATCTGGGAGGCCGGTGAAGCAGGTTTTGATGGCTAACCCTCCCTCTGAAGTCTTTGAGCAGAACTTGCTATTTTCACTACTCTGTTCTGATGGCAAAGCAAATGGGCTGTCAATCAGAAAGTGAGTGCAAAGAAACGTGAGTTAGTTTAAAAAGGTGTTTGCTATGAAACCCAGTGGGAGGGAGAAATCTCTCACAGAGAGAAAACGGAAGGTCTCTGGAAGAACAAGGTCTACCAACATTTTTCAACTCACAGGTTTCTGTGGAGTTTTTGGATTACACGGGGCTTTGACTTTACATACAAGTTATGGAGAAAAATGTGATACAGAATTTGGGATGGCCAGGTAAAGTAACAAACTCTCCATGGGAGATTTAGTTCCCTGCAGTAAATCAAATTCTACTCCCAGTTCTTTCGGGAGAAAGAATATATTAACACTATCCTTGCGCTGTAAGCACTAGCATGTGTGTTCCTTGAAAGAAATACAGAAACACAGGTACACTAATACTGGAGATGCCCCTGAGCCTTTTAAAATTGAATTCAAAGTGGTTTGTCTGGTTTATTAGATTCTGTGAATCTAGAAATCCCACAATTGCCTTGGCACCAGCAATCTGATTGTGTAGTAGTAAGGTTCAATAGCAGTTCATCTGGTTGCGTGCATCAAACCTCCCCCAAAAGACTGGGAACAGCATATTCCATTCCTTTGTATAGAAAAAACACTCCAGAAAGACAGTAAAATATATCACAGCACTTTCCACAGTGCTGCGTAAACTCAGGTTCTTCATAAATTCTTATATGTTGTTCCTGAAAAGAAACACAGAAGTGTCAATCTCATACAAGCCTTCTACACAACAAAACTGAAAAAATGCTCATTTCTGCTGAAGAAGATATTTTCAGTTTATAAAAGGTTTCCCGTACATTCAGACAGGGAACTTTTAGAAGAGGTATTTTGCTTGGTGTGGGCAGGCCTATGAAGAAGAACAGGCTGAGTAAAGTCTGGAACACTGCTCTGAATGTCAGAGGGTCATCCAAAAACATGTCATAGGACTATTTCAGATTTCTGCCACAAGAACCAAAGAGTATCAATTTCAGAGACTGAAACAGTTGTAATAGAAAGAAATTATCTCCAGGAGCCAAGCAGAACATATTTTGCAGGAACAATGGAAACCCGTCAGAGATACACAGAAAGACCCTTTCCATGTGCTAAAAAGGTAATCAGGCAAAAAAAAACCCTTTTGAATGAGATTTTGTCAGATTAGTGGGAGCTAGAAGGACCTTGTAGGGAAAATAGAAAAGAAATAAAGCCCATTATAAATAAGTAAATCTCTAAATTACAGTGGAAGCGTGCTGTGGCATGGAGGTGAGCAGCCAGGACCAATAACACTCTGGGCTCCAAAATCTGGAAATTCTCACTTGCAGAATGTATCAAAAAGGTAAGGAAGTCCTTGCAGCACTCACTTGGAGAGATGAGACTGGGACTGTCCTGGAAAGGCCTTGAAATGGCAAACTTGGGAACAGACTCCAGTTTTGTTACTGCAGCATCCAGAAGAATGCTTTCTGGCAAAGAAATGGTTTATCATCTGCTTTTCCTAAGGAAAATATCCTTCACGGCCTCCACTTGGGCTAGCTGTATAGACCAGAATGCAATGAAGTTTATTGGGATTGCTCTCTTAGCTGAAGGCTACAACAGCTGTCAACACAGGACAGACAGTAAGGAAAAATTACCCTTGGTGCCTGAAACTGGCTATAATATTAACTGTTGTTTTGTAGAAGAAGGTCCAGAGGAGTTAAGTCCATATACAGCGAGAGAAGTAAAACCAGAATCTTGCTCTCAGCCCACTGCTGTGTTTGATTCTGCCTCTCCAAATCTTCTCAAGAGCATCCTTCCAAATCCACCCCACAGAAACCATGTGGCTCACTGCTTAAAGTAAACATGCTGTTTGCAAAAGCCTTTGCATTTCACACATTACACACATTAGTTTGAGTGTAAAAAGATCATCACTGAGAAACCCATAAACACATGCACACGCACATTTGGAACACTGAGCTCTGTACTCACTCATGTTTCACTCTTTATATTGCTTCATTAGAGACTCAACCTCAACAGCTCTGTCTCAAACTGATGAAAACAAGCCTTTGCAATGGGAAGAATTTGCACTGAAACGCAGCCTGGGCCCATGAACTACGTCTCCAAGCTGAAGACAATTTGATAGATGGTGCACTGACCACACAGGCAGGTTCAAAAGAAATCAGTTTGGAGCTCTGGAGAATTTTGAAAGTATTTTTGATCAATGGTGTTTGGAAGTCTCAAGAACATTAATTCCATATCCAGTTTGCCAAAATGTCTACCTTAGACACAATTTATGAGCACACGTGTCAAGATATATTTAAAATGCTTTGAGACTTCCAAGTACATGAATAACACACATATCATTACTACCTTTTTTAACATAGCATCATATAAATCAAGTAGTGAGAGAGCCAGGCTTTCTCAACTGAGGAAAACCACTGCAGTTAAAATAACAAAGGTAGTACTTATTTATTAATGTACAATGTCCAAAATTCCTGCTAAATTCTGTCAAGAACAGTTTAATGCGGCACATTCTCAGGAATTGAAATTAACATATACTTACTCAGAGGTTAAATCCACCACTTTGTTGTATCTGTATTTTTCATTTGTAAGCTAAAGGTGAAGAAGTCCCTGTTTTCTCCTCTAAAAAGTGACGGAAACATCGTCTGAATGTACCTACTGTCTTTTCACTCAGTCATTTGTCAACGATCTTATGTCAAGGTGCCATAAGGTGTTTATCTACAAAGCATTTAAGGATGGTAATTTATGAGAAGAATTTCCTCATGCTATCTGAGATCATGGTTGTGAATCAGGAAGTTTTAGAATTCCTTGTTAGCCGGTTCATGCTGTCTGATGGGGACTGTTGTCAGCAATAGAAAATGCTACTCAGTCTGAATGGAGGATAATGGTAGTTGAGGACAAAGCAAAGAAAAAGATTGGCATTGCCATTTTCATGCTTCCAGCCAGGGGGAGAGTTACATGCTCAAAAGCTTGGGATGAGCAGTTATATTGTAAGCCAGTCAGTCAGCTCTTTTGAGTGCATATTAATGCATGCTGAGACTTTATCTAGAGTGGACACAATGAAATTATGTTAGGACTGGCTTTCTTTTTTTTTTCTTCTCTTAAGTGCCAGGAGTATTTCTGCACTGATTGAGTCTTAGAGAGGAAATGGAATCTTGACTATTGTTCCTTAGATAATAATTATACCAACACAATCATAACCTCAGAGTCTTTATAAGAAGAATATAAAAGAGCCTTTACTTTCCCCCACTGATGATAATATCCAGGATGGTAAGGACCAGTGTGTCACTACAAACCCCTAAACTCATTGAAACTGGTTTCCTTGAGACTGTGCTCAAATGTGCTCTCACTCCAGTTCTTTCTCTCTTAAAGGGCAATTTTACATTTTTTATTGGGCAGTGAAAAATACTAGTGGGTATTTTTTGTACTTAGCATCCAGGACATGCAGTTTAGCAAGTGGTTTTTAGGAAAAAAACCTGCTCCATCCACATACCTAGCCATTTAAGTAAGCATAGTTATTGACTAACTCATGGACAAAAAGTAAGACTACCAAGATGCTATTATTCTCCCAGAACAAACCCCTTTTCTCTTCCCTTGCAAGACAGGGCCCCAGAATAGACGTGGGTAAAGCAGAACTATAACCCCAGCCTCCTGTGAATCAGCAGATAGCTGGCAGTGAGGCCACTTTGTTCTCTGGTCCTCAGAGACATGCAGGGGACATCCTCAGAGTACGGCCAGCACATCTTTTGCAGTTCTGCTGTGATAGGATGGCACTATATTATCCCTTAATTAATATAGATTGTGCCTAGTATGTAACAGGAGGCCTTCTACTCAGGCCTGTTGTTTGAAGCAACAGCCTTTGGTTTTCCCAAGGCTCCATCTGCTTCTGGTACTCATAGAGGACAACTCTTCCCAAATCTTCAGGCACAATTCCATGTGCATCTAACTAACACCCCTCCTCCTTCCTGTGTGTTTTCTTTAACGTCTCTTCCAAGTGCAAAATTTTGATGTTTTGTACTTGTCCTTGGTCTCTCTGCTTGCAGTCCCACCTCTCAAACACCTGCATTCCACCTTTTGCCTCTTGTTCAGACTCTTGCAGGCCCCAAGTTATTCAGCTCTCTTACTCTCCTCATTTTCTACACCAGTCAGTAGCTCAAACCCTTAACTCAGCATAAAAAGCTCATTCCAGACATTGCACAATTGTGGTGGATCAATTCAAAAAGACCAAGGACAAATCAGGGTGTTCGTCAACAGAGAAGAGAGAGATGTGAGCAGCCTGGCAGCTCAGCAACCTCTCCGCTTTCCGCATGTATAAAATACTGTCTTGAGCATACAGAAGAGATGCACTGCAGATATCCAAGTAAGAAAAAATATTTATAATAATCACACCCCATCTATGAAGGGCCTATGTACAAAGTGCAATCTCAATAGTGTAAGCCTTCTCTGCTAAATTGCTTCTGCACAGTTTTAGGGTGATACTTCTGTTAGCACTTCTTGCCATATTTAGTATGATAGTGAGCTTGCAAAACTCAAAACCTCTTATTCAAGTGGGGCCCCTGGGATCTGACATCTCAGAACAAGAGATCAAGTAAGAGAAAACACCATGAGAAAGACAGTTCCACCCCTGAAAATCATTAGCCCATCAGGTGAGCCATACTTACTGGCATATCTACTTTTGACTTAAACTTTACATGAAGTCACTGAACAGTCGAGACTTTGAAGGACTGCCAAGATAAAAGGGACAGTTCGACATGTGCCACCTTATGCATGTCAAACAACGCAAAGACTGAAAGGCTTATCTGTTAGATCTTTACTGAGGAGGATAAGAAGAGAAAGGAAGATTGGATAAAGAAAGATTGGATATAGAAGGAAATTATACCTGACTTTTGAGTTTGAAAAGAAATTTGATTTGGCAAGTTTGAGAAGTAGAGATGCTGCTCTCTGAATTGGGAGTTAGTTTCAGTTAACGGAAAAATTTATTTTTAAAAGAACAAAAATACGTTAACAGTACAAGTCTGTACGGACATTTCACAGCTGAGAACCGTCAACAGGCAAAGTCAGTCCCTTCTAAATGTTACCTGGGGGAATTTAAAATAATTTTAAATTATATACTTCTAGAAACTTACTTCATCTTAAAAGAAAAAGAAGTTACACCCATGTATAAATGTTTCTTCTCCTATGTTGGTGTAATCAGAAACCACTTGTATTATTTTTTCATAAATACTGCATAGAAAACTATAGTGGTAACTGCAAAGAGACAGGGGGCTTCAGTTGTCACTGAAGATATCTGCACTGATCTCTAAAGAAAGTTTCCTACTTCCTCTGAAGATTTAAGGGCTGTTGGGAATAAGTAAATGGAAAGAAAGGTGGCAGTAAGAACTTTTCAATTAACTTTCCTACTAGGTTGTCTTCCAATGGGCACAGGCACTGAGGTGTTTGCAACGGAGAGCTCTGCTTGGAGCTGATCATTGTGAAACACTCCAGAGGTGCACAGCAGTTCCTGTCTGCTCTCACTGGCTTTATGGTTATGTCATCAATGGTGCTTGAGACTTTCCAGGCTGTGTAGAAGGACATGCCTTGGCTCACAAACACGTATATTCCAGTTGCTTCTTGGCTGGCCATTACCATGACAGTCACATTCACAATTCCAACAGAAGTAAGAATGTTGGGGCTAAGCCAGGATATAAGAGAATCAGAATGATTGATTTTTCTATTCATTGGAGATGGAGGGTAATGCAAGCAAGATGATGATCAGCCCTGGTCTTGTGTCTTCTTAAGTTGTAAAAGGAGCTGGAATAAGATTTGAAGGCATTGTATGTTTGGGGTGGACAAGGAGAGTAGCATTAGAGACGGCAGACCGCTGTGTGGATGCCCTTGCAATTGCAGATGTCTTTCACATGGAGTCCAGGTCCAGTGCAGTAAAAGCCATGTCTGTGTCCTGATTGACCAAGTAGGTGGAAGGTCTGTAAACATTCCCTTGGGTACTCTTTGTTCCTCCCCTTGCACATATCTCACAGTGGAAAATGCTGCAGCTCTCCATGAAGTAAAGATATGAACCCAAACCAGCTGACTGCTCTGAGGAGACTTTCTCCATAGGTTGTCCCCCTCCCTACAGTTACCAGTGAGCACCCAAGTGTAGCAAAGTGTCTCTCATATTTCCGTGGTCTCACAGTGACACTCCACTGCTCTTATCCATTATAATTCACACTTTGATCCATAAGAGTTTGGCTTGCTTTTCAGTATTTTAGGAATGTTGATCTAACATCTTAATTATCATTATGTTTGCAAAGGAGCAGCCATAGGTGTTGCTAACTCAGCTTGCTACTGGGATTAGATGAATCCTCTGGAACCAGTTTCAGCAGAAACTAATCCTAAGAAAATCTTACCTAAAAGTGGAGTATTAAACTCTTTACAGTAGGTAGAAAGAGCTGACAGCCAATTAAAGATACTGGAAACTGAAGGGAAATGTGGGGGTTGAAGAAATATTGAAATATTTTGCTGTTCCCTGACTGTTCCCCTTGAGAAAATCATTCCATCCTGGATTTCTCCAATGCCATATCCTTTGTAAGCTTTCAAAACCAACATTTAAAATATATTTTTAAGGATAACCATGTCTGAAAGTTAAAGCCCTTTTGGGGGAGAATAAAAGAAGGACTTCAAAGTAACAAAATGCTAAATCTGGCAACTTGTTTTTAATGGAAGTATAAACCTGCACGATTTAGTATTTTAAAGTGTAATAGGAAGAGAAATGTCACACATAGAGTTCAATTTCTACCTGTGGAATTGTGCTCCTGATTTAACAAATTCCAACTTAAATGCTTCCATCACAACTGAAAAATGTTTTACTGACCTCGAGCTCATTGTACAGCAGAGGTCCAACAGTATTGCTAGGACCAGGATCAAAGAAGTAGTGGTTTTCAAAGCAGCTAACCAGCCTGATGTGAGCAAAATCCAGCTGGCTAACATATTGCAATCCAGTGAGTGCTGAAACCCCTTTTTTGTGGACTTTTGTTCAGGATGCGTTTCTACATGTTGCATCAGAATCTATTTTAGCTTCAGAGAAGTGTCTAGTGTCTCCCTCGCTAAAAAGAACTACTGGACACGATGCTGCACAGTGACCTGATTTGTCTTAGGTCAGACTCCAGCTTCACAGGATGACCAACCTGAAGACTGGCGTTCAGCTACACCTGCCAAGATTGACTTCTGGTGTGATGGCTTTCCTTTAGTCATGAACAACAGCCTTTCTGTGCGTCACAACGCATGACATCAATGGATTTTTGCTACTTAAATCAAGAGCAAAATCTAGTCTACCTCTATAGGGTTTTTTCAAAAATATCTCTTTTATTATTATTATTTTCTTACCAATTCAGCTTTCACATACTTGAGCACTTGGTTTTACTACTCTGGACATGGGATGGAATTCTGAATGCTGCCACCAAACTGATGCATCTCCTGAGACATTGATTAGGATCTGCCTCATAAGGTAACTCTGATGCGATAAGTATGATCATCTATGTGCCAGGTTATTTTCAGCTCTACACAGTGGGAAGCTGCTGTCTTGGATAATAGAATGTCTGCAAGTTATTAAATTTTGACCGTTGAACCTACTGGTACTTAACAGGGATGTTAAGATTAATGTTTATTATGTGTTTTGGAGATGAAAGCCATACCGAAATGTGATTTATGACTTGGCTGTTGAGCCAGCAAGACTCACTGGTGGGAGCAGCCTGAAACTGCAGCCAGGCATGAGGACTGATCTGCTGTGCCCAGCCTCTGGCTGTAGCCTGGCACAACACCGGTTCTCCTTAGTGTGCAATGGCACAGGAGTGCCTGGGTATCTGAACCAGGATACTGAGCTCTATATATTTTTGATCTGGTTTAGCTGGCACAAATATCAGTTAAAATGCAGTGCTTGGGCAAAGGTAGCACACATCTAAGTGACAATAGCCCAGCTCAGAGGATCTGCATGAATACCTGAGCAGACCAGACATAGTGACTCGACCTTGCACAGTGCAGGCAGACCAAAGGGGTGCAGAAACTCAAACTCGGATAATGGAAACCCTATTAATGAACAGTGGGACATCGCAGATCAGTTCAGAGTAAAATCATTGGTCCCTTTAGATTTAGGACCTCAGAAGATCAACATGCAGAGCAAGGTACTGCCTAGAGCTATTGGGAGGTGTTAAATATACACACCTGTTTGAACTCCTGCCTCTCCATACGTGTTGAGAGTCTGGACAATCCCCGCTGACTGAGGAGACAAATCACATGCACAACCCCAGGGAAGCACTAAACTGAACATCTCTAAGAAAAAACTCAGCACCCAGCCCATGGAAGAGTGTATGCTTAATTTTATGAAATTTAGTTTTTTCACCAAACTTACTAACTCCAATCAAAATCTTCCTCTTGGCAGGAGCTGTCAAGATACAGAACAGTTAGGCTTAAAGGGAAACAGGTGATGGTCTATGTGTCCTATTGAACCTGGGCTGCAATAAAGTCTGTCAGGCAAGAGTTATATGGCCAATAAGAAAGTACGGTCTGGATGCCAGATCTTTCCCATTCCATCTGAGTGCCCTGACCTATAGGCTACTGTCCACCCTCCTCAGTCATTCTCCCAGACATATGTCAACCCACTAATAGCTTTGGCCAAACCATTAACTGGAGACATTACATATTAACTGCAGAACTGTTCAGACAAACTAAAGCCAAGACAAAAAAACTGATTGACTGACCCAGCACACTGCTGACATGGTACTAACAATTCAACATACTTGGAAAACAAAGACCAAAATAAGTTTGGTTCTCATCAAGCTTCCTTTGTCCAGATGTCATGGAATCATGAGGCAAAGGATATGTTCATACAGATTTTCACTTGAAGAAAGAGCTTGTTAAGGCTTTATCTGAGGAGAGAACTCTGTCTTATTTGAGGAGAGGAATAGAGGGAAGGACCAGACAAATTCCCATTTGGTGCTCATAACAAATAACGTATCTGTGCCAGTGGTGATTTGCGAGCCTCTGTCTGTGCTGACTGCGGCTGTGTCTCAGCTATGGGGAGGGTGAACTTAACAGCATTTTGCCATTCTGAGTTGCCTAGTTACCCATACTACCCTCATCTGGAAACCAGGGCAGACAGTCAGACACGTATAAACCCATGTCTCTTTCTAATGCATAGTGAGGATGTGGTAAGTGTGGCCTAAGACCCAGAAGCTGGGAAAAGGTTCCCACCTTTTGGGTGTATCCATCCAATTTCTGGAGGGTTTTGGTGAGAAGTTTGGCACAAACTGTGAAAGTACAACATAACAACACTACATATATGATTGATGTAGATTATGACGTGTCTCAAGATGTTTCCCTCTCCCCTGCAGTGTCCCAGATATCTTAGCCAAGCAGATGTTCACTATTATTTTGAGCCACAGAAAAATGTAGGATTCACACTAAAAGAAAAAATACAGAACATGGAAGACATCTGAACTATTCTCTGTTTGCTTTTGTCTTGCAAGCAATGAGGAATTTGGTTTTTTTGAGTCAGAGCTGGAGTACAGACACCTCACATTCTGGAGAGACCTCGCTATTCAGTGTCTCCAGCCACTAGGAAAGATGAGGTCTACGTCCCTCCCTCAAAATGCTGTCCCACTTTCATACAGAAAAGCAACACATTTCTGTGAAACAGTCAGAGGAAGAAAGAAGAGATCTTTTTGATTATATTCCCCTCCATTTCTTGTTCCAGCACACTATTGTGCTCAGGGTCTGCAGGAGGAAAGGAAGACCTAACTGCCCTTGAGATGCAACAGCTGCCGGCCCCATTGTCTTTCTGGGGGTAATGTTTGTTCTGTAATCATAACCCGTGTTCACTCTCAGACATGAAGCTTTCATCTTCTGTAAGATTTCAAGACTTGTTTCTATCTAATATGAAATACATTCCTTGAAGATTTTCAGGAAGACTGTTGGTGATAAAAAATCCGCTATTGTCCATTGTTGGCACTGAAGAAAAGCTGTTGGAAGATGGCATGCAGCCATTCCCTCCCACCTTTCCTTCCCAGCGTTAGCAGTGTCGTCGCTGACCCAAATAAATACATTGTTCCCCGAAGCAGAGAGAATACAGTTATTCTGAACTGATAAGGCTCCTCCCTGACTATTCCATGCTTGGACTCCGTTACCAGAAAGATGGTCCCCATCTGACTTGGCTGTTCCTCTTGGAATAACCTCAGATCTTCTCTATGCTCCAAGCAATTTGACCTGTTTCCTTCTCTCAGCAGCACATTTACCCATGAAGCACCAGAGAACAAAAAGATTACCAGAGAAAGAAGGTCTAAACCACTCTCCAAGGGCTCACCTCATCAGGAGGCGTAGTAGACAGGGTGAGTTTTATTCAGCAATACACTTGCCTGTTTACACGTCTCAAAAGACAACACGACAGCTGGAAATGCTGCCATTCCAGACTCTCGTGTGGAAGCCAATGGTTATTGCACGCGTCTCCTCCCTCCACTTCAGGCCAAGCCAAGCATTGCTTCTCGGCTTGCGCTGTTCCTCCTCGTAAAGACAGGACCAGGTACTCATTGACCTGGCCATCCCTCAGCTTTTCCCTGGGGCCCAGGGAGGCCAGCTCTGCGTCGGTGTCAACGTCTGGCTCCATCCCTCTTTGCCAGGCCCGCGGACGCCGGCGGTCGGTACATTCTGTGCAGTCTCAGGAAATGGCAGTTCTGCTGAAGGTCAGGGTTTGTGAAACAGACACCTTTTTTCTTTTTCTTTTTTCCCCTTTTCTGGGGCTTTTTTTTTCACTCCTCACGCTACACTTTCCCTGGGCCTCTTCCAAGAACAACCCCCGTGCCATTCTCTCCCACCAAAGGCACAAAGAGCTTCTTTGACTGACCCACTGGCTGTTCGGGATACAAAGAAGTTAAACTAACAATGTGGCGATGCAACAGCCCATTACAGGCAGGTCTGGATGAGTCACAGACATAAAAAGTAGGAAGGGATTTAAGAGGCCACCTTCCCCTCTCCCCCAAGGCAGCATAAGTATTTTCTCCAACTACATTTTCCAGTGTCCTTGCTATTTCTGCTACTTTGGAGTACAGCAGTCTCTCGGTTTCTCCCAAGGAATGGTATTTATTGCTAGGATTTATCATTCCTCAGAACAAGTTTGCCCAGTATTTGTGCTTATTTAGAGAATTCATCACTTTTAATTGTGGAGTTTAACCCCAGAACAAAATACAATCTGAAATCAGCATTTTAATGGCACATTTAATCTTGGAAAGAAGCACATATTCCTCTTGGACAGTGTTTCTGTTTATAAGATCTGGGTTGCTTGCTGGCTGAGCTCTGGGTACACTCAGATGTAGCCAATGCTAGATATACTGTATAGTGAGTGGCATGATTTTGGAGATTTATAAAGGAAGATTGAAGGTCTAGAAAGGAAGAGTGCAGGTCTAGAAAGTAATATGGAATTACCGCATTCAACTGCTTAAAAATCTGCAAATACTAGCTCAACATCAGGGTTTCCACGTGGTTAGATGTGTCATCATCTCAGCATTACTACCCTGACACCACCCATCAAAGATTTCTGCTCCTATAGCCAACCTGAACAGAGACGTACACCTGCCTATCCTCATCTTGCACAAAAGTGCAAGGGAATTTGTTCACTCATCTCCTGACATGGGACCAAGTCATGTATAGTATCATCCACTGGTGCTTCATTTGCATACTCTTTTGGCCTTTAGCCTTTTTTACTCTAACTAGAAGGCTGTTCTTATTGCTCTAATGACTAAGAAAGGTCTTCTACTTCTTTTGGAATAAATATGAACGTAGAATGTGGTACCATCTCTTCACACATCTCAGAGTACCTACAGCATCTGCAGCATGTATAGGTCCCACCGAATAAACAGCTCCAGGAATGTGGGTTGGACAGTGCCCCAGGGCATGGTGGTATGGTGGGACCAAAACTGTGGCTCCCACTGATGTGAAAGCTTGCAGTTTTGGGAGGAAACCCTTGCTGGGCACAGAGGCTGCAGAAGTGCTGGATGGTGATGTTCTCAGTCTCCTACAACATGTGCACAAGGCCCAGAGAGCTCTGCTTTTTATGGGAAGGTGAGGCACTTCCAAAGGTAACAAAACAAGCTGCAAGAACACACAGCACGCATAAAAATGCCCAAATCAGTTTGTCTCCTGTGTCTCAAAATACAGATGCCACTGGGGACGTACCTGGGTTTTTCTCTGGTGTGGCACAATGTGGTGTCACCTGGAGGCCAGCTGAGAATTTCCTTGCTAACAGACAAATAACTTTCCTCAAAAGACCCAGTTAAATTAAAGCCTGCTACTGTGATCTGAGCAGGTTTGCAGTCTGCAGCTCTGGTTTTGCATCCACCTGCAGCTGCCTGCAGTTTCCTCATCCCTTCACGCAGCCCTTGATGCTCTCCAGGACAAGTCACACCCAGTCACCCACCGCTTGTCACTGCCACTCACCGGCAGCACGTGGATGAATAAAAGGGTATTTTTCATTTTCAGACTGTATTCTGTCCCTGTGCCAACACCATTAATGAAATATCACTACCATTATTCTCAACAGGGTCAAAACGATTTCCACATCAAGGTTTTGCGAACAAAGGAAGCCCGTCATCTACAGGGTAAATATTAACAAACTTTGGACTGTTTGTAACCTAATTAAATGCTTTTATAGAATATTTCCTGAGCATGTAAAATCTGGATGTTGTTTCTGTTAATACATCTGTGGATGTATTAACTGCTTTAAAATAAAACAAAACAAAGAAAGAAAAAAACAGCCCAAAGCAACTAATCCTTTGGTGTTTTTATTTTAAAAATGTTATTTCAATGCTGAATAAATTAAACAGGCTGAATGGGGTTAGTTCAGCCTAATCTATAGTTCCATAACACTAGATGGAACTAATTATTGGCTAATAGCACTAAAATTATTCGTATAACTTTTGGGTTTTTTAGGGAGTGGACTTACACACAAAAAAATTGGTTTGACTCTCTAATTCTTTTTTTCTTGAACCAAACTCATTATTCCAAAGTTTTGTTCAATTTGACCTGGAACAGCTTCAGTCATGGCTCAATTCAAATGGAAACTTAACTGAAAAAACACATTGGTTCCACTCTCTGAGCTTCACTAAGTAATTTTGTAATAAAGCTGCATGGAAACGGAAGATCCAGACTTCCACTTCATGAAGGAGCTTGGAAATTCCAGACATGCTTCTGCCCAAATCAGAACAAAACCCCAAATATTTCAAGATTCTACATGAAGGAGAAATTGTCTCAAATATGACCTTTTGAGTTCACTGAAATATTTCATTTTTTAAAAAAAATCATTTAAGTTCAACTTTAAAAGGCTACTAGTATGCAAAGTGAAAAAATTCAAAACAAAACCACGTTTCAAAATAAAAAGATAGTGGGCTCCATTTCTAACAGAAGAGGCGTTAATTATGCACATGTATTAATAGAGAGGATATGTGTGAGCATCACAGCCTGAAAATAATTAACCACATAGTTGAAGACCTATTTCCATTAGATATGGCATTCGATATGGCACATGGCTAACTTCAAAAGCAGAATTACCTTCACAAAGTTAATGGGACTAACAGGAACCTTTTCCATCATAAAATGAGGCAGCACGTGTGAACTGCTTTATTGAGTTGGAACACAAGACCAGAAGACCTGATCTGTGCTCCCACCTTTGCCATAAGTGTGACAGGTGACTTTTTGTACATACAGGTTTTACAAAGATGCACAGCATCAAACCAGGCTTAAATGCATGAATTGCGAAGATTTTAAATTTGCGTTCTTAAGAAAAGATGCTCGAGTACACCTACACAGTGCAAGTAGCTCACTAGACAGAGAACAACCTCCAGTTCAGTGTCCACATGTAAGGAATATTAATGTTCTGAATGCATGCTATGATAGTTAAAGCTGCTCAAAAGAGAATATTATCCAGGAAATGATGGACCTAAATAAATGATCCTTTTCTAAGCCTCAGTCAGTCCAGAATTTTTTTAATCCATTTATTTTTTATTATAAGTTCCTGATTTTAACTTGTAATAAAAACATCTGCAAACTTCCAGGGTTTTTAGTGAGCTCAGACTGATACAACAAAGCAGGCGAAGTGAAATCCTGGCATGATCTATATAAGACTCTTTTTAACATACAGTTTCCATACACAGGCTTATATTACAGAACAGCTAATCAATAAAAACATTGTGCTGGCATCTGTGGGTAAAATCTAGACCTTGATGTTGACACCTTTCAAATATTTATAGTGGTTATTGTATCAACACCTTACTGATCTTTCAGCCAAGTTATACACACGTGCCCACATTTTCAAAGGGTGATCTCTCAAACAGCATATTTTTTGCTGTGGGCTGCAGTGCATATCAGATTTGTAATAAGAATATATTTGTGCAACTGTTCAACTCAACTTCAGGATCCATGGGCATGAATAAAACTGCTGTGCACAACGTGTGGTGGCAAACATTGAAAGCATAGGCCCAAATTACACATAAGTATTTCAAATTACAATGGCTGGACTTTTAAGGATGTCTGAGGTTTTAGTCCAATGTAACTAGGAGTTTTGCCTCATCTGCACCTTGTCAGAGCAAGTGCAGGCTGTGTCTAGACCACAGAGCAACACCTCCCAGCTAGCCCTGCTCCATGACATCTCCCCACAGTAATAGCATGGCTTGTCCCAATCATTTCTCAGTGTCGTACCCACGCAGCTGCACAAGGCACAGTCAGTGCTAGCTCTGGATCCATGTAAACCTTCTCTTGCATCCTCTCACCTGCCTTGGATCTCCCCAGAACACAGCATCCAATACATGCAATCCAATCCATCATACATGAGCGCCCAAGTGATTTAGGAACCAGCGAGTGCTGAACATAACCCCCAAAGAAGATGCTGTGTGGGGTTTGTCTTCATCATTTGACCATGAGGTGATGGATGAGCTGCCCATCTCCAGTGGTGGGATGGGATGAGAGGGAGAGGAGAGAAAAGACTCACCTATCCTCTGGAGGCATCTCCCTCTTACTCTGTACTGCACAGGAGACCTGGGTAACACGTTCAAGCTGAAGCTCAAGCCTGTAGAGAGCCAAGGCTACAAGCCCATCTGGCCCACACTGCAGGCACCTGGTTCTTGTTTGCACCCCAGATTGGTCCCAGTCTTTTGCTATTGCCTGGGACAAACCATTCTCTATGCCTCAGTTCCCACATGTAAACCACAAAAGTAGCACTGCCCCCCCTTCCAGCTTGTCTTTTCTCTTTAACTTGAAAATCCTATTTAGCAGCTGCGTATGGCAATCTGTTGCTGGTATGTCTGTGCTACAAGCCATACGTTACTCCAAAGCCAGGAAGCTTCCCTTCATCACAGGCTGGAACATGGAAGAAGAGATACTACTGTCTCCTTCACAAGACCTCATTTGTCATTTTAAAGTCCACTTCAGTTTATCTATTTATCTTTCCAACTGATGGGAAAGGGAATAAGGGTCTAATTTTCAGCATTCTTTACTTGTTTCAAATTGTAAAGTCCAGAAGTGTCCCAGGCAGATACATGGAAAACTGCTTGTATGACACTGATCCAACACTTTTCAAAGTGCTATGGCTGTTTAAATAGAATAGGCACTTTCAAAGTGCGGACACTTCCATGGGCATTTTCCTTCTGAGCTATAGTTTCTCCCTATTCATATGTAGAAATCAGATGAGTGTCCCATTCATTGCCCAGCCAATTTTTCTAGTTAGATCTCATAGCCAAAATAACAGCCTTATTTAGGAAAGTCATTGGTGTTTTAGCAGACTTATAAAAGGCAGCCCTGTGTACCGTCTCTAAATATTGGCACTAAAGCTGCTTAGTTGGAAGCAATCACCTTGTATATGTGTATACTTACAAAGATTTTCTGTTTCTGTTGCTGACAGAAAGAAATTACTGTTCTTCTAGTGAATAAACAGTCATTGTGGTTTTCCCTCTTCCATTGCCTCAGCCACTGCAGAAGTCCTTACATTGAGAATGAAGATGTATTCCTTGGGTGTGGGCATTGCTCTGGTTTGGTAAAGAGCTGACAAATGAAATGTAGCAGGCTTTGCACTATGTTGAAGTTAATCCATAAATGCATGGGGACTGGGTTGCTTGTTTAAGTGTTGTGCTTCAGAAAAATTCTCTTGAGATATATTTGGTGGTCATTTTAAAACATTAGCTTACTTTGCAATGGTTGAGAGACACTTGCAGTTCCCCCTAAAAGATCATGAACATAAACCTAAATTTGGTTTATCCACCCCATTGGAGTGACCATCATGACTTGAAACTGTTGCATCTACGCAGAGGCAGTAAGTTTGCTGTTCACTCTTCATTTGTGGGTTTTGAGAACAAATATTAGTTGCACCTGGGTCTCCATGTGACATGGACACTTGTTCTCTTGTTCCACATGTGAGCACAGTGACTTGTGTTTGGCAACAGGCACTGGCGTAAGCTACATCCCAAGAATGGCAGGAGGTGGAGAAACCGGACTCTTCTCATGGGAAATTTTCCCAAAGTTTAATTTTTCTTCCGTAAAAGTAAATCTGGCTTCAACTTGGTCATGCCTCTGCCCATGAATGAATCCCTCCAGAATGGAGGGACAATTGGTTTTGGTAGTTTTCTCTGTGTGAAAGAACTTACAGACTGAAATGAATTCATCTCTTGACCTTTATTTTCAGTTGTCTCCTGATAACCTAAGAATTTGCTTCATAAATCCCTCATTACAAATTATTTTCTTTGGCCATGAAATAAATTTTGCTGCAATAAAATCTGTTTTCCTCCCTGACCTCTCTCCCATCTCGTACTAGAATGTGGATACTACAAACAGACACAGTATTCTGGGATCTGTCTAATTAAAACTTTTAATGGAAGTAAAGTCACAACCCTCACTCGATCTTTCTGCTCCTCTGTTTGCCAAGAAGAATCATGTCTCTTATAGTAGTGTATAGAAGAAATCACTTTCTTCTTGACATTCACTTAGTAGGGATAAAATTTTACACATGCCAATGTGTCCCTATGTGCAATATTATAGAGATACCATGCCATGAGAAATTATTAGAAGCGGCATATTTAATTGCTTGTAGTTGCAGTTAAATCATTGACGATGTCTCGGTGACACTGTGAGTTAAGGCTTGTCAGTGTTTCCATTATATTTGTCTGTGTTTTGGAATGTTTTAGATTACATTAAGAAGAAAAATGCAGCATTTTGTTTGCCAGACAGGATGTAAATGGCTTTGCAATTTTCAATAATGTTCTAACCCGTATTGTGTGTAAGAAGCAGCATAATGTTCCCACACATGGGGTTAGCTTACTGTGATGAGGACAGTTTTATGGCCTTCTTTATTTCTTTGAAATGCAATGAGAAATTGTGAGGATTTTATTTCTGTTATTTAAATGTTGCTTAATCAGCAGCCTGACTCCTGTTTTTGTGGACATCTCCTGGGAACCACAGAGGACTCCAGCAGGTAGGTGCCCAGCTCTTCAGGAAAACATTAGCATATAAAATATTTAACAATGGCACATTTTCTCCAAACTGTTTGTCAGCCATTTGAATAAAACATTTGATTATACTACAAGCTGCCAAAACGTCATTTAAGTAAATTGCTCGGGGAGAAGAAGAGTGGAAAGATGCAAGTCATAAAAGTACCTAAATTGCTGGGGGAAAAGAATGTGACAAAGTTCATTTTTTTAATTTCTGTAACAACGAACAGTGCCTTTAGCCTTTTTATCCAGCTTTACTCGATTTAGGTGGAAGGAAAAAATGTCTTCTAAGGCTAAAGAGTTAACATGCAATTTGTTATAGGTACAAAGACGTTCCTTTCATCTTTATGTCCTTAACGCGTTCTGTGACTTAGTTTGCTATTTTTCTACATATGCATGTACAAGTCTGTGGGTACAGAAAACACATTATTGACGAGAAGTGATACCAAATCTCAGGCACATGTTTTCAACACCACATTCACAAACATACAGAGCATAGAGATACACTCAGGTCTTGATGGTTAGAGACCTGGGAAAATATGCCTTAGAGAGAAATGTCAGGCACTCACTCTTCTGAAGTTCTCAAAAAGATCAAGGGAATATATGATTTCAGTGTCAAAAAGACTACACTTTTTCTTTAAAGACAGTATATATCAGGTATCAAAAGGCTTTTTAAATGTAGCACAGAAAGGCTGAAAATTGAAGGCAAAGAAACCCCCAACAAGAAATATGTCACAATTATCTAACAGAGTGGGTGAGTCTGAGGAAACAAATCGCCAAAGGAAATGGTGGGTCCCCATCTCCTGAAGCACCCCCCAGATGCTATCACCTCCATGCAAACAAGGCAGTGGACTGTGTGTAGAGGTTACTCAGTGAAATATGATGGGTCTGTCATGACAAAATGCAGAGGAGAAGCAAATATGGCTCCTTCTTGCCTTAAAATATGTCACCGCAAGGCTGATCAATCTGTGCTCTTTACCCTCCTTCCCCAAAATTCCCTGGGAAATTTGCAATGTTGGTTACCAAACTTTATGCTGCTATTTATTATTAATTAATTTTTATTATGATAGAGCCTACAGTGCAGGACACATGATAACCTTTACACAACCAAATTGCTTCCATCTAAGGGCCCTTGTGTTGACAACCAGGAGAAAAAAAAAGTTCAACCATATTATTTCTCATTGGACCTAATGGTACTCCACAGAAGCTCAGGATGTCTCACACACAAATTCCAAGCAGATCAGTTTAGGAAAGCAAGCAATTGTAAAAAGGAATATAATCATCACACACATTTACACACTTCCGTAAACACAGCTAATGGAAGATTCTGCATCCCCTCTTCCTTTTACTCTCAGGACTGTTTTCTGTACTTGATGTGAATCTGCCACCCTGCTACACGCAGAATAGGGGAACACCAAAGCCTCCACGACTGAGCATTTCTTCAGTATCCTCCTTTTCAAAATATCAATTGTGACCAAATACATGCAGATATGAAACATTTTTGGTGGCATTTGCAAAAGCCTCAATTTCCACTGAACTCTGCAGCTACTGAAGCCAGCTGAAGGTTTATGCAAGAGAGCTGAAGGATTCCTAAACATCCCATTCTTCATACCTACCATAAAACAGACCTATTGAGAGCATACCTTCCAATAACTCATCTAAGCTACCGAGCTTAGGATCACAAGTGGCAGCCTGTTATATTGAACTGGTTAACATTTGCCAGAGCTTGGCTTTGTGGATGGTCATACACTGTTACTGTAGGATTTCTACTCTGGTTTTCATTTACAACATTTTCCCTTTTTCAAATCTGTTACATTTTATTGCCTCTATTTCAAGACTTTAGTATTTTGGATATGCTGAGGCATATTTTTAGGATATTATTTGACTCCATTAAGTAGATACATGTTTCCAACTATGTTTAATAGGAGTGAAGTGCTGCAATTTTTTTATTCTGTTATGATAGTGCAATCTGTGAAAGTCTGGCTTTCTGAGAAATATGTTGTATTTAAAACACACTTTTAACACAGTAAAATAGATGTAAAACTACAAAAATGAGAGCAAAAAAAAAATTTAACTAGTCCTTCTCAGTGGGAAAAAAATATGTATATTTCATCTTTCTTCCAATGTTGATTTTTAAGGAAATTTCCTTGACTGCTGCTAAGTACGAAGTTTTAATAACATTTTTTTTCTTTTTCCTCTATTATTTGTTTCTTTTATGTTATCTTTCAGTTATTCACAATGACCCTAACTCTGTTACATTTGCTGTTGTTGCTCCAAGGTACACAAGCTCTTTGTGCTGAGTTTCTGGGCTTGTAGAAAACATCAGCACTGGGGATTCCAGCCAGCCTCAGGCTGGTGGGACTTCAGGCCTGGAAGCAGCATTCCTGATGCTCCCAGCGGGGAAATATTCTAATGCAGAAGCCTCTGGGCAAAACTGAGTACAGAGATATCAAACCAGGTGGTTGTGATGGCTCCTTCTAGCTTTAATTTCAACAAAGCTCAGTAAGTCATGACAAATTACAAACAATGCTCTGAGGGAAAATGCAGGGATTTTTGCAATGCCAACTCTGTTTTCAATCACCTCTAGTGCCTCCTTTGTTTGACTGTATTTGAAAAGAAAGATGGTTAAACCTAGTGCACATAGTTTCTCATACTCAGAGGTCTGTTGGTCACTGTGAAAATATCCATTTTGCAGGAAGAACAAGCTGTTTAGGTTCGGGTGCACAGAAGAGCAGGGAAGGAAGAAAAGACTGCTCATGTTTTGTGAAGAATGGTTGGCCCTGAGTTCATCCCACTTCAAGGAGACTCTCAGAGCTGCCCCGACTCCTTACATAGCCAACACAGAGAAGGACAATTCCAAAAGAGGATTTCCCTACCGGGTGAAATTGAGGTGCTGGAGCAGGTCCAAAGAAAGTCAATGGAGCTGGTGAGGCATCTGGAGAATAAGTCTTATGAGAAGAGACTGAGGGAACTGAGGTTGTTCAGTCTGGAAAAAAGGAGGCTAAGGGGAGACCTTATCACTCTCTAAAACTCCCAGAAAGGAGGGTGCAGAGAGGGGGGGGGTCGATCTCTTCTCCCAATTCATAGGCAATAGGACAAGAGGAAATGACCTCAATTTTTGCCAGGGGAGTTTCAGATTGGATATTAGGAAAATTTTTTACACTTGAAAGAGTTATTAAGCACTGGAACAGGCTGCCCAGGGAAGTGGTTGAGTCACCATCGCTGGACGTATTTAAAAGATGGGTTGACATAGTGCTTAGAGACATGGTTTAGTGATGGTTTTTATCAGAGCTAGGTTGATGGTTGGACTAGATGATCTTAAAAGTCCCTTCAAACCTAGACAATTCTATGATTCTACCAAAATGTCTGGATCACAGCTGGAGGTGTCTCTCTGCAGTGTGCACAGAGGATGGTCTCATAAGTCAGGCAGGATAAATCATGTTAAAATATGTAAGGTACTACTCAAATCTTCAGGTAGCACAGTGATGTTCAACATCACACCCAGAACAGACCTCTGGGAAGGCCATCAGCTTCTCTGAGCATTGCGCTTTGAATTCATGTTCTCCATGAGCTCTTGTAGAGTGGTTTATAAAAGAGAAAGGAATTTATCTCACACATGATAGCGAATGAACTCCCAGAAAGCACCTGTCTTTGGCAAATTGATAGAGTCACATAGGTTTCTCAGGGTGGGAGCTAGTAAAGATGACATGTGAGAAATGAAAAAAAGATGGGAGGGCACCTGTGAAATCCCATTAGCAGCTCCCTTATGATCTCCTGTTTTGCTGGTCTGAACCTCTGGCAGAGAGATTTTCTGATTATGTGAATCACAATGACACAACAAATGAATTAAATCAGCAAAGTCCCGTTTCATATACAAGGCTCAGTTTTCATTATTTCCCATTGCAAAGGAAGTGCAAGACTAAAACATCTGGTCCTGTCGATGGGCATTCAGCCAAAGCTTCAACGTCTGCCACTTAGCTGAAACAACAGCAGCCTAATCTCAGTATTGTCTTTAACTTTTTCAAAAACTCTTTCTCCACAATGAGACAGCGGAAAGAAATCTTCCCTCAGCGTTTTATTTCAGGCATAACACATTAAGCTGCAACCACACACCAACAGCAGATACTTTCCCTCCAGAATCCTGCTGCTTCCTAAAGACAGTAAAGGTTCAGATAAGGCGGGTGTTCATCAGGGCTAAGCAATTAATTTCTCTCAAAAGATATTTGTTAACAAGGTCAGTTTAACAGGAGTTAGTACTTTATTTCTGGATAGCTGGGAAACATTCCCAGGGAATGTGGGAGAGCAGCGAGAAACATGGAGGTCCCAGCAGAAATGAAGGAATTTTATGTCTGAGATCCTGATAAGATCTCAGATAGAGTTCAGACATAGATTTATACAATTTTACATTTCTGCAATGTCCCCCGTATCACTAGTGTTGACTTTAGCACCTCAAAGTCCAAAACTCTATTGTAAAAAGATGAACAAGAAATTCTGAATGTGGCTGATTTTCTCAGTAAAGAAAAAAGCTCTTAAAGCTCCCTGATCCAATCTAAGCCAGTTCTGGTTGTTTCAGGAGAGAAGAAAACTCGTGCAATAGGCAGTTTACCTACATGCAGTGTAGCACTCCCAGTGTGCATCTCTAGCACTCCCTCCTGGAGATCTCGGTGCCCTTGTCTCCAGGGATTCAATGTTGGACTGCAGGATACATCCTGTTTCATTTTTTCCTACCTAGAAATAACCGTGTTTCTAGACGATAGTAATGTCTGAACTAGTGCCTGCACATTGAGAAAGGTGGATACCATTACTGTCCTTCAAAGAAGAAGAGAAAGAGGTGAACCGATGCAATCAGTCCCTAGCTCCACTTGTGGTCCTGACAGCAGGGTCTGTAGTGGTTGCCCAGGATCTCTCTAGGTAAAATCACACCAGTGCCCCCTTGAATATTTGGGGTTTAAATCTCTGCAACTGATCTTGCAGAGAGGACAAGGTGATGAAAAGCCACCTGAAGTGGTTAGAAATTACTTTTTCTCATTAAAAACACCAAGTTCCCCAGAAAGTACACTAATACCCGGGTAAGTGCTGTTTAAGCTCCCGTAGCAATCACTTTTCCATGCCATCCAAGTGTTGCAGCACTAAAGGTAATTCATTTTGCTGCTGAGAAGACAACTGACATCCCAGTTTCAACTCTCTTTTAAGCAGCCATTACTGCTCAAGATGCTGGGAATTATTTCTTAAGTCAAACACACCACAGCAGATATGGTAACTCACCTTTTCTGTACTCACAGGCATGACATTTTTGGGTGAGTTTATTTTGGGTGAAAATACACTTCCTCCTCCTTTCCCTCCTTTCCTTCTTTCCTTTTGCAGACAAACGAAGCTGAGCACCTCCATAGACTCAATTCAGCTCATCTTAAAGCAGGCAAATTCCAGACAACTCATTCTATTGTTATTTCCTTCCTTCTTTTTTCTTTCTTTTTTTTTTTTTAATTGCTCACAGAATAGGAAATACATAGAATAGGCCAAAAATGCATTAATAGCCTCTTTGTTTGTCTTTGGATGACAATACTTAATAAGTTAAGCTTAGCCTATAGCAAAGTGGCCCCAGATGGTCAGGTCTGTTCTAAATATGCCACTTTTATGAGGCCAGGATGTCTAAAAGAAACACACTTCATAAAAAGAGAAAATGTGCAAGCCAGAAGAAGTCCAGAAAAAGAAAATCTCCCTTACAAAACTACTGGTGTTCAGACTCTGTATAAACATGATTATCAATGGCATGGTTGGGTTTTGCTGGGATTTTTTTCCTTTTTTTTTTTCAAATCTAGAAAGGAAATATTTTAGTCATATATTTGCACGCATTTCCATTCTTCCAAAAAAAGAATAACCTCAAAGATTACCATTGCTGAGTGTGAAAATTTACCTGATAAAGAGAAGTTTGAGATCCTTAGCAGTGAGATATGTGCCTATTATTAATGAATTAGTTTATTAAAATTGTACCCTTTTCCAGAGAGAAACATTTCAAGGTTGTGCTCATTAGCTTCCTGCTTACAAGGAGGAACACGTCTCCTTTAACCCATGCAGACCTCCAACCTAGATCGTACTGTGACTTTGTAACAGGGAGATTTAATCTGTTTTCCCTTGCCTTTTACTTTCAGAAACATCCCATTCTGTTCTGGAACTGTCCTTTAAGCAGCAAGCAAAGAGACAAAAGTTTAAAGGTCTGTCAGCACCAGTAGATAGATAGCGTAACCAATGAACCGTTCTTCATCAGTCAAATGTTGCCAGTCTTCAGGGAACAGGCCCAAGATATTAATTTATTACAAATCTTGTTTAAAGTAACTCGCTCCTTGAGCAACACAACTACTGGCATCTGCTTTCCCATGAGTTTGTGTCCTGGAGTTGGATTTTCAAGAGTCAAATAAGATGCATGGTCTTGCTGACATTTCTTGATAATTTTTTTCCCATACTGTGTAGACCCTGTTGTCTAAAATAAAAAAGGGCATGCTCACATTGCACCCTGTCCCTCTTTCGCATCTTGTACCGGGATAGCTATTTTCCTGACACAGAGAATTTTGTTTCTATTTCTTTTGGTTCCAGTCAAATGAGCTTGAAAAGACTTAAATGGCCACATTCTCACACAGTCCTAGATGATCTCTAAGCCCTTGTTTCTCCAAAATGCAAAAAGAGAGTAAGTTATTATTCATACACAGAATGACCAGAGATTGCACAAATTCCTTTTATTTTGATCAGTTGAGCAGGGATATTATTTCTAGGGAGCAAAGAAGGGTTCAAGTTTCTCAAATGTGTGTTTCACAAATTGCCCCAGCTTTCCGTAATACGGTGTCCTCAAGTCTATTTATTCTCCTAATTGGTAAAGGTGAATCTCATGCTTATTCATCACAAACACCCTAAAGTTTAGATAAACTGTTTTTAACAAGCATTTGATTAATCACGGCTTATCAATAGATTCAGATGTTGCCAACCTGTGTTGCAGCTACTAATTTTTAGGCACCATGTGCCCACATGACTAGGATATCCCATATCACAGAAAGGAAAAATTAGTTCACAGAAGCTGCTGACAAGCTCACCAGGGAGTCATCTACATGAACTATCAGAAAATACTAAAAGAAGGACAAGACCTCAGCATCTTTCAAAGGGTAGACACCTCTCTCTGTGTTTGTGCTGTAAACTCCCTCTGGCAATACAGGAGTTAACTCAGGTCAGCTCTCCAACACATGGCAAGGTGTCCAGGAGAAAATATCATGACAACTACATTTTTTTCAAGATGGGTTGTTTCAATTTTTGTTGTGCTGTGGGGTAAATATGTGTAACTACCTAACATCTAAAACGCTAGCAGAAGCAAGGAGCAAAACAAAAATTTGCATTCTGAATATATTTCTTCTATTTATCCTGGAGTTACTTTGTTTTAGCAGGGGTACAGCAGGCACAGTGGTTGGATTTTTTTCCATAAGAAAATTAATATGTTTTCATTTCAGGTCGGACTGGGACAATTTTCCTTTTTTATTTTCACTTCAAGCAGCAAATTGAAAAATCAATTCTCATCATAGGTCTAACTGCGCTGCCTCTGTTCTTTTACCCAGCACTCCAGAACACAGCACAAAATCTGGGGTATAGAAATAGAAAACAGAGAGTGGAAAATCAACTACCTAATAATATATGCTAAGAGGACTGGAAATATAGGTGGGTAGGATGCAAAGTTTAGCTGAGTCTTATACACCCTCCTGTGTGCTGCCACATGAGCAGCTGTTGTTCCACCACTGCTCTCAACAAAGGCTACTGTCAGAGATCACAGACCCCACACACTACCCCCTACACAGTGCACGGGGATTTCTTCCAAAGGTTGAGAAGGTACTGAAGACTTCTCCTGCAGCAAATTCGCTGCCCCATGCCTTATTCCCAATATGTTCAGGGTTCTCACTTTTCAATTCAGTGTTTTAGAAGGTTCCTGAATAAAACCATCACCTCAGGGTACAAAGTGCGGGTGCTATTGACACAACACAAATGCAGTGGAGAACTATTGAGCAAACAGATTTAAACACTGGGAGATGACAAACGTTGGAGGCACAGATTACACAGCCCATTATTTCACCCTGTTATGTTGAGTGTAATCATTGATTAAATGTTGGATCACGAATTGCCAAGCAGTGTTTAGCTTTGTATCATCCCAAAGTATCTCTTATCATGGGAGTATTTGAACATTCTCAGTTGGCAGCAGAAACAAGACAGTTGCATTAAGTTAAACCCTGAGATTAAATCTGGTCTCCAGGGCAAAGGCAGAGTGATTAGTACTCCTGTTTATAAGCACAGTTGCTCTAATCTTTTACTTATAAATTTCCTCCTCCATCTGTTATCCATCAGGGAAGTGAAGTTTTAAGAAATTGTGCAGATGGCTTTAAGGCACTGCTTCTTTCGCTAAGCAATGCCTTGGCCTGCGAGATGTGTATCTTGGAGATGGAACTTAATTTGCAGAAATGGCACCTTTTCTAACCTCTCCTGTTTTCCAACCAAGAACCTGCGCTGAAGTCCTGTGCAAGGCATTTTTCACTGCCTCTTCTCCGTAGAAAATGGGCTCTATTGTGTTGAAAGATGCAATGTGCAGTACCTGTGCCAAAGGATTAAACTTTCATCATCTGGGTTTGATACTTAGATTCATGAGAGGAAATGAGTGTTAAGCATCCAGTACATGCCAGGATATATTGAAAGATCCCTTTAGCACTCCATGCCAGTATTTTAAAAATAGGGCACATTATGGTCTTTCGCACTAGAGTTTATATCTTCTTAAAGCAAAGCTTCCTCACCATGCTTGTCTTTTTAGAGAAATGAGGCAATTCTCCACATTTTTTAAAATTTTATCAGCAGAAAGGAGAAATCACGAAAGCAATTAAGGGAAGAAAGTCAAAGAGGTGATAACAAGCAACGCAACAACAGTGTGTTTGCAATGCATTTTGGCACTAAGAAAGGACAGGGTAGCTTTGGGCTGCCCACACATACACATACAAACAGATATCACATCATTGGCAGAACCATAAATAGTACCAGGGAAATTATCTCCTTGAAACTCCTGGGGCAAAAAATCAGCCTGACAAATGTCAATGGTCTCTGCCACTGACTTTTGTGGACCTCAGCTTTTATGCTAGAATTCATGAAACATTAGGGTTACAGTCAATTCTAGACTTGGGAAAAAATTCCAGTCTTAGCCAGCCAAAGTTTCCATTATAACCAATATCTTCCCGATGTATACTTCTCTATCCATATACAGCTTTGTGAGCAAAGTACTAAAAATTCCATTAAAATACCATGGGAAATCTGTTCCCTTTGATAGAAAGCTACATGACTTCATAAGCCTTTGACTGTCTTCCTGGGACTCTAGCAGAGAAGACCCCATAGGATTAAGGTTATGGGTGTTGTGATACCTCAAAATATCACAAGAAATTCAAATGAATTCAAATGAAAAACATGATAAAATTCATAAGCACCTCAAAGAATGGGGCCTCATGATCTGCTGCAAGAAAAATATACTAATCCAACACTTTTTCAGGGTGATCCTTGCACATATTTTCAAAAACCTGGGGTTGCTCATGCATCCTGCTAGAATAAAGCCATGTATTTGCTTTTGTCACAAAAAAAAATTCAGGTCATGTTCTTTGAGGTTAGTTATTGCTTACTTCTATCATGGATTGTCATGGCACTG
The DNA here is from genome assembly GCA_026546715.1 of Gallinago undulata. Lineage (NCBI taxonomy): Eukaryota > Metazoa > Chordata > Aves > Charadriiformes > Scolopacidae > Gallinago > Gallinago undulata. The sequence goes on from JAOTQQ010000032.1 coordinate 46,291,851, forward strand.
CAAATATATATCTTCTTCATTAAATTAAACCATTTGATTGAAATAAAGGCTCAAAAACATTTAACATACAAAATTTTACATTTTCCATGTTACATATAAGGCCATTAAAGGAAAGGGATCTCTTATTACCCATCTGTTTTTCGAAGCCTAACATGGGCCTTTGGGTATGGTTTATAGAGAATTTACTTGAGGCATTTACTCAGACAAGATTTATATACAGATTTTGCTTTAAGAATTTTGTTATTTTAAGGAAAGAAGAAAACAATTTTGTGATTAAGACATGGAACCAAGGAATCAAGGACAGGAAAGCCACATGGAATTCTTTCTCCTGTCCTAAGATTTCTTTGTCATTCTAGGCAAATCACTTCACTCCTCTCTGTTTCATTTCTGAATCTATAGGAAGAAGACTACAGTGGTTCCTCATTTCTCTTGAGTATATATGCATATAAAAATGTATTTGAACTTTTGTTTAGACAAAATACCCACTCATTTTTTATTTGGGGAGGCCCCAGTAGAATGGAGCTATGTTGGCTGGGATGCTAAGTGGCTCTACAATGCAAATATAAATGACACTTTTGAATCGTTAGCACTCCAATTTTTCATAAAGTGGGGTTCATTTCACCAGCTAAAAGCTGGAAGTCTAATCTAAGCTGGCCATCTAGACTCAAGCCGTGCACAGCGGAGACAGGCATCTCTAGAGGGTAATTTTTCCCACTGACAGCAGACACCTGGCACTCCATTTCACTGCCAAAACATGGGCATTTGTGTCACTCGAGATGGTCTTGCACTGTCCAGCTGGCTTCCACCTGCCACCTCAAAAGGGCGCAGGTCTCCAGGACATTGCCACCTCTGCTGGTCCTGTGTGGTTTTCTCAGAACCCTACTGCTCTGCAAAAGGCCCTTCACTGAAGCAGCCAAATAATTCCATCAAGGGGAAATTCAGCTTGTGGGTTAAGACACCTAACTGAGATGTATAACATAGACGTCTATGTGTGAATCAGGTTTCTTTTACAGGCCAGGCAGAGGTGCCATCAGCACAGTCAAAAAAGCACAGCAAGTGATTCAACCACCCTGGAGCAGTTGCCTACATCTGCCAGATTAATGGCTCTGTAGACTCCTCCAGCTACATAGACTTTAGATCATCTAATATTTTGGATTCAGAAAACTTTTCTGCCCTTTTTTAAGAGCACAGAATTTACTTAAGAGATTTATTTAATGTATTTGTTTAAGAAATTACAAACAGTTATTAGCAAGTTAGCTTTTTTGCTCTATTAAACAGTGCTCCAAAATAGAAGATGCCACAATCCCTAATGTGTAAAAGTTTTAGCACGCAGAATGTACAGAGCAATCACATACTAATTACAGAACAGTGCTTGCAACACTGCTATTTGTTTTGAGTAAGAGAAAGGAAGCCTTGAGTGCTAATTCCTCGTAGCAGAAACATCTGTCTCAATGGAATTAAATTCATGTTTCTCCTTCAAACTTGCACTTATTTGGTAACACAGCAACTGTAATGGAAAATACCTTTTATATGTCTGGCAATTTAGCTACAATGTTAATAACGGTGTGTGGGGGATGAAAAAGGAGTGGAAAGGGTTGAAAGAGAAGAAGCAGCACCTGACAACTTTTAAGAAGCATAGTGCCAAAGGTGGCCTCCAAAACCATCTGCCAAAGTGTCAAGGTGATTAATTTTTAAATGTAAATAGCTTTTATTTTACACTCCATTTAGACTATGGTGCATGTGAGAGCAATACAGCAGGCACAAAAATCAGAGACAACTGAACCACGCCGCACCCTCTGTCATCAACCTTGCAGTTTTTGCTCTTTTAATTACGTGCAAACAGGTTGAAGGTACCACCAGGTGGTAGCCTGAAAGCATCCCTCTTGCAGAAATCATCCTGGGTGCAACCCATTTTCACTGACTAATGTTACCATACTCTAATGGAAAAGGACGCCCTGCGGTAACACCAACAGACACTTGCATAGGGAATGTAGCAGAGTTTTCCACATCTTGTAGGAAATCTCTCTGCCTGCACATTTCTCCCACATCTACTTAAGGTCATATTTAGCATTCAAAGGAGTTTTTCTGAAGTCTTTGTTAAAGACGGATGAAAGGCCAAAGCCTGCAAAGGAAGATACTGCTGTTCTCACCCCTGTGAGATGACCTTGGACTTGTTGGCTCTCTCACTTTTAGGGAAACACATTTTTGTGTTCCTGTTCAGAGTGGTGTTTAACTGTGCTTCATTTCTGTGAATCAGTGGGTGGGTGAACAGGGGTCTCAAATTACAGGTGAAGGTAATTTTACAGACAAATTACAGCAAAAGGTAATTGTAAAGTGTTTCAGAGAGCAAAAAGAAAGCTTTCTGTTTTGAAGTAATGTGCTAACCTGACTTCAGCCTTTCATTGTATCATGGTGAAGAGCAGAACAAATTCTCATTCTTTTATCACTTCCTTTGTGAGGAAAACCACAATCTTCTCTTTGATATCTATTCAGTGGAAGAATTCATTGGTGATACCACAAGAAGAGAAAGAAATATCTAAAAAAATCTTTTAGTAATTGCACAGATGCAATTTGATCTTGGAGTGTGAACTTACAAGTGGTGCTTTGGCAGCGATCGTCATTCTATTTTGGGCATCTTGCAAGATTTGGAGTGAAAAGGCAGAAAAATGTCATTAATATGCTACAGTCCTTTCAGGTAACCCAGGTTATTCATACTTCTTCTCCAGTGTGAACCATGTGAGACTTTTCTCACACCGGTTGTCTGTGTTCACTCTATTGTTGCTGACTTGTCTTCTTTAGCCATGTAGTGATAGCAGCACACAGCTCAGGAAAGGTCTCAAAGCCTACTTAGGAAGCAGAGCAGCAAGACTGTGATCTTCAGACCTCCAGCCTGCTGTGGTGACATCACTAGGACACCTGAGTTACTCCATCTATCTGAGCCATGATTGAAGCAGGGCCATTGGTGTTGACTTGTCATGGTCCAAATTTACTGTTCTTTCAGCTTCCCCACGACTGCTAAGACAATGGTAAATTCAGCAGCAGGGCTGAAGGATTGTCTCCCAGGCTGGGGATACGGGGAGCCAAATAATACCAGTCACATTGATTGTAGCTCTTCCAACGAATCTGCAGAGACTTAAAAGCACAATTTTTAACCCACTACAGAAACACAAATTATTAAAGATGACTCCATAAATACTACAGGAGCTGGTTATTCAAAGACCAGCCTTGACTGAAATAAGACATGCCCTGCCCACCCCATTCCTGTGGCTCTTTAATAGCTCTACCATTTTAGTTAACTAGGGCTACTTCTAACAGCCAAAACAAATACTACATTCAAAAAGGCTTGTCTTCACTGTCAGAGTGTAAACTTTTCCCCTTCTGGTAGACAAGTTGAAGTAGGAAAACAGATTGTGGCTTCTGCATCCCCTGGTCTCCACACACAATGGGAATGTGATTACAGCCCTGCTGTGCCCCCAGGGGCAGAATAAAAAGCCTCTTTCTACTCTGTCGTACAGGGTAGGACATCATTACTCCATGAAACATAATAGCTCAACACTTACACCTGAAACACAATCTACTCCCTTCTCTCTTCATTCTTGATGGAGCTCCCTTGTTCCATTATGTAGGATATTACTTTCCCTGTCTGAGAGCAGGAGGGAAGACATCAGCTGTTATCTTTCGGCCTATAAAGATCTTCATTCACGCCTGACGGATTGCAATTTAAGAAAAAAAAACATCCTCCCTAGGGCTCTGTGAATGGCAGTGCAATAACATAGTGTTAATAGCTCCCAGTCTAGATAACGCCATTACTTCTGACAGTAGGAAACGGAGTTTGATAGTTGCTGAGATGTTTTGATCACCTGTCAGGGAAACATTATGTCTAAGTTTTGCCTCAGTAGAAATATGTAATTAGCATTTGCACCACGTTCCTTACCTAGCTTAAGAGCTGGCATCATATACAAGCACAAGCTTTGGGCATAAATCCACATTATGATGATGAAAGGCTATGGACCCTGAAATCCCATTATATTTGACAGTGATTCTCAAGAGATTTTTTCTCTCTTCTTTACCTGGACTTTCTCCTGGAAAATATTTCATACCTCAGTCACACTGCTGTGTCTCCTAATTTCACCTCGTGTTGTTAGGAGTTAAGAGCATTTTCTCAAGAGGGTCTCTGCACCTTGTTACATCTCACCCCCAAATTGATCACCTTATTTGAGAAGGAAGAAAAATCAGAGTATCTACATAAAAGTTCAGTCTAAAAATCTCTGGTTTAGGACTATTAATAGTTTAGGAGTTACACCTTTTAGGAATCTATGATTCAATGATTCTAAGCTGTAATAACTTGAATTTTCTCTAATATGTGGCAGTTGGGGACCTAAGGCATTCTTCCATCCTCCTCATCCATGAACTTACTACCTAGCTCTATGCTTCCCAACATAAAAAGTACTCTTAGGTTCTGGGAAGCTGTGGGAATTGTGGATATTGACAGATATTCCCATTAAGATCACTGAAGAGGTGATAAAATCAACTGTTTGTGTGGAAAAATCATCCTGGAAAAATACACCTATACACCTAATATACACCTATATTGTGCTCTAGATTTCTGTATGCTTTATCAGCTCCAAATAAAGCACAAAAATTATGTCCTATAATCAGTTAATTTGGAGGACCAGCTGGGGCTTTAGAGACCACACCTTGACCTACAACCAGCACCAGAAGGCTCAAAACCAGACAGCCTCCCAACCAGCATCCTTTTAGCAGCACTTTATAAATGTTCAGAGACAAAGCATTTTTTCCAAGCATAATCATCAGTGTCACGAGAGTTGGGATATAACACCACCAAGAGGAGGGGGAGTGTTCCAGGCATGTCTTCTGTTAGCAATCTCCATTTGCACACTGAAGAAATGAGCTGCGCCCACAAAGCTTCATCCAGCTTTAGGTGAGTCAAAAGGCATGCACGGGTATTTCTGAGCCACTGGAAACCAAACTGAGCCTTCTTGGTAAACCTGTGGGACATTTGGCAGCCACAGTAGCACCAGAAAGCGCTCCCACTCTCTTGCTAAGAGGTATGTCTGAGTGTTAACAGGCACCTCACCATTGCTGCCACTCTGGCTGATGCTTAACGCTGAGCAGCCCCCTTGCTGAGGGTGTGCGGGATGCCACTGTCAGAGGTGTCTGGGTGACAGTGCCAGCCAACCATCCTCATGTGCTCCTGCTCTGATGTTGGGTCTTACCCACAGCCTGGCTCAGGGCACCCCAAGGGCTGGGGTAAAGCGTCGCTGTGGCACCCAGCAAAGCTGGCAGCACCGCGGAGGCTGCAGCAGTCAGGGCACTTCTGCTCCACTGTCTGCCCTTGAGATGAGTTTTAAAACAAGCGAAGTAAAACAGATGATCTGCCCAAACCTGGAAGGGTGGAACGGACTGGATTTTCAGCGCACAGGCTGAGGGCTAAGCTTGGCTTGATTTGCCCACAGTGGATATATTTCTGCACATGTATGTGCAAGCCAGCACAGATATGTACGGTCACATATATCTTCTCATGCTTTGTGGGCATTGTCATGTACAGAGATAAACCATCACACAATAAATCAGGCCTGACATGGTACATGCAGCTGCTCAGAAACACCAGTCTGTACCGTTTAGTGCTCCTCTACCCACGAGAGGGAGCTGACAATCCTCCAGCTGAGTTTGACAGCCATAAGGCTGCTAACGAGGGGTTCAATCTGGCTTTTTTTTTCTTTTTTTTTCCCCACTTTAGATATATCTGACATGTTTTTCATAAAGCTGGGGAAGAGTAGATGACATAAGGCAGGTGAAAGCAAACCAGTAATGAAATAAATTATGTCTGAACTCTTACACATGGCCTGGAGTTTGACAGTAAGCTGCTTTTCCCCTTTTTAAGAAAATGGCTGATATTTTTGTCCAGTTCCTTGGTGGGGTGACTGCAGATCAAGGTCTTGCACTAGGTTCAACCCAGCATCTGTGCTGAAGGTGTCTGATGACAGTTATCATCCTGGGGTGCTTTGTGATTGAGTTGGCTGCAAGGTACAGCACAACTTGAAGCTGGTAACACATAAACCACGCTATAGCTCGTGTTGCCATGTGGGTATCTCAGCAGAGACAGCCATGAAAATCACAGACTTTTACTGAAGCCTGGAAGCCTTTATGTCTGCTGATGAGGACAGTCAGATAAAACTCAACCCACGGCTGGCCAGGTCTGGCACTACATCATTCATTCAGGATCAAGGCGGCAGTTGGCTGGGCTGCTCTGGTCCTATTTCTGAAGATGCACTCAAAGGCATGGATAAACTCAGGTTGAAATACAAGCCACATGTAAACAACCACTGCTTCCGCTCCCTGGGCTGAACAGATATTTTTCCAATACACTTGCAGGGCTGTGCATCACTCTGGGACTCCTTTAAATCACAATACTGCACTGCAGTTTGCACTAGATTGCTAATTACTGAGAAAAACGTGAAGCTGATGATGTTCACAGCAGTGTCCTGCAGAGGATGCAGAGATCCTGCCTGGCAGCCTGTCTCTGGCAGACAAGGCGCATTGCCCTGCTCCCTTTACCCACTGGGTTCCTGGACAATGATGTTCTTCACACCAGCTCTCAGGCCAGGGAACAGTACTGCAGCATGCTCCCTCTCTGGATTAGGCAGACAACAACAGGACAGAGAAAACCTTGCCTGAAGAGCAGCTTATGGTAGCTCTGTCCACTTGGATTGGCAACTGCAATCAAGGGGTCAGGAAACAATGTCCTGGGGCTAGGACTCAGGAGTGAAAAATGCTTTGGAAAATACTGTAGAGTTCTGGAAAAGGCTTGAGTGGCAGCACAGCGGGAGTGGTGTGGAAACACCCCACAGATGGAAGATTTCTGCTGTTGGAGCCCAAACATAGCTCTTTATGGAGTTACACAAACCCTTTCGCATGGCTGATTGTCCCCTTCCCGTTCCATAGCAGTCTGGCCACTTGAACCTGGAACAAGCCTTGTGCTACATTTCTTTCTCAAGCAAAATTTCCAAAACTACTGAGGCTGAGAAAGGTAAATAGGATCAGCCTTTGAATGAAAAATATGCTCGACTTTACTATGAGGAGGGCATCTGGTGATATATTCATGTATAAAGATACACTCTCACCAGTTCTGCATATATACATCAGTCAAAATAAAGTGACAATACTGCAAAATAAAAAAGTTGTGTTTATAAGACTTGACAAGTGATAGAATGCAATAAAGCATGTTTCCATTACATATGGAAATGTCATGAATCATTGCAACAGAAAAGGTATTGTAGCTGTGGCCGCAGCATAGTAGATTGCCGTGTAAATTCCCAACAAATAACTTTGTGATTTAGTACTCCCCTAACAGCAGATCACTGTAAATAACACCTAAAAGGCTCAGGAACTCCCATGGTGTCTCTTTTAGGCCTTATGCCAGAGCTCGCTGAAGTCAGGAGAGTTTCCTCATTGATTCAAACAGGTTTTGGTTCAGGCCATTAAAAAAGATGCTCATCACAGTAAATCTGGTATCACTGGGAGTGTTTTGAGGTAAATCTACTATAAGAAAAACTGGTATCGGAACCCTTGCGTACCCTGCACTTTGCGAGGGAACAGAAGACTGCAGCTGAACTCATGTAAGATATGTTTTGTTTTCAAAGTCATAACTGAACCTAATTTAAATGGTGTTTTCTGATGCATTTTTTGCAATTGCTAAGACTGTATTATATTTTGGGCAAGGCAACGAGCTGGAAATCCAGAGAGCGCAGTAGGCAGAAATTAGTTCCCCTGATCACAATCCATCAGTTGGGCATTTTCAGCTCAAGGGCACTGGTCCCATCTCCTCCTTCCTCACTTATTTTGGAAGCTGAATAAATAGCTGCTGCCCAGAGGAGAGAGCCCACAGGCTACGGAGGCAGAAATAATCCCCACGAGGGTCCTCACGGTCAAACCCAGTCTACTGCAGACTGAATTATGAAATGTAATCTGAAAACTGTCTTTATTCCTGGGACAACAAGACTTTGTTTCATGAGAAGAAAATGTATTTTCACCATGAAAGGTAGTTATACATGGGAGTGAACTCACACAAATGTGTTTATTCAGAGAAATCCTTGCTCACAGGAAGGTGCATTTTCCACTTTCAAGCAGGCATAGCAATGGAAAAGCAGACCCAAGGCACTCTGAATTGTCTTGCAGACAGTTATGACTCTGTTGAGGAGTTTATATTAAACAAATTCTAGTAAAGTTAAGAAATTTTATGTATTTACAGAGCTCTTTTGCTGGTTCCCTCATTATTTAATGCTTTCTGGGCATTACTGCTCATTCTTCAATTGTAAAATATCTATATCATGTAATTAGCTTAACTAAATACTGCCCAGGGTTTTTGCTGAATGTTCATTTTATGCTTGCTCTTCATCATGTCTGTTGGGAACACTGAGACCTCTCACAGTGATGTCAAACGTATTCCCATTGATTTAGCTGCTCCTCCAAGTGTTTACTCAACAAGATAGGAAATATCTTGCCAAAAAAATTGTCTGAGCAACATTTAAACTCAACCCACCAGGGGAACAAAAAACTACTCATTAAAAAGTCTTCACAGACTCCATCCTCTCACCTGTCCCCTATCCCCTCCATATATGCCTTCTGCTGTCTTGAGAATGTCAGAAAGACAGAACTGTGAGCACATCCCCACTAATAGCACATTTCTCTTCAACACCTGCTTCCTAAGCTGAATTACAGACACTTCCATAAAAAACTTTGTAGGGAGCTTTTGCTTTCCTTGGAGGGCAAACAAAAAGAATAAAATACTTGAATGTAGGCAGAGCATCCTGAAAAGGGGTAACCTGTTGTCGTGGTTTCAGCTGAACTCACCTCAACCAGACCGACAGATGGCCCTTCCCCCCAGCCCCTGAAAGGGGAGAGGAAAAGGAGATACAAAAGTTTAGAATGAACTGCTATAATGAAAAATTAATATTAAAATAAAAAAGAAGAAAATGGTGAAATAGATACAATATATAGAAAACCATATCAAGCTCCCAGGATGACAATCCTGTCACCAGCAGGCACTGCGGAAGCCTCAGACTGGACTCAGAGACGGATGGGAACTGGATTCCAGCTCTGGAGTCAGGAACACACAGATCGGGAACAAAGGCAGATGAACGGACAGGGTCCTCTTCGGATGTCAGCCATCGCAAGAAGAGAGTTGACCCTTTGATCCCTCAGCTTTTATACTGAGCATGGGGCAGATGGGATGGAATACCCCAGTTGGTCA
>JAOTQQ010000032.1:46301224-46325088 GCA_026546715.1 Gallinago undulata
CATTGGCCTTATCATCCTGAGAACGAGCAGTTTTCTCCACAATATGCCATTAATTTCAGAGAGTTAGAGGAGGCCTAGCTAAAATGTAAAGTTCCAGAACACAAAATTGGTTCGGTTTTATTTGAAACCGGGACACCTGTATTGGCCCACAGTCCAAGCTGTTATTTTAGAATGCCATATGCAGTTCTCATTCTGACAAGCTCCTAGATGGTTTCCCAAAAACTGAAGAAGACAGTGTCTATATGGAGTTTAATGAATGTTTCGGCTCTAGGGGAGTCATTTCTGTTAAGCTAAGAACACTGTATTCATCTTCATACAGTAAATTTGAAAATAACTTTCTTCACAATTGGAAAATTCTTCCTGTCTCTCTGTTTACTGGCGTAGTTTGTCACCACTTGCATAAGAAGTTTTAAGGATGAATCATGGACAAACTATACAGGGTTTCTTAAATCTCACTTTTCCTCCAAAGAACACAGCAAAATTTAATTGTTATTTTTATGAATAGAACAACAGAGAGTTTATATCCACAAAATACTCAATATAGCACAAAGACACTGAAAAACAGGATTTTACCAATTATGATAAAATTCTATATAATCAGTGGTTGTGGTTTAAAATCAACACTGCAAAAATCAGAGTATTTTCTCTTGGTTATTTCAGTAAGTCAGGCCCAGATCCAAAGGTCTTCTGGAGTCAATAGAAAAGGTCGCATCTTCAAAAAGATGTGGTTAATCAAAAGCCATCAAGCAGACCCATTGGCCCATTAGGTGTTCTTCCCTGGCATCAACTGTCCGGAAAGTAACAACAATGCATTACAGTTGATATGAAACATAATGGCTTGAACTGATTTCCACTTCAAACATGACACAAGCATGGGGATTGTGACACTTAGTGTTAAGCAGCATGATATCAAGATGGTTTACCTCAGGCAGGGGGGCATCTTGAACTCACAGTCCTTGGCAAGAGCCCTCACCACTGCGTTTTCAAAGGACATTCTGTGCTTTAAAGAGAAGTGGACTGGCCCCTCTCTCTTTCTGTAAACTTTGGCTACGTTTCGTTAGTATTTTGGTTTGGAGCAGTTGTGCAGTTCTGAAGCAACCCCCATCACTGCTTTTACCGCAGAGTTCACAGAGTTTAGCCAGATTACGGAGCAGACCTAGTGCACCAGATGCCTTTTTGCGGGAGACAAACCAGAAACTTCTGCTGTATGAGACCCCTAATGTTCTCCTAGATGGATGTGAGGGTCCCAAGCTACATTCCTGGACATTGATTCAATTCATGTGCCTGGTGGGGGCTTTCTATGCAGAAGACCAGACTACCTATAAATGGAAATAACCTCCCTGAACCACATCATGCATGGATGTGAGAACCTCAGCAGCAATCCCTTGGAGAAATCCATCCCTTTTCTGTGAAGTTGCTTGCTATTTTAGAAACTGCCTTGCAGATGCCCAATTAAGAGTTTTGTCCCTTTATAGATAAACTGAGTTACAGAGACTATTGTAAATACGGTTTAAGGTCTGCCTCTGTCCTTAGCGCTTTCTTCTGTTAGAGGTTTTACCTCCATTATATTTCTGGTTCCTGTAAATACAGTTCTTAGGTTGCCTACAGGTCCATGTGCATCAGTTAGGCCAGGAGTCTGACCTCCCTGAAGCAGGCAAAGGTACCTAATGGTCATCTGCTATAATGCCATATGACTTTTCTCGCCCACCATCCAGCTGCATTGCTCTTCATAGCTGAAGACAGTGGTGGCACAGGGTGGCTAGATACTTTAATTGCATGCATCCAGGTGACAGATACTAGTGATCAGCTGGTTACTTCCCAGGGCACTGATGGTTTCAGTCCCAACATCAGCATTAGAAAATCTAGCTGGTGGGAGGAGGCTGGGCCTAGGACAGTGCAATGAGAAAGGAACTGTAAAAACAAATTTTCTGGGGGAGAAGGATTAGTCTAGGACTTTGGTGATGATATTTGTATTAGCTTTTCTCTTTAACAAATAACCCTCAAAGGGAATGCTTTTTGGCTCTATACTGAATACTCAGTTGGCTTCAAACTACAAGGGATCCCACCAAATCCCAGTTTATTTGCACTCCTTTCTGATGGTATAGAGCCTTTTTGTCCTTATGTATGCTGGCCATATAACCCATGCATTACCTTTGAAACTTCATAACTTGTTGTGTAACTTCTTTTCCTTTTTATCCTGACCTTGCTTGCTTTTAAAACCAGCTGTGTCTTTTCACCCGAGGTGAGGCTTTGCAGCTAGCCTACATTATGTAAACATGTATTGTAACATCCCCAAATCTGCAGTTAGTCAACAAAAGATCAAACAGACTTTTCATGGTAGCCATCAAAGTCACTCAGACTTTCTCAGCAAAAGCTGCCAGCTTGCATTTTTCTTGTCCAATGGAAAAGATAAGGCTATTTGTCTTTCTTTCACAGCTACAAATAAATAAGGAAAAGGACAGTAGTTTAAAATGATATCTTAATCAAATCTGTTCATTTTGGAGTTTATATTTCAAGCCTTTACCTGCATTCCAGACTGAAGTCAAATGTCAAACTTTCCCCCTTTATCTTCTCTCCTTGACTCAAGAGAAGATTGGTATCTTTACAGAATGAAACAACTGTTTTCCTTAAAATGTTTCAATAGGCCTTGATTTTGTAAAACAAGCCACTTGTCTGGCAGGTGCTTTGATTCCAGGGAATTAAAGTAATTGTCACAAAAGGGCTGACAAACCTCACAGCTGCTGGAGTAAAAGGAGAAGGATCAACTGAGCTGCATGGATGTACACGGTGTGTCTGGGCAAGAGAAGAGGTGGACGGGAAGTGTTTTTTGGTATTGACTTCTTTAATATACTTTCTTTTCTTAATATTTAATCCATCATTGACTTAAGTTTATATTAAGATATCATCTGCTTTCTCCTCTTCCCTAAACCAACTTTACCAACTGGACTAATTGTGGGTGTCCAGAGAAGAACAAAAAGCCCAGTCAGAGCTGTAGAAAAGAAGAGTGCTGAGGAAAGAGCGTAGAAATAGGGGTTTTTTTTTAGTTTGTTTACTTACAAAGTAGCTGCAGAGGAGAAAAAGACAAACAGTTATTCATGTCCGCTGATGATAGGACAAAGAGTCATTGGTTTCAACAGCACTAAGACAGCTTCAGGTTGCCCATCAGAGGAGACTTTCATCTGATGTGATTAAATTTGTGCTAGAGAATCTTGTTCAAGAATCTGTGAAACGTCCACTACTGGAGTCTCTCATAAACAGCTGAGGCAGGAATGATTTAACTCTCCATGAGAACAACTGATCCTGCCTTAGAGGAATGGGCTGTAGGATAAAACACTTTGAATCTCTTCCAACATTATCTCCCAAGACGTCCTTCAATTTTCTCAAAAAACCTTGGGATAAGACAGAACTCATGGCTCACAATTGATTCTAAGTTTGGAGTTGTTCATCCATTAGCCAATTCTGGTCTGCACTGCTTTCTCCCTTCTCATCTACCCTTTCAGTTCATGCAGGTTAAAGTAAAGTGAAAACTACTGTCACTGGGAGCACCCTCAGCCAGCATAGTCCTCACAGGCAGCCAATCCCTTACTCTAAATATCATGCCCTTTTCACCATGTTTAATCTGAGTCCTGCCCCCCTCTCTTTCCTGTTCAACTTGTATCTCCTCAGGGATGAGAACTGAACACCCCAATGTGTGTGTACAATAGCTAACCTGTTTTGGATGCTACGTTCAGAAACGATGTTATGGAGAGAAGTTATTAAACAGAAGTTCATTTGTGCATTAGTGAGGAATGACTGTTTGTTGCAAGAAGCCACAGGGCCACCAAGCATCTACATTTCCTCACATACATCTGCTTTTTCCATGCAGAAATTTCATCTGCATAGATCTGAAGGACTTTAATGTCCTTCTCCAGAACTTCCAGCCATCTCATCACTTGAACAGGGATGGAGGCCCAGTCATAGCTATTGCTCTGCAGAAGTGGAAAGCTCGAGGGGAAGGGGAGACAGGCTGCTCAGGTGCTGCCCTATACTGTTAGACCTACTCCCCTTTTGTTCATCTAGATAAGCAAGCCTAGAGCAGAAAGGACAGGCTGTCTCGCTTTTCTTGCATCTCCTTGCAGGTAAAGAAATTGTCTCTTTGTTCTTACTGGCTGGTGAAAAGAGGTGTGACCTTACCTTGAACACTGTGTGCAGTTCTGGGCCCCACAATTTAAGAAGGATGTTCAGATACTTGAATTTGTCCAGAGGAGGGCAACAAAGTTGGTGAAAGGGCTAGAAGGAATGTCTTATGAGGAGTGGCTGAGGTCTTAGGGTTTGTCTAGTTTGGAGGAAAGGAGGCTGAGGGGCAACCTTATTGCTCTTTATGGCTTCCTGAGCAGGGGAAGTGGAGAGGGAGATGCTGAGATCTTCCCCCTGGTATTCAGTGAAAAGACACGTGAGAACGGTTCAAAGCTGCACCAGGGAGGTTTAGACTGGACATTAGTAAGCATTTCTTTACCAAGGGTGGTGAAACACTGGAACAGGCTTCCTAGAGAGATGGTTAACGCCTTAAGACTGCTTTAGATCTTAAACGTGCTTTAGATCTTAAACGTGCTTTAACTTTTGGTCAGCCCTGAATTGGTCTGGCAGTTGGACTAGATTATTCTATTCTATTCTATTCTATTCTATTCTATTCTATTCTATTCTATTCTATTAATCTTTAAAACTGGATCACCATTTACATGCAGACATATTCCCATTGGGAAATACATATAAAGACACATTATTTTCCCCATAATTGTGAGTAAAACAAACAAAAGAAAATGCCAAGCACAGAGAAATAAGCTTCCACTGCTAAAATACAACCAAGAAGAACTTAGAAAAATATTTTGATGCTGATGAAATTATATCTGAAAAGATAATTTCATTGTTGTAAAGGGCTTTTCTTTCTCTTCCTGTTTAACACCTTTGAATATATTATTAACTGGATTTTCTTCTGAGCTCATAATTAAGTTACTTGCTTCTCTATAGAGAACTTCACTAGTGCTAAACCTGCGTCAGTCCTGTGTTGCCGATGTGAAGGTGCTTAGAAATCACACAACAAAACCTAGTGCCCGCCTCATAGAGGAGGAGAAATTAATCATTTTGTATGCATATAATTGTGGCTTCGGGGTGTAAATCCAGAATTCTCCAGTAAATTCTACTGTAGATTATTTTACATTCCTACATTTGAGTTTCAAAATTATGTCACAGGCTCCCACTCTATAGTCTCCTTCCCCAACAGTGTTCCTCACAGAATGGTATGGGGTTGGAAGGGAGCTCTGGACATCATCTAGTCCAACCCCTCTGACAAAGCAGGTTTGCACAGAACATGTTGCAGGTTGCATAGGAAGATGTCCAGGTGGGTTTTGAATGTCTCCAGAGACAGAGACTCCACCAGCTCTCTGGGCAGCCTGTTTCAGTGCTCTGCCACCTGCAAAGTAAAGAAGTTCCTCCTCATGTTTAGATGGAACTTCTTATGGGCTTATGTTCTTACGGAATTTCTTAGATGGAACTCTCACAGCAGGAATGCGCAGAGCCCTCCTTTGCAGATGCATTTTTTCCAAACATCCTGCAGAAATTGTTCGGCAATGCAGCATTATATGGGAAATATATGAAGTACTCAATCTGAAAATTTAGAAAGGCCTGGTATAGTCAGACCATACAGAGATACTAGCCAGTCTGAAGCTGAAGGGTTTTCAAAGAACATTTTGGCTTCATATCCTTGCATAGGTGGCAAGGTCAGTTCTGAACCCACAGGAATTGCTGGGGTTGTGCCTTTGGATGGCAATCCAAAAGACCACTTTCCTCTAATCTTCATGATCTTAACTGTTGTTAACATAGATTTTTTTGTTTTCTCTCCCTGTCTTCGCTATACCTACTTGGATAGTTCTGGTACCATTCCCTTTCAAACTTACCAGCATTCTCTCCTTTCACTCCTTTCTTCATCATCCAGTTTTCTACTCCCTTCGTTTCCTTGTATCTCTCTTGTCTGTTGCTTCTGTATCTAAAGCAGCCTGCCAGTGTCTCTCTTTACAGCTCCAACTCATTCAAGTCCCATTTAACAAGTTATTCCTTTCAAAATGCCCACAAAGAGAAACTGACAATGGGCCGTAAGATCACTATGAAGTCATTCACCTCTTTGGCGCTGCATCCTGTCTCCTCTGTGTTCAGTCCTTCGCAGTGTGGGCTGCCTTTCCCCTCTCTCAGTCCTGCCCAATGCCAAGAAACTTCATAAATAATTAGGGGAAGCAATTTGGTTTGGAGAATGAAGCACTGACCTTGCTCTGCTTTCGGCCCTACCATTAAGCTGCTAAATGACCTTGAATAATTTTTTTAACCTCATCTGTCCCAATCTGTCTCATCCTGTGACTTTTTTCAACAAAACGTGTAAGCTTTTTGGATCTTGTTATGTGCTGTTAAAGCCTCTTGAACAAAAAGCCCCTGTTTTCCCATTGGCTGGCTCAGCTGGGACTTATTCCCTGTAACCACACATTTACACTGAGAGTATTTACATTTAAGCTATTGGCTAAAGTTTCCTAGACAGTCAGAGGGGAACAATAGGCTGGTTTAGGTTGAGATTCACCTAAGCAAATGGAGGCTTCACCTTTGGGATGAAATTAATTGCTCTGACAGAATGCTTGCATGTTGAAAATAGACCCCCAAACACTAACTGATTGCAATTCTTTTGTGAATTTAGTTGAAATATCTAAATTATATTGGGCAAGCTAGATTGCATTTTTTAATAAATAAACTATTTCATCAAAAAAATTCACCCAGATCTTTTGGGAAACAATAAATATTTGAAAGGTGATTTTCCTAAGCCTTTTCAGAAGTTTCTTTGTAAACGGATTCTTGAAAGTCTGCGTCACCAGGAAGTTTTATCACAGTTCTTGAAGAGCTGTAACTATGCATAATGCGTGTAGACACACAGGTTCCAACAAACCAGCACACCAGACCCTCCTCAGAGATCCTGTGTTGGTTTTATGTAAGCAGAAAGCATGAGCTCCTTAATATCATGAAAACTACCTAGACATGGATGTAACACCACAAAAATAAGATGTGACAAAGACACTCTTCCTGACTTAAATGAGATATTCCATGAAATGGCATCTGCTGAAAAGCTTATGGGAAGGAATATTCTGTTTTCATACCCAAAGGAAGAAGTTTTGAGAACAACAGACCTTTTGCAAGGCAACTAGATGGAAAGGTCATGTCACTCACCAAATATGCAGAAATGGAAGAGCTGAATAACTGACTAGCTTGAACATTACACCTATCACTGCTAATCAACATCACCTCATACAGCTGAAATGGCAGTAGAATATTGGAGTGTCTTTGGAAAAGCTAAATAACAGAATGAAGTTTTGAAAAAAAGTCAATATTTTTTCAAAACCTATTACATGCACTCTACAAAGGGGTGTCTGTGAGTAACTGGGAGGGAAATAACAATAATAAACTGGAGGAATAGCTTTCATAGGATAATAAATGAGTTGCAAATAGCACACGTCAGATACATCAATTCTAAAACAGAAAACTGTTCCAAAACAGAATAAAATGAGATTGTGACTGGGACAAATAGCTTCCTCATAATTAGAAAAGGAGACACACTTTCCTGAGTAAAGGATTAGTTTATTAAAAAAAAAAAAAAATCTTTGGAGCTCAGGTGCCATTTAGCCATTTTATGTACCAAAGTATATAAAAAAAATATATACACCCATTCAACCACCCCAAAATCCCAAGCAACTAGAGAGGTTATTACATGGAGTATTGGGCCTGCAATGTCCAGTCAAAGAGACCTTTTAAAGCCCACTGGAAACTGGATTAAGCAGAACTAGGAGAATGGATCTAGCCTTAGAAAAAAACCTGCTGCAAGGAAGAAAATTCAGGGAATTCATTCAGTCGTTAGTTACAGTTATTGAAAATCCCTGTGCCAGCTGTATGAGGCTAGAGAAGTCATGGTCGACAATGAAAAATGGAGATGGACACAGATCCTGTGAAGGAGACAGAAGAGTTAGTACCTTCTTGTGAGTCTCTTCCTCCCAGCACTCTTCAGGAAGGGCTGGTAAAATGCAGAGGCTTAATTATTTCAGCTTATGTGAGTTTGATACTCCAGAGAAAGATCGGAGTAGCTTGTAATTCTGAAAACTAGAAATTGCTCAGCCAAAACTTTAGTTTGTTTGCAGCCAGGAATCCACCTTTGTATAAAGCAGCTGGAGATGTAAAAAAACCCGAGATATAACTATTCAACCCTACAGCAAGATTCATCAGTCCCCATATCCCTCTGATCCCATGCCACTGCACTGACCTGTAGATCATTGCTAAGGAAAGAGGGGATTGTCTGGTTTTAATAACTCTGCAGAGACCAGTGCAGTACAACTATGTAATGTGAACACCTGGTAACTGAGGACAGAATGGAGGCTAATCATCTCATTTTGAATGGGACAACAGCCCAAATACCATTTGCATTTATTATCAGGCTCGGTTGGGTTTTAGCTGGACGTGGAAAAGAGAATTGTATCTTTCAACAAGTCCTTTGAGCCATCCTCTTCAAGGAAGAAACAGCACTGAGACACCACAGTAAGGTAATGGAAAAACATTGTTTTCTTTCTTGAAGTACATGTCTAATGTTTAGAGCTCTCTTTCCTTGGTGGTAACATTGTGCAGGCCTATAGGAAACAAAAGCTATGTGCAGGTGCTCAGAGACAAACCAGGAGCAGCCACAGATGAATCCAAACTATGATCCTTCAGTCTTCTTTGTGGAGCAGTAACAACCTGCATCTTCAGAGACTCGCATTGACGGCTCCTCAAAGACGAATGGCAGCAGTCCTGGAATCACTAAGGAGTCCTAATACTTATGGCAAAGCCTTTCAGAATGGAATAGGGCGAAAAAAAAAGGAAAACCTTCCTTAGAAATTATTCTGCAAAACAACAGAATGCTACAGAAAACAAAAACCTTTCTACAGGAAAGACAAAAATTCTGTGTTGAGGAGGTAATTCTGTACTGAACTCCCCAGAAGGATTTAACTGCTGGTTAAACATTAATTCATTGGGTTAGTAAATAATGTTTTGCTGCAATGCCAGTGCTTGTGTTTGACATCTGTAAAATTTCTGCTTATTTCTTTCCCTTTGGTGAAAGAACAGTTCTGATGGTAGTCAGGAAAGGAAAGGAATGTTTAAGAAACAGAAGTAAGAGGGTGTCTTTTTAGTGAAGATTAATTTAGACAAAATGGTATCTATTACAAGCTGAAGACAGACAGTGTCTGCATGTAAATGTGGGGAGGTATTGAAAGGGAACCTCACACATTGAGAGGGTCCTTTTTCTTCATTAGCATTTACAAAGTAAGTAAGTCACATAAATAAGGGATCTGATGACGGGAGGCACACTGGACATGCCCTGCATGTCACAAGGCTCTCAGGGTTCTGTGTAGCACCATGTGCTACTATCATGTTCAGGTGCTCTCTTCGTCCAATTGACTTGGACGATTTATTACCATTGTAGAAAGGGTCTGTAATCTCACATCAGTAGGATGTGGTTGTCTGCTGCTGCACACAAGGAAAACCTTTGTCCTTTAATTCCTTGTCCCTTGAGCAGAAATGGCTGTGCTTAGTGGAAGGTAATAAGGATATTCTCAGAAGCCCTAAATTCTTTGCCTCGCTGTCTATGGCTGGAAAACAAGGAAAACAGAAAGAGGGTATGACTCAAAAAATGACAGTGCATGCCCCAAGACTGTCAGTGTTTAAGAGGCATTTGGACAATGCCCTTAATAGCATGCTTTAACTTTTGGTCAGCCCTGGATTGGTCAGGCAGTTGAACAAAATGATCGTTTTAAGTCCTTTCCAATCAAAATATTCTATTCTATTCTATTCTAATGATAAGGGATAAAGGGTATATTCCAAGGCGTCAGTTGTCTTTGCCTTCAGACCATGTCAGGAAAACAACTCATAAATTGTTCACAGAGAATGACAGTAGCAATTACCTATATAATAGTATTTCTGCCATGTTCTGCAACCACTGTGTGTGCAAGAAGGGATGGGAGCGAGGGAGGAAGGTAGTGGATGTCCTTGCAGGTGATTCTGAACAGCTTCCAGATGGCACTGGCACAGTATGTTTTATCTGCCTCATGAAGAAAGTGGATCTGTCATTCAAGTCATTCAGACAGGGTTTCTTTTCACTCCCTGGAAGTGTTTGACTTCACCTGGCAGTTTTCTTACTGTTACTCGCGAAATAAAGATTTTTATCTGTTACAGTGCAATAGCCAGAACTTCTTTATTGTCAATTCTGTTGAAACAGGAGGCCAGTGATGACTGGAAGAACTGGCAGCCTGTTCAGCTTGATGTGAAATATAATTTGTGATCCCTGTCTTTCGGATAAGGACAACGGACTAACTCCAGCTCTGGGGGAAGATTGTGGCTTAAATGAGGGTCTACAATTTGGCAAGAGCCAAGGCAGCAGAGAGATACAGGTGGGTAGATATTTCTGAAGTGGGGATTGTGGAAATAGCATCTAAAAGACAAAACAGAGGTGGCCAGTAGCTAAAAAAAAAGGTTACAAGATTTTATGCAGAAAAGATGAGACAGAAAATCCATGCTACAAGGCCAAGTATGCAAAATCTTCCCACTACTCTCATCTAGCCCTATTATTGCATAGAAAAAAAAAAGACAAAAATAAAAGGATATTTTGGGTACATCTTTAAAACAGGCAATCACTTGCTTGAAATTACACAAAAAGGCTGGGTTTGATTTCCGTGTTGAAGTACTTTCTTTTGCTTGATGTCTGCAAGTGGCTAGAACACAATGGCACAGAACAGTAGGAAGCTTTGTAATATATGATTGCAGAAAGGAGTTAGCATGGACAGTAATCTGAATGTCTTTAGACCTAATATTAATTCCTTTTAGTCTAGCAGTGGAATTGGAATATACCATTAGTAAGCGTTACATGCAATACCCTAATTACAGTACTTACATACAAGAAATAATGTTATAATGCAGCAGCCCCTGCCTTGGCCTCCTCATGCACAAATACGTGAGACAATACACTTCCCACGAGTCTTTCAACATGCCAGACAAATGTTTTTTGCAGAGAAAAGACAAAAAAAGGAAATTTGATGAAGTCTGGGGCAGGAGAGATGACAGGAAGGAGACAGAATAGGGAGGGATAAAATGGTAAGTACAGAAAAGCATTGGCTGTGCAGAGGGATTAGCAGGGCTGTGGTACCCCCTTTTTTGTGGCACATGGTAGTGTTTGGTCACTTGAAGGACAAGAATCACCAGCACAGGGACCTTTTCCTGCATCTCCCACCCTGCAGACACCGTAACCACTGTGTTGGACCATGACAGAGGCAGATGAACCAGATATAACTGGTTTTAAAATACAGATATAACTGTATTTAAAAGATGGGTTCAAACTAAACTGCTAAAAAGCATTTTAAGTTGTTTTATTTTTTCAATTTTTGAATCTCTAAATATTCCTTGAAGGCAGTTCCTCAGCAGGAGCTGAAGGAAAATAGGCTGATTATGGTTTAATGGACTAGTCCCAGAGAGCTTTTCATAAAATAGTTACAATATTGTAAACGAGATATATTATAAGAATAGCTAAAATGGGAATTTACATGAAGTATGGTGCCTTTTATTTGCATATGACCTCAATGATTATGTGCAAGATTTGGCCCTCCTCACAATAAATGCCACATTCTGGTTAGAGAAATACGATGCCTTTGTTTTGGCAGAAAATAAATCTCTTAAGGTAATCAAAAATTCATGTAACGTATTCTAAAAATATCCCCTCCAAAACTGTCTGTGCCAGACAAAACAGGAGAAAATATTTGCCTTTGACAGGGATATTGATCTATAAAATGTTTTTTTTTTCTTCTCCCTCCTTTGCCCTCTTGATTTTCTTCCAAGATTCCCTCTTCTGGTACTTTCAACCGAGCAAGGGTTTCTTCTGGGAAAGAACATCTTGAAACACAACTTTGCCAGCTATCCCCTGATTTTTATTTACACTGAGGCCCTTTGCACTGTTCTGGCAATTTAGAGAGGGATTACATCCATTTTTAGCTCCTTAGACTTCCCCAGCATGTATAAGGACCTTTGTACGAACAAGGACTTAATATGCAAGTTATTGCAAAGTTGTTTTGGATGCCCTCTCTCCTGCATAAAAATAAATGGAAGTGAACCTGGAAAAAATGTTTCACTTCCTATGAAAGTCAATCCACCTAGAAAGGAATCCTCATAAAGAGGAATACTGCTCGAGGCAGGGATTTCTTTGAATAAATTAAGTGTCTAGGTGCTTAGGAGATGGATTTCCTATTCATTGGTTTACATTAGCAGCTTTATAATGCTACGGTGACGCAAAGCACCTATGCTAGCTTAAAAATACAAGGTTTAGGACCACTGGAACTGCAGTGCAAAGCAGCAGGACTAGACCAGTGTATCTGGCACTTGCTATACTGGTCATGGAAGCTAATTTAGACCAGCTGTGGCTTCCTAACATTGGTCATTGCTCACCTCTCACATCTTTTCTAAGCTGGGGTGAGGAGAAATTGCACCACTATACACCTCCAGTATCAGGATTTTGTTTAATGCAGGCTTTTCTTCAAAGGCCCAACAGTATAAAAAAAAATTCTGTCTCACTCTGGCTGATATAATTACAAAACGTGTGTGTGTGTGTGTGTGTAACGTTGGGTGGAGCGAGGTTGTTTCTTGTTTAGCAGAAACCAGCAAGTCACTGAGGGGATGGCATTTCCAAAGAACCAATATCCCACCTGTCTCTTTGACCTGGGACCCTGTCACACCAGAAGAGTGATGGATTAAAGCTTTTGTACAGTTGACTGCTGTTTCTCAGTCTCATTTTTCCACTAAGGGCTCTATTTCCCCATTAGCAAATGTTTTTTATTTCGGGCAGGCTACAATGCTTTGTTTGTGTTTGTTTGGCAAGCTGTGGTTATGCCTGGTCAAAGGAAGGTGGAGACACAACCCTTCCCTTATGTGGCTGTCTTTTAATGGCCCTGAAATGCTGTTGAAGGGCAGCTCTCCCTTCTGCTCCCACACTTCAGACAAACCATTACTGAGATAAACCTATATAACCTATTAAGCGTAAGACAACATATGGCTTTTGAGGTACAAAATTAGATAGGAAAGAGTTTAAATATGGAATAGTCGTGCACAGACTGATAAATTCTCTGTTTGTAAGGAGAAGCAATACAGAGGCTTACTCTGAACTCAGTCAATCATTTCAAAATGCAGTCAATAAAACTGGTGTATAATAGCTGCTGCTAACCACAACCATGTGTCAAATGAACCATCGTATTTTCTAGGAAAGAGGATGTAAGAAAGTCTGGTTATGGGACCATTCATTTTCCTGGAATACTATACCTCTAAAATAGCAGCTTAACAAAACACCACAAAGATCAAGGGACACTTACTGTCAAAGACCAAAGGAAGCACAGTGTTCCTACGTGGAGGGGCCTTTGAGGTCTGAAGAAGAACTGAAAATTGTCTTTCAGCTTCTCTTTCTCTCCTTTCTGGTCTATTTTTTATCTGTAGTTATCGGTAGTTATTTGCAGAACTAAATCCTTCTTTCTCTTAATTCGCAATTTGTATTTTCACATGGAATAGGCTTAACATTTGCTCGAGACCTATCGTATAAACTGGCACTTCGAAATCTGCAAATATACTTCCATGTCTTTGTGCATACATGTAAGTACATGGAGGGTAGCCAGAAACTCTGGCATCAGTTTCAGCCTTAATATTAAAAGAAGTCCTGCAGGTCTTTACATTTTGTGACAGGGTTTATTGTTTGCAGTGACCTTTGAGAAGTGCTACCATGTTCCTGATCCTTCTTTCCCTGCAGCCCTCAGTGATGACAGGCCAGCTCCCTAAATGCTTGTACTTTCATATTTTTTGGAGCCAACTAAGGGAATCATACCTCATGTATGACTTCTTTTACCCAGTACATAACTTTCAAGAAAATTCAATGAAAAAATGAGCAAATCGCCTCTACCCAGTAACCTGTCACCTTCTCAATGCAAGACCAACCCTGGGATCCAAGAATAGGACTATGCACAGCCCCATGAGGTGACAGTTAGTTGGAGTCACATCATTCAGAGCTGCATCACTGCTAGAGTCAGGCTTTTGGCTTTTGATAAACAAAACAAACACTTGTATCTCCTTCTTGAAATCCAGAAGCAGCCTGCGCTGTTGACAACACATAAGCATAATTCTTGCCATGGGCGTTTTGTGGACTGATGGATATCGTGACAGCGTAAGCCAATAAACAGCTTTGAAATGTAGGTCCAAGTCCCAGTTGATCACACCTAGACCTGAGATCCCTGAACGATGAGTCTGGTTGAGTTCCCACCTTTTTCTCATCAGAAAGAAAATACTGCAAATTCCTCATGTCAAGAAAAAGGGGAGCCAATGTGGCTGCTTGTGAAAATCAGTTATGGAAAAAGAGTTGGGAATTCATGGGTAGTAAGACTGATTATATATTGCCGCATTAGAATGTGTTCCTCTCTTGACGAAAACACCCTGCACACCATCATTTTGTGCAAGACACATCCAGTAAGCCAGTTAAATTCCTTTGAGGGACTGAAAGGAAATAATATCCTACCTGAGGAGAACATGAGGTCTTTCCTGAAGACACCAGGGTTTTTCCTTAGACTGTTTGTCCAAATCAAATAATTTGCAACTTCCATTGCAAAAGCAGGAAGGAATCAGATGTAAGAAACACTCACTCCATGGAAATAAGAGCGTTTGCATAGCTTGGTTGAGTTCCTTCCTCCACTGCCTTCTCCTGCCAGATCCTCCTGAAAAGAGCTAAAATAATAATCTTATGAGACTATCTATTACTGACAGCTCATAACACTAATTCAAATGGGATTCTTGCTTTCAATTTAAAACTGGAGATGGTTTTGCCATTCATGAATGATTTCATACTTGGTATAAAAACACAGCGCTGTGGGGATGTGTCATTTCAGTAACAAACTACCTTCCACTGACACTGTTGGTCCCTTTCATATTATAGTTAGAATCACTCTCTGATTTTATTTTAAAAGATAGGAATCTTTCACAGAGTATTTAGGAGCTCCCTCATGCTGAGCTGCTCTTGAGTTCTTGCTTAGAAGATGGGTCAAAGAGTATGATGGGACAGAATTACATCTGACAGACTGATCTTCATGTCACCAGGACCAGTGTTAATAAACCTCTGGAATAAATTCTCATCAGACATTTTGTTAGTTTCTACTTTTATTATTGGGACAATATGTTTCTATAAATTTGCAGAAACACAGACATGTTCAAAACTCTTCTTTCAGAGATTTGCCAAATACAGTTTGTAATATATAATTGTAAAGTAGCCCTATTTTTTCCCCTGGAGATACTAGTGTTTTGTAGTAGAATTTTGCATGTCTGTGTAAGATCTTGTACATGTACGCACAGCACATACTGTTGCATGATTTGCCTTTGAATGAAATTTCCCATAAATAAAAATTAAACTATTCCACAGAAGTGAATACAGCACAATTATATCAATGTGTTTCTTTCATATTTTGGCAAATTAATAGGATCTGGTTATCAAATTTATGATGTTCTGCTCCCGTAATAAATAATCTGTGAACCCATTAAAACTGTGTTTCTCATATGTCATTAACTACAATAGACCCAGCACATGTGCAAGCATAATCTCCTTCCTGCAGCCAGATACTGTATATCAAACTTCAGGGTTTTCTATGTGGCCTGTTTGTAATATTCTCGGAACTGAGGCTATATATGTTTGCTATATTTTTGAGGCCCATAAAAGATTGGATTCATTTCTCCAAATGTCAAATAATTTTTCCACTTGACAGATTTATCTGAGTTTTCATTCAGTACCTCCTACCATGAGATCCAAGCCTTTATCTGCTAATTACCAGCAAAAAGCAACCCCTCCATTTTTAACTTGCTCAAAATAACAGGTAGACTAAATATTTTCTGCTAATATAACATCTTCCAGCTCCAGCCTCAACTCACAGTGTCAGACCACCTCTGTTGGCTTTACCCTTATATCTATCCATTTTACAGCCACTAGCAGGTAGTTTTATTTTCTTAGCGTTCTGCAGTAATTAATCTTCAGACAATTTTATATCCTCTAGCTCCAAAATAACTCTGCCTCCCTCATATAAAAGTAAAACCGCCTTGTCAGTGAAAAAAAACAGCTTAGATAATTTACTCGTGGTTGCACTGGAGCTCTGTGCTTGAGGCATCTTGCAGGAGTGACAGTGCAGTGCCAGTGCAGCGCTGAAAACCACCCTTCCTTTGGGCAATAAATACTAGTGTTTTTGCAAATACCCATGAATTCAACCTGAGAAGAGCATTGCTCTTCCCACCAGCATCACCACCTCTCACTGCAAAAGAAGCAAGCCGCAGATTGAATAAAAGCTGGTAATTGTCATCTCTCTTCGTTACTGCCCGGCAGCAAAAACTGCACTCCCTCTTCCAAATATTTGT
Organism: Gallinago undulata; assembly: GCA_026546715.1. Classification (NCBI taxonomy): domain Eukaryota; kingdom Metazoa; phylum Chordata; class Aves; order Charadriiformes; family Scolopacidae; genus Gallinago; species Gallinago undulata. The sequence continues at coordinate 46,317,725 of JAOTQQ010000032.1, forward strand.
CTCTCCTTCTCTCCCACATTCATTTGTGAGTCTTCATTTGTGAGAATATTTTTACCCTGTTCTGTTTCTGACAAAGCTCAGAGAAGAAGAGGCAGCAGTATTGCAGCCATCTAGCATACTGTTTAATAAATAATTCTTCCTTATATCCCACCAACTGTTTTCTTTAGAGAGAAACAAACATTCTTACAAATACAACAGATGACATATGAAATGATAAAAGTGCCTATTGGGTAAATGAAAGATCTCCTTTATTCTCAAAAACATCCAGCTTTACAACTCTAATGTGGAGTGCTGTCCCATGCCAGATACATTTGGAAACCATCCCAACTATCACTTTGAAACTCTGCCTATTTAAAAGTTTTGGCAACTATAGTCACAGGCACAAAAGCTTCAGTAAAATTGCTGTTTTAATGAGGGCAGCTCTGCCAGGAAGTGACAAAGCAACCAATGCCATCTGTTTGCATCTACCCACATTTAATCTATTAATGTGAGCCAAACTTACAGTCAGCAGTATTGTTTTACTGGTATCATTATCTGGCCTAAAAATAAGCTATGGGTCTTATTCATTGCTGAAGTAACTGAAGTCAGCACTGTTACACCAGATATAAGTTTGATCCAATGCTTTTTTGGCCAGAAAAGAAAACAGGAAAAGTTCAGCTCCATATGCCATGAATGCAAGTGAACCTTGGCTAAGGAGACAAATGCTTTTTTTCACATACGTATTACAAGCTGAGGACTAACTACACTTGTGGGTCACAGTGACTGCATCCTGAATCCCTGTGGAGTTAAAATACATGGAATAAAAACAAGTTAAAAAGATGCTACTATGTTCCTGTGCTATTATCAAGTGTCTATTCAACAATTCAACATGCAGTAGCTAAATAAATTGATCTGGCTTCTTTTCTATGCAAGCCCTAGGTCCCTCAAGATTATTTTTTTCTATATATTTTCCACAGTTATAAAAACTTTGGACAATTGCAAGGATAAAACATGAATATGGGCATTAGTGGTTTCCTTATACTTCAGTGCAAAACTTAAAACCATGAATTGATTTGACACTCCAAAGAAAGACACTGCTGAGAAATGTCAGCTTACATTTCATGATGTCTCTGTCTACACATTGAGAATGGAGTAACCAGGGTTGAGCGTGAACTCCAGGCACCTGGAGAAATTCTTTGGCTCTGAGTATGAGCTCTAGTTCTGCCTCAGCTCCAATATGGGGAGTACGATAGGTATAAAATTCCACTCCCCATCTCTTTATGCCACCCTCCCCCAGCTTGCTCTCATTTTCTAGCCTCTAGGAAGCAGATCCTGGCACTCAGATTGAAAGAAAGCCAAAGAAAGATCCATAAAAATCTCTGCTCTGGTCAATGCCAGTATTGTGGAGGTACATTAAAACACACTTGTCCTGCAGTTTAAGGTAATTTAAAACACCACAAAAGATCTTGAAGAACAAACATCTGCACCAGCCTATGTCATACTTTTGATGATTAGTCTAGATATTTTAGCAGCATGGTCCCATTCACAACACTGAGTGTCACCTTCCAAATGAGGAGGCAACTGAAAGAGGAAAGTTCATTTAGAGAGTGATGGTCTGTCTGAAAAAAATAGTGAAGGTTTTCAGATAGGGATGATGTGAGCTTGTGAGAAACAGAATTATTTTCCTTGGTTGGCAACAGCCATAGTTCCTGGTGGAATATTTAAGCCTAGAAAGCAGAATTTATTTATTTAATATTTGACAACATGAGACTGTACAAACACCAAAGGAGATTCTCAATGTTTATGTGTTGTTTGACAATTGCTAACACAAAATAGAGATAATCAAAGGAAGAGAAACTGTAATCTTTTTATGTCCTGTAGGATCTGGAATAGGACATTTCTAGCGGGTAAGGAAGGAAATTTTTTTCCTACTTGCTTCCCACATCTAAGAATAAAGGTGTTTGGAATCACTATTCTCCAGCACTCTGAAACAGTTTACTACAAGAAAGATGCTGGTTTCATTGGCTGACTATAGACATACTCCTGCAATAGGGATAATTCTTCCCAGTTCCTTGGGCCTTTCATGACTATTTCCTATTTGTTCAAAATAATTCTTATGATCACCTATATCCTCTGAGTTAATGGTACAATTATATTTGTTGTTTTGGGCAGCTCATGTTATGATCTCTGAGACTATACTGGATTTAGGGATTTCAGTTTGGTCTTTAGTGGCTCATATATATCTCAAATCTAATGCATATCACAGGGCACAGACTGAAACAAAACATGTAACTGAGGATGGCATTTCTATAAAAGCCCAAAGTGCTGCAGTACATTGGCAGGCTTATCTGTCATGAAAAAGAATTATTATATTCATAAGTCTATACCACACAAACCAAATCCTCTGATCTAAATGAAATTACTCTGGTTTCATAGCAATGCTTCTGAGATTTCATTATAGTCCATTATCCCTGGCTTTGTTCTGGCTGTAAGTGATGACAGACTCTAGTGCCTTATCTAGTTATAGTGCCCATTTACTTTCAGTGCTAGAACAATAGGCATAAACAAGTCTGCTTTGTAAAGATTTGGTACAGCTTGATTCACATATCTACCTCGGCCTCCTCTCTGGCAAGTACCATACTCTGCTTTTTGATCAAACTTTTTGAATGGATCAGTCTTCCCTTTTTTCATCTGTGCTTCTTTTACCTTGCATGCCTGATTCTTATTCATTAGGATTTCACTAAGCTGTGACATGAGCAAACTTTTACACCATATTCTGCCCCTTTAGTGCCAAAGTTCATAGCATTTTATAGATTTTACGTTACCACATTTACTTCACATTTTATCAGTGTATATGTATTAGTACATCATTTTCTGACTTTGCAGTATGTTACAGGGTTTAATGTTGATTTCTCTTAAACACAATAAATCACAGTTCTCAAGCCCAGATTACCTTAAGCATCACTGGGCTGGATGACCTCAAAGGTGTAAGTGCTGCGGGACTCTGAGAGAAGCACAGCAGCCACTGCACCTGCTCCAACTCATGGCCCTTATACCAGCCGCTGTAGCAAAAAAGGTGCAAATGAGCAGGTTTAGGGTAACCTTCAAAGAAGATTTCATCCTAACCCACCAGGCCTAGGCATTAGATTAAACTCTGAAAATAGATGCATAGCAAATAATTATGAAGAACAAGAAATGCTTTTTTTTTTTTTTTAATGGTTTAGTTCCATATCATTCTGTCAGTGCAAGCAGAGATTTCTTCTGGGCTTGGGCAGCGTGATAGTGGGACAGCAGCACCACAGGCAAGGGAATGCCATGCAGTAGTTGCATTTAGAAAGGAACGTACTCACCACTACCAACAAACACATTTCTGAACTGTGGATGCTATGCTGTTGTACAGGGATACACAAATTATCCCCCTATACCCACTGACCCAAACTCTGCCATGGAACACCCATAACTACAGACATTAGCCTCCATATACAAACAGGGAGATAAACTACGATCCGCCTCATTTTAAAATAACAACGCAACAACTGTTACAATAGCCTCTGCTATTTATTTTCCAAAGCTAAACCCAGACCACCAGCCGTACTTAGCAAGCGGTGGAGCGTGAGCTGCCTGCCTCTCCAGCCCCGGCTCCTCCGCGCGGAGCTGGAACGGGGCAGCAATGAATCAGTCACACGCTGCAGGCCGCACTCCAGCTGTCTCACAATAAACCAAACTGCAGCGGCGGCGGCAGCAGCTCCACGAGTTCACGGTAGCGGCACTAATTTTTACCAGCTGAGGGCCTGAGCCTTTATCTCTTGTTTAGACTTCGGGACAGACCTGGGATTTCTGCGGCCCGAGTTTCTCCTAAACAAAGGGCTGATCTTTGGGTTTCCCCTCGTGCTCGGCCACCCCAAGGGCCAGCCAGCGCTGAGGACGGGTTGTTTGGCCCCCAGGGAGGGTGGCTGCCCTCGCACCCCAGCAGCGTGCGGCTCCGCGACAGCGGCGGCCCCTCGTGCCCGGAGCAGCGCTGCCCCGCAGGCCGGCAGTGAAGGCCCTGCCGCATTGGGCGCTACCGAAATGAACCCCCCCTCCCCGTGTGCCAACTTCGCGAAAAAGAAAGAACACTTTGTTTCTGCCCGGCCTTGGCAGGCTCTTAACCCTGGCTAATTTAACATTAAAGCTACACTAGCTGTCTCGGATCCATATTGTTAAAGCCAGCTGGCTGTGCCAAAAACTACAAAGCGAGGGAGCTTTTTGCCGAAGCAAATATTACTGACTGTCACTTTGTATCAGGACTTAATCCTGTTAATGAGCTACAGGTGGGGCAATTTCCCTGATTGAATGCATTTTTCAGAGGCCATTTCCATTCCCTGCGTTGCTTGCTGATAGCCATAAGGTATGTCCTGTAATCCTGACTTCCCTCTTACTCAGCAGTTCATTATTTAGAGTGCCTTTTGCCTTCACATCGACCCAGCCTTGTTGTCGCTCCCACGGCCACAAGGAAATGCTGTTCCCATTTATTGCAGGGCATGCAAGCTGTATTCAGATCTGCACCAGACTGCAGATCCATATTTTGTGTTGTATAAAGGGGTTTGGGGAGGTTTCAGCTGCTTTCACGCTAGTTCTGTTCTGTTGTACTCAATATCGGAAATTTCACGGGATTAAATTAACGGCAATGAAAATGAGGTAATTTCCTCGGATATTCCACTTCAGATCCTAAAATCTCTCTTTGTGCTTCATAGAAATAGGCCCATGAACTGGAAGAGTGTAACATCAGATTAGATATGAAAATTAGTCCAGAAATGTTATTTATGTTAACAAAAAAATGTATTTTTATTTTTCATGTATGTTACTTTAACTTGATCCCACCATGTTTTCATGGATGTAGAAGCAACAAGAGAAAGTATTTCTTTGCTTCTGAAAACAATGATTGAATACATTTCCCTGTTTATGTTATACAGACATCCTTGGAAGGAAAGTCCAGCAATACCAAATAAAAAGAATCCACCTCAGTCCCCTGGAAACCAGGTGAGAAGCTGTTGCTCTAATGAACCTGCTCAGGTGCAGCCGACAAGATGAGTAGCTCTTTGGCCAAACATTGCAATGAGACAACCTGACTTTCTTTGCTCTGCTTGCTCTCCTGGGAAGAAAAAGATGGGAGAGAAGGCAGCCAGGATACCTTTTTTGCTATCTTCCAAATAAGAAAGTGCTATTTCAGGTAAAACATTTTGTGTTTATGTTCTTCCTTTTTTGGTTGTCAAGTGGGAAAAATATGAAAGGCCCATGTATCCTTCAATGAACATGAATTTAAAAAAAAAAAATCACCTATCTTGCAAAACTCACTTCTTTTCACTGAAAACCAGTTCTGTTGCTGAAAATCACAGAAAGACCAGTGCCTGTTCTAGGCGCAGGGCCTGCCCACTGACCTTCCCTAGGCTGTTTCACAGATCGATACCGCAAATGATTTGCTGCTTGTCTTTAAACTAAGCACTAGACAAAAAGGGCTGCTTTGGGTTAAATGAACAAGCACCTCTTTGAATACAGGAACGACTAAAAGGCTGGACTCCAGTGGACGCCTATCTCATGCTTTGTTTGTTCTTACCTGAATTAGATTAGTGCTGCAGTGTGATTTCACCCTTATTAGACACTAGGAAGGCTACACAACGTAGCACTAAGCTCAAGGAAAAGTTCAGAGAGAGTTCACAGCTAATTAGACATCCCAGGTTCCTCATGGCAAAGCAACCTTGGTGGTGGAGTGGATTCTTGCGTGTCTGATATGGCTGAGCTCCACAGGCTTGGATTTTTACTGTCACCAGCCCACGGAGCTTCTCCGGTGCCTGAAAACCACTGCATCCAGCTGGTGGCTTTCCCTCAATGGTGAACAAATAAGTACTGTGTCTCCCCTCCCAGTCTGCACATAATGTTTACTGGAAAATCACTGAGAACTCTGTTAAAAAAATCAGTTATATGTCACATAAATATTTATGACAGAACACCATAACAAGGCATAACTGGGACCAAAGAAAAGATATATGTAGCTACTACCATTTAGTATAACTTTTTGTCTGACTTTTCTAAATAAACTGTAAAGCTAAAGTGAGTTGCACATTTTTACTCTTTTTTTTTTTTAATATTATTTTTAGGCTAAATAATCAGACATTGAAGATATATTTGGTATTGCCAAAATAATAATAATATCAGGTTTATGGAAAAGAATTCAAACATAATTCCTACTAATTGTTGTATTTGTTACCTTCCCAGTTATAACAATCTGATTGCCAGAAGTTTGATTATTTATGAAATTATGTGGCAAAAACACATGTATCTTGTTTTAAACCACCAAAACTCAGGATTGTGGATAAGAATGGTTGAGCATGGCCGGTGGTGTTTCACCCCTGCTTGAGTTTCATAGAAATTGTTTCTCCCCCTTCAGCATAAAAGAGACTTGTTGCTCTGTTTTAAAAGTAATTGTTGGCAGCAGGTAGTTATATTCGAGGCACCTCGGCCCAAAAAGCTTCAAAATTCTCGTCTTGCTCAGATGGTTGGGCTCAGGTATCACTTCTGCCCCACTTGGTTGTATTTTCGGTGCGTGAGTGCGAGGCCGCTGGCTCACGAGCTGTTCGCTGACAGTCTTTGCTGGAGTAAATTCAGGGCTGGGTGCCGGGCTCTTCGATGGCAAAATCTGGCCTGTGCCCACCAGCTTGGCTTCAGCTGTGCTAATATGCCCCTTCAGGATCTGCCTGTTACTGCTTAAAAGGAAACCGTAAGAGGTTGAATTCCCTGAATAGTCACTGCTTTCACTGTCTTGGGGTATAAAGAATGTGGATTGAACACTGTGTAAAGTCGGGCAAAATACATCGCTAGTTTAGCAGTATCTCATTAAACACGATCTATGCAGTAATATGACATTACATATGGTGTATTCAAATAGTTCAATACCGTTGAATGGTAATTCAGGTAAAATAAAACATCAATTAGCATATCACAAGAAAGCTCCAAAGCACTCTACATAAACTTCCGTGCTTTTTAGTTCACTCATGAGCTAATTAATTTTTTGGAAACAGGCTGCATTTATGAATTTTGGAAACTAAATGAAGCACAGCAGGGATTCCAGTTTATTGCCTAACAAAAACTATTACTCTTTTAACAGTTCTGACAGCCACAGCTGAGTCTTACAAGAGCTATTCTCTTCTCTCCAGTCTTTTTTTTGTCCTCTTAAACACTCTGTCGCTGTATTAACAATCAATGTAGAAAATTTGCAATTACCTCAACAGCATACTGTGGGAAACTAATTTTCTAATTTATATCGTTCTTGACTGATTCTCAAGGAACAGGGTATAAATTATCTATTGCGAACAACGGGAAGGCTTTCAATGTGCATGTACTGTATATAT
>JAOTQQ010000032.1:46325188-46419455 GCA_026546715.1 Gallinago undulata
TGATTCTCAAGGAACAGGGTATAAATTATCTATTGCGAACAACGGGAAGGCTTTCAATGTGCATGTACTGTATATATATATTTGTGACATATATTTCATAGTTTGTGTCTTCAGTGGTGATATTTGTAGCTCCATCAACAACATCTGAGGTAAGAATTTTAAGGGAATAGTAGCTTGAAACAAAGATTTCCCCAATGAAAGAGGGCTCAAGTTGAGACGCATTAAATTGTTTGCACGTATGAGAAGTACTTCAGAAGTCACCCGTTGGCCTGAGTTACAGAGCCAGGATGTGTGGAGTAGATTTCACTGCCGAAATGTTACAACTATTAATTATAGGCTGCAAGAAAGTCACTGTGAGTGTTATAGGAGGAGAAGCTCAGGGGCACCACCATGCAAGGGCTCTGAAGAGATTTCCGTACGCTGGCACGGAGGTGACTTTATGCCCCATTCTCACATTCCTATAAAGGCTGCCAATTTCAGCCCACCAGTGAGACTCCGAACTCCTTATTCCTGAACCCCAAAAGGTTGCTGTCTCCTCCAGTGTGCAAAAAGGCTTCAGTGGTCTGATGCCTTAGCATTATTATCATTAGCTGGCTGTGATTTATGGGGTGAAGGAGAGGGACTGCGGCTGGGGTGTGGCTTGCTAGTTTCCAGTTGGAGTTGAAGTGGAAATATACAGCAGCTTTCCTCTAAATCTGCAACCACAGCATCAATATTTACATGAGCAAGTAAAGATACAGATCAACCATGCCCATGTACATCCATGGCAGGGTACCCGGTCATTCAGCCTATGCATACGCACACCCACCCCTGCAAAGTGTGAGGGGGTGCGCTCTTTAACAAAGAAATTACTTTCGGGGCTCATGTAATTCTCTGAGGAGGACAATGTTGTACTACCCGGTACATTGTGTATGGCATAGGTTGTGAGAACACCAGTTAGGTTAAAGGAAAAATCTTCGCTATATGTAAAAGCTGCTTTATATTTCATTTACACATTTTCCACAAGAACTATTGAAAACCCTGACAAAGTGATATATGAGCAAATAAAATGGGAGTTTACTGCATACAGGCTCACACTTTCTGATACATTTTTTTCTCAAAACTCAGGGCCAACTGTTTCCCTTGCCATTTTTCTCAGAACCCACTGTGCCAACCAAATGTCATTGATATGTGATTTTCCATACAGATAGATAGTATTGCAGTTTTTCAGAATATTAGACTACAGCTATTAAACGTATTGCTTTAAAATTGCACCAAAATCAGAGGGTATGAAGGAAGTAGACAATTGGCAGAACTCGCCTTTTTACCACATATGTCAGCAGGACCTATAGCTTGGGAAAATGATGCTTTCTGGAATACGGTGCTAATGTATTTACCGTATGCTGTGCTAGAAGCTTTTTACATTCATGCTAATAATCTGCAAACTTGGTGATTTCACACAAACAAACTAGAGCTCTCTTTTTATGTTTCAGCAAGGATTTAATGTATGGTGCTGTTACATTACTAGGCTGTGTTACTTTTACCCACACTATAGACTCTATTGGTAAGCCTTGAAATGCTGTAATGTAAAGTAACAGTAACTGCACTATGCTTGTGAAAAAGTGAAAGTCCTCTACATTATGGTTATTGGCCTTGCTTCTTATCCCTGTATTTATTTAATCCTTAGTTAGAAAAGCTGCATAATTTGTAAAAGACCCGTTAGCCATTACTAGGCACTGCAGAGATTCTAACAGAAGGGGAAATAAACACATAGAAAGCTGGAAAAGGCCATTTCAGAGCTTAAAATGAAAGAAAGAAAGAAGGCAATAAAGGTCTGTATATCTATTCCAAGAAGAATGATACGAAAGCACAAAATAGGAGAAGTCTTGGCCAGGGGCATTCAACCATCTCTCCTTTAGGTTTTCCACAGCCTCTCCTTGCTTTAAATGCCTTCCAGGATCAATCCACTGCTAACATTGCGTAGGCAGCAGTGGAAAGGAGACCATGCATAAACATCTGAGTACACACAAGGAGAAAAGCTGAGCAAGACTGGAATGAGGTTGATGAGGTTGTTAACATCTAAAACGTTCCTTGATGCTCCTGGCTGCTTTTATTCTTCCTCCTTTTATCCCTCCCTCTATCTCCCGGATAGGCTTCCTGTGCTTTCCCTGCACCATCCCCAATCTCTAATGCTCCCGTGTTACAGACAACTGCTAACATAACACCTAACCCACAGAGACCTGCCTCCAGCCCAGGCTGGGTCCTGTTTGCAAATATTGGTCAAAAACATAGTCAAGACTGGCCTGGGTAACCCCAAATGGCTCATCTTTTCCTTACTCCCATTGCACAAATCCTTGCCCACCATCACCCACTCTGACTCTCAGACCTCTGTCCTGTCTGTTTCAAATCAGTTGAGTTCAGAGGAGCCAGAGGTGGCTGAAAAGTTTTTTTATTGTATTCTGCACAGCCAAAAGCATAAATACACAGATGTACTTAGACCATCTCCAAAATCAGCTTCTGTTTGGCTCAACACTGAGTTGGGCAAGGATGTCAAACATGGTTAAAATGTGTGCTCGGTTAAGGAAGGGGCCAGAAAAAGCCTGCAGGAATGTCTAGTGGGACTGATTTCCTCTTCTCTTTTGTGTTGTTTCTTCCAGATGCATTCACACAGGGATAGACAGCCCTTGATCTTGTTAAGGAGACTGCCCTGAGAGGAAATGTCTTTACCTGAGAGGCGCTGCATTGGTTAGGACGAAATACCGCCTGCATGCGGTGATTCTCTAGAGTGCCAGGATTAAAGTGGGTTCTCTCAGCCTTGTTGATCTTCTACAGAGGTTTTTTGGCCTGTGGGCTTTGGCAGCACAGCTAGGGTAAGTGTTTCAGAGTATTGCAAGGTGGACCAGGTTGTAGAAGAATCTTTTTTCAAGATTTGGTGGCTTTTGAATAGCTCTTGGGCGGCAAGGTCAGGGGACTGCTATTTGCTGTGGGCGGGGCTGTGAGGGACCTTTCCCATGTCCTGTGTAGAAACAGAAAGAAACTGTTTTCATTTGCAGAATAGAGTTTTCCTTTTTTGCTGGTGGTAAATTGTGAGCAACTTCGTAACACAGTTTGTTCACTAACTCCTAATACTGAAAAGCCTTTAGCACACACAGTCTTGTCCTTCCACACCTCATCACCACACAAATATCACTTTGTCCCAAGAAAGTTCTTTCCCTGTCCCCTCCAGACAGCGGACGCTCTAGTCCCGAGTCCTGAGACCAGCACAAATGTTTAATTTCTTTTCAAGGGAGGAAATATCAGGGCTTTAAACATAATTGAGGAAAAAGCTGACCAGAGGTCATGCACCACACCAGCCAAAGGATCCTTGGAGCAGGACGTGACTAAGCTTCTCAGTGACATTCAGCAAGCCAGTCCTTTTGTTATGAGGGTACTGGTGCATATTGGTACAAAGCAGGCAGTTTTCCCTGCAAAGTGTTGTAGCAGTCAGGGGTTCTCATGATGCAGATGATTTGACACTTGCATAGTGCTGGAGCTGATGGGACACCTAGCAATCCTAAAGGTGTGATATGAAAAAACCCCAGATGCTTACAGCATGGACACGAGCAGAGTCCTCCTATCCACACGGATGTTTCTGTCTGCACAGAAGAGATTTGCAGGGAGAGTCTGGCACAATGGCACATGTCTAACCATCAGAAACAGCATGTACTCCAGAGGCACAGAAAGCTGATCTACAGACTGAAGTATGTTGGCATTTCTGTCACAGAGACCACAGAAGGAGAAAATTATCAAATTGCATTTCCTCAGGTCAAGAGCAGGTTAAATTCTAGAAGAAAATTAGAACTTTTGTAGATAAGCCGATAGTGCTGCATCATGATGAGTTATGGCATTCTTTCCTGACTGCTAGAACATGAGAGTTCAAAAATAAGTGGTAGCAATTTCACATTTTAATTGGCACAATTGTAGAAAATGCTACTTGGCAAGTATCAGGTATTATGTCTAACAAACTAAGCATTTGTCTGCAACAGACTTTCTTTGTATTACAAAGCAATAAATAGACATGATGCTACCTTATATGGTATAGGAGTCACCTTGTGAATAACTGATGACTGTGAAACAAAGCTGAAGCTGGCAATGATAATGCAAACAAGAGAATACCTTCAGCATTAGTAATGACCCCATTGCATGACTAGAATGATTCTGACTTGTAATAGAATCTATTCTGTCGTTTGTATGTGCATAAAACAGCCTTGTAATGAGATATATACTCCTGTGTTATCTCCCAGAAAACTGCAAAAGATATATTAATGCCATCTTATGATTTAAAGCCAGAAAGCTGCAGACAGAAACACTGAAAAGAACCTGAGGTCAGCTCAGTCTCTGTGTTTCTCAAAGCTGTACATCACAACTTTAGCACCAGCACCTTAAGTCTGAAGCCTTGAATATTCATTGTGATGGTGCATTGACCCTATCCCAATATTAAGCCTAAATAATGTCTTCCTTCAAAGCACCACTGCTTACCTCACCAATACAACTAATCCCCGCTTCCATTTTTACCTTTCCCATATTTGTGGACTACTCTGAGCTACCGTTTTAACTTCAGGTTTAGTTCATTCAGCCCCTCTCCTTTGTTGTTCATATTCGTGTGCTTCTTTCAGACTCTACAACACTTTGTTGCCCTTCTTTTTATTACCTGTAGCTTTTCTATATAAATTCCAAACTGAGAAGTCCAGAGTAGTACAGATTTTACTCCACTTACCCAGAAGTGGTAGGACTAAATTTGTTTCGAGGTAAATTAGCACCCTCTGGTGTATCATTAGTGTACTGCACATTTCTGTAAAGATTAAAGGATGTTATTTCCTCACAGATGCAAGAAAAATTCTATGAAGATGGATACCTAAGAGATGAATATAGAAACTTTTGTGCCTATTGTCAGATAGAGGAAATGTTGCTTCTTTTCCTTCTCTTCTCCTTCTCTTTTCAAAGAAAAAGATACTGAATTACATATGTTTTTTGAACAAATGAGAAAAGCATTGGACCTGTCAAATTATATTCCTCAAGTGGCTTTTTTGTTCTTTTAAACTATTTTTTCTAGCAGTTATTTTGCATTATACAAGAACCACTTAGATGTAAGCTTTGAAAAATTTCACATTATAGTCACTTCATGAACTTACGTTTCCAAAATTTTCATTTTGTCTGAATTGGGAAGCAAGGTGTCATTCAAAGGTATTTCTACTCAGAAAGTATAACTCCTGTGACTTTATTTTTTTTTAGCTCAAACTACATTCCATTTTTTTTTTTCATTGAAATGCATTTCAAAGCTGTATGTATCTCCAAAGATGAGCACGTTTTTTCCTTCAGGATTGAACTGAGTGCTCAAATACATTAGGTAGTACCTGTGAAGTAGAAGACACTACTAGGTGCTACTATGTAGTTCAAAGCAGAGGTATAACTATATAAATACCCATTTTAGGCTACACTTTCTTCTTTATTGATGTGATGTTTCAAGTTCTCTTCTCAACCTACAACCATAAAACATGTTCTGCCTGTGTTGAGCTTTTACCACAAAGAAGGTGAATTGTGAAGATTTTCAGATGGCTACTGAATTTTTGCAGAAATGTCTGTAGGGAGCAGCAATACAGAAACCATTCAGCTTTCTGGATAAACTTATTCACATCTTTGAATGTGCACTTTTTGTTATTGTTAGTTCTGTAGTACTAGCATATATATGTCTCCTTCCTGTATGGTTTCTTCCTTCAGGCAAGTCCATTAATAGACACAACTTTGTAGCTTTGTCAACCTCAAATTCTGCCTTCGCTTACAACTGTGCGATTGACAAGGGGAAGAACAAAACTAATGAAACCCAGATATTTCACCTGATTGTAGAACGCAAAATTCAGTAATTATAAAAGCTAAATTATTACTTTACAGACTTGGATGATGACTCTGCAGTGTGATCAGATAGAAATTAGAGAGAATACTGCCTTGTGATCCAAACAAACAGAAAATCATAGGGGCACAATTAATTTGGAAGCTGGAAATCATATTTTACTAGCCTCATTTTTCAAGCTATTCTATCTAATCTGGAACTAAAGGACAGCAGACTTTTTAAAAGTTACACCACAGTCTTTTACATATATATGTCTGTGGTATTGTAAAACTAAATCTTTTAAATGGAAGCTTGCTTGAAAGGCAATTAACTTAGAAATCCCTTCTAAATTTGAAGCATAATAATATTGAGGAGGAGAAAACACAAGAACTTTCCCATGATAAAAAAGTAAAAGGAGTTTTACATTGAAATAAGGGGAATGTGAAGCTTAAAACTTGTCCAGAGATGTTCACAAAACAGGTGTTCCTCCATCTATTTTACTCTCATTCAAGGGCCACACTTGCCAATTAAAACTCCTCACAGTAATTAGCTAGGGACATGATGTAGGAAGAATGAAATCAAATTCAGAGACTGTAAGAGCAACGATCCAATCTTCTGCTTTCTGCTTGAATTAGCAATTTGTTTCAGATTTACAAAAAAACCCTCCTTTGCTCTCCCTTTATTTTCTATCTATTTTTCTGGGTCAAGCAAAACATTACAACCCCAAAGAAATTTATCATGTACTCAGGGGACTTTACCTCAAAACCCCCTTGATTTTTAGTTTCATTGTTTGTTTTTTTTTTAAATAGTCCAGGGAAAGTTAGGGCTAAAACAAAACAAAGACGCATATTTGATGACTCAGGCATACCAAAATTTGCCAGACATACAGAGTAATTGTAGGAGTTTCAACTTCAAGTTATTCTTGAAAGAAAAAGGTTGCATTCTGGTACTTTTCATTCAGAGCCTCCCATTGCTATTCCTGTGTGACAGTAGTCTCCACTGTGTTTTGCCTCTTCCTCCTAGCTCCCGCATTTCATTCCATTTCATTCCATTCATTACCTAAATCAAATGGTAAACTTATTGGAGTGTGCAATAGATACTGTACTATGAGCTTGGGAGAATCTGCTAGAATGTAACAGCCCTCAAACCTTACCCCTTTCAACAGTGCAAACAAATAGTGACTATTGAGTCAGACCCAAAATTTGGAAATCTGAAATCAAAAATCCATAAATTAAAAATTTTAGTCTCTAATACTGTACAGGTGTGACCGTTTAAAAATAGTGTTCTGTTGCAGCTCAGTACATTCACAGCAAGAAATGGTCATTGAATATATAATCATGTTTTGTCTTAACACTTAGTTAATAAAGGCTGTTTATTTATACAATATATTTTAAACCAAATATTTTTAAAAACAGGAAGAGGATGTTGTGTTCTCATTTAAAACTACTGTACATGTTAATCAGCAAGATTAGTGATGTTTTGAATACATTATTTATGCTGAATAGTTAGCTGGTTTATGCCAATTTGATATTTTATACAAATTACAAATACTTTGATACCCAAAGACTGTGTAGGGCTTCTCCAGATGCCTATTGAACAACACAATTCACAGATGTTTTCTTATCTTTCTGCCGAATGTCCTCCAAAATTAGTCGATCCTAGAAAAAGAATACAAGTACAAATAGAAAAGAATTTAGTAAGACTAAAGGACAACTTTATCCATGTAAATTATTTTGGGAACTTATTCAGGGAAGACAGAAAGTGAAAATTATTAATTTTTTTTTTTTTAAATACATACATTTTGATGAGAACTTTTGTATAGCCGTTTTTATGAATCTAAATGTTTCTTTGTATTTAGAAAAAAGAATTAGGTTTCTCTTTCCATGAAAGCATTTTGCCATATTCCAATTTCAGCTACAGAAGTGAATGTCCAAAGCACTGTTCTGTATCTGAACTGCAATTAACTTGTAACAATATAGCTCAAAGACAACTAATACTTCAGTTCAACATAGGTGTTTGTTTTGTTTTTTTATGATTTCTACTACATTGTTTACAGATTCTATCAGGTTCATGCATTATTTCACATGCTATATCACTGTCCAGAAATTCCACAAGAAAAACAATTATGATGTAAGCTTTCACAACCTATAAGCATTCATAACTTGAGTACAACCAATCTTTATTTTAGTTTCATGAACACAAAAATGCTTGGGATGTGTTACCCTTGGGATAGAAGATCTTATTTACTAATATGGACTGCAAAATTCTTTATAGATTAATTATCTTTTTAATGTAAATAACAAAGATTTCACTTGTGATGTAAATTCTCCAGTATGAAGAATTAGGTTTTCAAGATATGATTGGTCAGGGTGCTAGATAATCTCATCTAGGCTTCCTTTCCCACAAAAGGTTGGACCAGATGGTCTTTCAAGGTACCTTCCAACCTGAGCTGTTCTATGATTCTGTGACTCTATGATTCTACAATGTCATGATTTTACCAATTAAAAGCGTCCCAATGCAATTCCTGCCTACTCTTGGGCTGGTCTCTATGTAGCTACTTTTGCTAGTGTTATGCTGCACTCAACAAACAATACCCTGGGCTACCTCCCTCTTTACTGTCACTTTTGGACATATATGTGGGTGTCTTGGCAGCTACATCTGTAAGAAATGTAGAGACAGAAAAATTGGTAAATGATAGAACAATACTAGGACTGAAAAAAAACACGGGACTGAGAATATTACTATTAAGTCTGTTATGGCATAATAGGTAATCATAAAAGAATTAAAATTAGTATCATACAGAGTATGTGAAAAATCAGCAGCAAGAAATGATCATAATTGTCATCTAAGCCTTTCCTCCCAAACTGGAAAGATTCAGAACATGTGACAGAGAAGTACATCTAACTAAATAATAATACTTATAAAACATAAAAATAAAAGACTAGATCATGGTTTTGCCTCCTTTAATTTTCTTCCCATCATTTGTTTATTCTTTGCTTTTGTGTTTGGTCTGTTTGCTGTAGCTATCCAAAGCATCTCCTCATGATTTTCACAGGAAAAATAGCCTTTATTGTCCTCTAATCTTTTCCCTTTGGTCCATCCTGCTTCTTCTTTTACACTAATATTCTTCATTCTTATCTCCATTCTTCATAAGTTCTTTAATCTGCTTCCTCTATAGCCTTTGTCCTGTCCCATGCACTGGTCCGGGCTCCTTTTTTACTCCCATAACTTTTAATATCCTCACCCTGTTTTCTGTTACTTAACATATCTTCCTTCCTCTTCTCTGTCTCATCATCTGCTCATTCCTTATCCATTTTTCATTTTCAGAATGAGTTCACTCATATGTTAATTTCCATTAAAATTCCCCTGTTCCTAATAACCAGGTGACTAATACTTCACCTCTTACTCTCAGAATACTCTAGTTTCCTTTTATGTTTGTTTTTTCTCTGCTGGACATAGAGACATGTCAACTGTCACCCAATTTCTACAACACACCAGTCATACAGGAACTCTCTCCATTCATTTTTTTCATTATAGACATTTTTTTCCTTCTTTCTCATGTGTCAACTCAACTATTCTGCTTTGTTAGCAGAAATCTGTTAACTATCTCAGTCCTGCTATGACTCCCTCTGAGTTCACTGCACTTCTTCCACTTATGTTTTTCTCTTCTCTACTCCTTATTTGACATTTGTTGCAAGATTCATTTTTGCCAAATTATTATATGCTTTGCCTTATTTAGAACTGCTATTTTTTCTAGAAACAAATATGGATGTTATCAGATTTAAATATCATTCTGAGGTGAAGCATTTTCACAGCAGATAATATATTGCACGGAAGACTAAGGCAAAATACTGATCATAAACATAAGTATTTTTAATATTTTGCTAATAGCCTGCTTCCAATTTTGAAATATCACTTTTGTATTACTTAATTTATTTCTTATTTACTGTTCTCCAGTAAATAAGCAATAAGCATACATTAGCCTGAAATTTTTTCAGCAAGTGTTAAATGTTGTTATTTTCTAAAATATACTTGCCTATATGTTGTCTTTGCAGAAGTCCAGAGATGGTGATTGGTGGTCTTGTTACAGAGGGCTGTGGGGAAGGTGATGTAAATGGATACAACTGGGGAGTTCTGAAATCAGAAGTAGCCCATGACCCCCTTCTACTACTTTGTGATCCAGATGATGATGTAAGTGAACATCCACTATGTGGTAATCTTATAGGTGTGGATCTGTTAATGAAATTATGGATGTGATTTGAGGCTACTTTCCTAGCACAAGAGATTTCAAAACTACTTAAATTCACAGTGCTAATATTTTAATAGAAAAGGCTAAAAATTATTGTGTTCTACGTATTCTGTAGCTGATTTTAACTTCTTTAGGTTTTTTACAGATTTTAAAAAACAGAAGGCCAAAACAAATGACAGGAGAATCAGAAATAGAAAAAAATAATATATTGTTATATATATTTTAAATTTGTACTAGGAAGACGTATTTGACTTAATGATTATAGAGAACAAAAGTTTACTTTTTCTGGAACCATTTCAAGTTCTTTCTTGATGTTAGTAATTCTCACAGTTTGAGACTTTCAATGTTTAAATGAAAAACCTGAAACACCTGCTACATGCTGCATGAAGACGTTCAGGTTATTCAGAGAGTAGCGCTTATGTAGATATTGTGTTGTAATCTCTGATTTTTAGAAGAATTTATAAGACAGACACATTGTTGTACTTTCTTACTATAAAATGACTATCCTTTGTATAAAAATACCATCACTGTAGATGTCTGCAGCTACAGAAGCTCAGATTATCTCTGCACATTTTTGAAGAAAGTGATTTCAAAGTAAAATCTTCCAACAATAATACACACATTCATAGAGGTGATAGTAAGCCTGCACAATAACATTTCTTCAGATATACAGTAGAACCTTTCAATGCAATAAAGGCCAGAGAAGAGAAACTTCATTCTCTCATAGGAGACTGTAACATCTTGAAATGTATTTAGTTACCTTGTAGATCCTGCTCTACTATTTTGACTTGACATTATTCCAGATGATTGAGAATTTCTGTAGGATACACTACCTGTAAGAATCAAATTTTTGAAAACTGAACATGAATCACCTATTTTACTTAAGATAATTTTGGAAACAAAGACTAGTGCTTTAATTGCATTATTTGGGACAAATTCATGATCAATTTACTCAGGAATTAAAAATGGTGCATGATTACAACAGACGATGAAAGATAATGAATTGGTTAACAAAATAAAGTCACCATGTCACTTGAGAAAGGATTAAAATAGCCCTAAAATTTAATAATCTGTTTTGGCAATGTAGCACAGACAAGGCATTTGCTGAGGCATGAGTTGTCTTCCAGTACCTCTTGCTGGAAGAAGATCCAGCAAAAATTAAAGCTATAGAAAGCCCTCAGCAGTATTCCAGCAGAGGGGAAAGGTGACTAATTGTCTTTGTCTTAATAGATGAATCCTACTTAGATTAGTAGGATTAGTAGTTTAGATGTCATGAAAGCATCATATTGCACCACTCCTGCAAATCATTTTCAAGTTAAACACATATATTGGTTTCTTTCACCTTCTCGCATTTCTTACACTATTAGACTACCAAGATAGCTCTGCTGAGATGCTCCAGTTCTTCAGTTATTCTTTTTTGTCTTGTCCATCTCAAAGAAGGAATTTTTTTTTAGTGCATTATGTCTGCTTGCTCTTACTTTTGTAAGTACACTTTGATTCATTCAGCTTTGTCCTCTGTAAAAATGTATGGGTTGATTCTGAAATGTGCTGAGCACATAACTATTCTACATATAATTTTACTATCTAACTAAATATCTATTTATATTTAGACAATAAAAACAGTTAACTTACTATCCTGTTATCCATAAATTTATAGGCAAGCATGCATGTAGGAAGTGTCTGAACACATAAATCAAACATAACATAAAAGAAGCAATTTGCAAGTGCATTTTTCTTTGTTTCGGAATGTTTACACCATGTAAAAATACAAGAGATGTGCCTTATGTGGCTGGGGGTGGATTCTATCAACTGCTGAAGCCAAAGACTGCCTGGGCTGTTATAGAAACGTGCTGTATGTAAAACCAAGAATAGGAGGGACACATGAATGGTAGACCTGCAGAGCATTAGTAATTCTGGGAAACTCCTCACAAATAAACAGTACTCAAGGAGACTGCAGTAATTTTAGTAATCTGTTATTCATGTCTTATTTACATCAGAGTGTTACCAAAGCTCTGCAACAGCCCAGGAATGAAAGGAAGGACAGGCAGGTAAAATGTCTTACACCCTATTACAGTGATATGGTGAAAAAAAAATCCCCTTTCTGATTCTCAATTCCTGATCTCAACTTAATTACCCAAATTTTGTTATAAAATCCTTCTGCAACTTTCATTTACTTTCCCCCCATATCCTCATGTGACTTTTAACATGATGTTATGGAGAATGTTAATTTCTGGTAACTATAAACAAACAAAATTAAGAAGGTTAACCCAGAGTGCACGATATATATTGCAAGTATGACTGTTCTGTCTATACGTCATTACAATATTTTCCTTGCAACTGTTGACTATCATTGATCGAAATCATTTTGATTAGAAGTAATTATTCACAGAATAGAGTATGTCAATATTAGGGAGACTTATTTAATTCTTTATTTCCCATCTGCTGGATTGGTGTCTACATCCTAAGTTCCTTATACCTCAACACAATTCAAGTTAGCTCAGTAAATCACCACTGTATGGATTTTAATTTATTTATCCTCTTAACATAATAAAAATGTTATCCAGTTACAAACTTTATTTTTACTCACCCATACGTCCATCTTGTGGTGGAGTTATTAATGAGAATCTTGTTGGACCAGTTGGTGTGTCAGGCTAAATGAATGTCAAGGTGTTAATTACATTATAATAAGTATGTTAATTATTAAGGTATTTTAAGCAAGTGTTACATCTTTGTGGGCTATAATACCTGCAGATTTCTGGTGCCCTGCACTGCCAGTTTTGTTCATAGCACTAAAATGTAAAACTTTGGAATTAAGTTACTATTTTTTAGAGATCTACAGTGGGAGGAAAGCACATGTATTTTAGCTTTATTTCAAGAAGTCCTCTCTGTCACATTCAGATAATAAAAATATCAGACACTTATGTCATTTTCTGTGCTGAGATTCCATTCTTAAGCTACCACCTATTCCTGGATGTCACCTCTCCGAATCAGAATATTAATACAGTGCAAATCTCATGCCTTCATTCTCATCTTAGAGATGTCATTGAAAGTTTACAATTCCCTAGTCAAATATCAGGTTTTAACACTGCTTTCTAACCGTTGACCCTAGCTTTTTATTAACGTGAATATTTCTATACATACATCTCTGTCCCTGAGCATAGACAAAAGCAAGATCAACTGGTCAAGCAGGAAACAAAATTGGTTTTGAAAGGTGAAATATAATGATTGGCTTAAGTTATGTCTTAAAAGTACCTTTCATCTATCATAAATGAAATTTCAGGAATGTTTTGAAACAGTGTGATGTGAAGTTAAGAGTCCCAAGCAATTCACTTCTTATACCTTTGCAATGACAGAAATTACATATAGCCTAATCCGCAAAATTCTTTTCATGGTCAGTGAAGAGAAACAGGAACGAGACTAATAAGTGTCCTTCAGAATGAGATGAATCACATACACTAATCCATAAGTTATAGATATAAATATAGGTCTATCATGTGTCTATGATATGGCCAATCCATAGGTTATAAATGAAATTTAAGATGATAGCATAGATTTACGCTGCTGAAATCTACATGAGGTCCGGTGAAGGTGGAAATCTTACATATATTTCCATTCCTTAATATGTTAGAATTAAATTTAATTGCAAGTCTCAGTTTCATGCATTAGCCACATTTATTTTTGAAACAGAAACAACATTTTTATAACATGCTGAGATTTCAAGAATTTGCCATTTAATTTAGATCCGAAATTTAAAAGTCTGTATACAGAGTGCAGAGAGCATGATTCCAGAAATCAATGTTGTGATTTAGTTCCTTTTGAGCATCTGACTTCTACTAAGCATCAAGCATAGCAAAATAAGTATGTACGTAAGAACTGTTTTGAATGGGGGAGAGGGATCCTCTCTTCTGCTGTATTTACAGGGTAGAAGAAATCAAAAGCATATATATGTGTCAATATGTATATATAGACACATATATACAAAAAAAACCCCACTTACTTTCCTCATTGGTGAAGGTACAGGATCAACCTCCATAGACTCCATTCTTAAGATAAAAGTCAAAATAAGTATGACATTGTAATAAAAATAATACATTCACTATAATGACTAAAATTACAATATATTCTCATGTTAAATTTGACAATAATGGAAAATCGTAATGTATCATGCATAACACATAAATATTTAGGACTTGCTCCAAAACCCACTAGCAGTAAGAAAAATCTATTAACTGATTCTGGGCTTTGTTTTAGACATTTACAGAGAAACTTATTTTATGATTAGCATTGTCAGTATAGTTTTTAAGTCTGAATAAATATGCATATTTATGCATTTGTCACTTGTCTCCATTACAAGGGAATTCTGAAATTTTATTTAAAAAAAAAGTCACAGTCACAGGTACAGAAATCTTCTAGCTTGAGCAAGCTGTATGTTGAATTTATTTTAATGAGACTTGCTGGAGTTAATCCTATCTAACTTTAGACAACTGCGATGTACATGTAGGTGTCTGTGCAAGTCATTTAGTTTTATACTTACATAGTTTGCAGAAACAAAACATAAAATCAAAAAATATACTAATTTTAAACTCACTAAAAAAAATGCCTTTGAGTATAAAGTATCAGTTTGTTGTCTCTGCTAAGGTTTTCATTGAAAATTAATAGATTTGTACCTACATTTCAGAAGTGGAAGGATTACCAGGATGAAGAGAACGTGAAGAGTAACCATTCTGTTTTCTTGAAGGAACTGTAGTAATTAATAAATTTATTATTAGAACATAGCTATATCCAGTTATATGTATTCCATAGTTAGTATATTAAACCAACACTTCTTACTGGAAAGTTGATTTCTACTTGTACTGGAAAATGGTAGTTCTGTAGCTGGTTCAGGAGGTTTCATACTAAAGGGGAAACAGAAGAAACAACAGATATAAATTGATTTGTTCATTTGTCTAACTGGTCAATAAAGCATAACATCAAAACATTTTATCCATCAATAGCTGCTTTTAACATGATACTATTTGCCATGAAGTAAAATAACAACCTATTTGATACGCTATTAACTTGTCTGTAGCAGTCATTACATGCCCAACAGTATCAATTTATGATAACATTCTGGTAAAGTCTTTGTGGAACAACAGATGTTAAAATACAACTATTAACTACAGTCGAGCCAAAAACCTTAATTCCGATGTATACATTTCCCAAACTTGAGAAAATCTAGTTATCAAAAGAAAATTGGCATATTTATACTATTCTCCCACAGCTACGTCAAACTAATATCTTTGCCAATGACCATAAATAGGAGGAATATGTTTACAGGGCAAGCAAGGAGAAGCCCTAGGTCATATTCTCTTGGCACAACTCTGAAAAATCTGAAATACGGTAAGAACTCCGTAATTGGTATAATCAAGATGTTATTTATATGAGATGAAGACAAGGAAAAGGAGGCTGTGGATAAAAACATATAAACTATGATAATCCACCGCATACCTAGTTCCCTACATATTGTTTTTGTCTCGGTTATATTACACCAAGAAACATAAGAGCACACAATATTGTATTATGTGCCCGTCAAAAGAAAGTCTACACTGAAAAAACACAGAAAAGAAATAAAGATCAACATTTTGCAATTAAATTGTCAGCTTTGTGAACTGTCTTATTATGGAGATTCCATCATTCTTGATCACTGGTATTCGAAAGAAGAGCTTCTCTCAAGAAGATGGCTCTATAGGGAATAGTATTTTTTAACTATACACTAAATACTGAACGCTCACATTCACTACAAGGAAAAGGCAGACCAAACCTGCTAGGTTTTTTTACCAGTAGATTTTGAAGTCTTAGAAAATGGAAAGGATAAAACAGGACATGGAAACAAAGGTTATATGGAAAATGTAATAATTTCACCATAGGTGGTTTACAGTAGATCAATCTGATATCTTTTTTGTTTTATTTTATGTTCTGGTAAGCAGATGTTTTTAAACATCTGTAAGATAATACAGTTTTCCGTGTTAATTTGATTTGAATATTAAAGTGCTGTATGAGCCACTGGAACTTTAAAACAGAGGTAAGAGCAATTAATTCAGATAAGTATACCATAAATAATATTAAAAGGGAAATAACAACAAAAAAGTGTGAACAGAGTGTAGCAATGCTATTAGCGCTGTCCTCTTCAGTTTAGTTTTGCAACTGATCCTGTTTAATTTATTCTCTAATGACTCAGGAATAGCCCATAGTTTGCAAAATCCGAAGACAGAAAGTTCTGAAGAGATAAAAGTTAAATCAATATTGAGGAGAACTACATAATGATTTAAAAAAAATGTGATCTTTTAAACAAATAATTGAAACCCAATTTAATGAAATGAAAAGTAATAGCACAAACTGCATTTATGGATCAATAAGGACTTCGGCATTAAGTTGGAAATAAATAAGATCAAAAGATTAAGATCTATCAGTCAATAAGCTGGGGGATAATGATAAGCTACCCCTTGCCTATTTCTTAGAAACCTTTGTGAAGAAAACATGAGTCAGGAAGTTGATTTTCTAGAAACAGAGATGAGAATCATTTCACAAAACTCTGGTAATTTTACAAATGGACTAGATACTAGGAAAGATACCATAGTACTATTCAGGCTGATGCTGGAAAGCACATAGAAAAAACATGTTCATGTAAATACAGATTTTAAAAATGAAATCTATATGATGTTTAATTCATCACAAAAAATAGATTACTAAAAGTTAATTTTTAGAGTAACTACTGACTTGAATTTAAAAATAAAAGGATTCCTTCCTGACAGGCTTAATTAATGTGAATAAAATATTCCTGATGACAGAAATTACTGTTCACTAATTTCTTAAAAATGTTTCTTCTATTTATACCCCACAATATATGAAAAAGGCAAACAAAGCATAATTTCTGTATTGTTTTATCAATTGAACTTACTGTTTTCTGATTACAAAGAATATTTCTTATTTACTTTTGCTGCATTAAACCTCTTACCATTTTATCTGATGAATTTGTTGTGTTACTTTCTTGAGAGATTCTTCCAGCTTTACCGTCTGTGAGATAATCAAAGATTTCAACAAACTCTATTTGTGTGATATACACCTTCATTCTCATACAACTAGTATTCCAAAGTGCTGAAAGACTGTTTTCTATTGGTTGTAATCTCAAATATCATTGCTATTCTAAGTTTACTGGGACAAGGCTACAGCTGTTATATGGATCCATGAAACAGTCAGGATGAAAAAGTTATGCTTCTTTTTCACATTTGCAGACTTATTTTGATTACCTTTTTTAAAAAAAAAGTGTGCTGGTGATATTGGATAAATTAATACTAAGAAAATTCCTTAAAAATTGTTTGCTTTTATTTTTCTTCCTCTTTTCCATATCTGATATAAAAGTTATGGTGCATTTAATAAGGAATTATGTAGAAAATATACCAAAATACCATGTTCCCATATTTCTCATTTCCAATTCAAAATTTATTTAGTTCTTTGCAGTATCTATTTGTAATAAGCTTATGTGAAGAGTATTTCCTACTATGCTATAGATATAACCAAAAATATCTCCATTAAAGAATGTTATGAGATTGCAAAATTGAACATTAAGGTCAGGAACATTAGGTGGGCTCCCTAGTATGTGTATTTTTTTACATGATTATACATTATTTTTTATGGAGGATGTAAAAATGTACTCAATAGCCTCAGTACTGCATCTGTATTTCCGTTGTGTGACCTTAGTCTTTTACTACTTCATACTATGCATGTTTTGATTTGAAGACAAATTATGAATTTTCTTGTTAACTTTTTGTGCTTCTCCTCACAATACTCTTTGAAATCTTTAATAACATCACGTGATACACCTTTATAAAATCATATTGTTTGTGGCAGATATTATGCTCTTTTTGCAGACGCGAAACTCTGCAAACAGATTAAAGACAAAATCTAATTTACATAAGATCTGATTTTTTTGTATTCTTCTTTTTTCTAATGAGAGCCAGGTTTGATTAAGAAAGTGACCAACACAGATATCAGGAACAATGTACTTTATCCTGTCATGCTGTAGCACTGGATCATTTTAAGGCCAAAATGTCTTAAAGAAGGTAACTATTTGGTTTTCAATATTTTTTGGTTCTAGAACAGCATGAAGTCTAGACTTGCCAGGAAGTGCCCACACTACACACCACCACCTCCAGTGTCTGTACAACTCACAGAAACAACAACGAAGAAGCTTCTATCAAGGTCATGAGACCAGTTGGTTGGCAGTGACAAGGATGACATACTAGAAATAAGGAAGGGGACCACAAACAATATAGCTAAGCATGGGAACACCGTTGTGAATTTCCTTATACAGTACTCTGCCTTTCCCAAAAGCCAAGACCTGCAGAGCAGAAGATGGCAGGAAGAAGCACTTATGTCAAAGGGTGGATTTGTGTTTCCTCACTTCCCCGGGGGTCATTGTCATTTGCTGAAATGCTTATACTGTAAATCACTCTTTCTCCATCCTTTCCCCACTCACTTGTATCTCAAAGCCAGTGTCAGGAAAGCCTCAGATGGCGATTACAACCCCGAGTGTGAGTATCTACTCCCACTCTCTCATCCTGTCTGCCTCAGCCAGCTGTGATCTAGCCTTTCCCAGCTCCTTCATAATCCTTTCCAGTAGCCCTGAAAGAGGGAGCATTGCCAGCTGAAAGTCACCGGAAGGAGATGGGTATATCATTGCACAGGCAAACTCTTCTCTTCCTTGCTCACCTCAGCATCAACTGTCAAATCATTTCTCCACCAAAGCAGACTCACCAGTTCTAGCCATAGCTGCACACAGGGTGTTTAAGATAACCAAGCTCTTCTGACCCTGACCCAATGCAAGTAGTTTTAAAATACTAATAGAATGGACAAAACAAGAAGAAAAACACCCAAATAGCACCCAATGTGCCATTGAGAGAGTAACCAATTAAATCTTAAGCTGTTTTTGTACTGTCACCTAAACACATTCCTCAGGTCAAGCAGCATCCTTGAGCACTTCACAACCACTGTTAAGTTAATATCTCAACAGTAAATAATGTAGAAACTTACCATTTAAAAGTATCAAAGCTCTGCACAGGTTCTTTGGAATTTCAATTTATGTAAAATTCTATTAAGAGCTTTATTTCACTTTGCCTACAGGTTTCAGTTTTACCATCAACCATTTTTACCAGAACAATAAATAAGAAGAGGGCATAAAATCAGGATTCCTACATGGCCTGGCTTTGAATGTAGAAGGATAGGACCTTGAAAGAACTGCTTACTCCACAGTACACTAGGAACATAGTAATGGAAAACAGGGGAGAATGGGCTACAAAACACTTAAGTTTCCAAAGTGTTCTATCCATGAGAACCACATTCAGATGCTCTCCTCATGCATGAAATGGCCAATTGGCCAATGCCTGTGTCATTTCATACGCAGGGCATCCACCAATGGGTTGATTCACCAGTATTGCGAAATGGCTTTAAGTAATATACCTGGACATGTCCTTAGAAATGAATGAAACAGCCAACTATTTTATCACATATTTAGCACTAGCTGAGAAATGAAAAATAAATTTTCTTTCCAACCTACAGATGAAGAGGTATAGTCACAAATTCAGTACCTGTTCTCCACAAAATATTTGATTCTATTTCTCTACTCATTGAGCGTTCCCCTAACTCAGGTACTAGCTCTTAATCTTCTTCTCCCTTGCTCAAGCGTCTCATTCAGTTTGTCAGCCCAAGTCTTCTTTTCATCTAGGCCTGCCACTGAATACCAATCTATCCCCACATCTTCCACTTTCTCCTCCATACAGTGTATTGGTTTCTTCTTTCCCTGTCCTTTGATTCTCAATTTAATCTCAGTCACCCCACAACTAAAACCTGTTTTATTAAATAATAGTAATCATAATTAATGAATTCCTCACAAATTTTAAACAATTAAAAAGGGGTGTTTATAATGACAGGAATTAGGGAATCCTCATAAATTATTCTAAGTATTCCAATAAAAAGTGAATATATTTTATAAAAATAAACCAAAGTAACAAGGCAAACATAAGCAACAAAAATAAGAAAATCACAATTAGTGTTACCTTTTGTTTGTGGTATGCTAATAAATGTTTACGATGTTTTTCTTGAAATTCTGAAACCTAAAACCAAATACAGTTATATTAAGCTGCACAAAATTATATTTATGTAACCTCAACAAAAAATTAATACTTCACAGCATTAAATATTTTCTATTTAACATATCTTCTTTAAAGCTTCTCCAACAAAACATTCAAAGTTACTATCACTGACAAAGTCTTATAAAGTTTATTTAATCTAGTATGACCTACCCTAAAGTTGGTAGATTTATTTAACTGAATTTATATTTTAACACCATGTTCAATAACAAGGTGAAGATATTGGAAAGGCAGTTTAGCTGCCGTGTTTCTTATTCATTAGTGCTAAGCAAACACAAAATTAATGGCAACATAAAAACTAATGTCTCTTACTGGCAATTATAACTTGCCTTGTAAAAATATCCCATTAATTAAAAAATAATTGTTAGACACGCTGTCTGGTGGTGTGTAAGCACTTCTTGTGTCCAAATGAGGATCATAAATCATGACAGGTTAAAAGTAAAAATATACAAAGTAAGCAAGACAAGAGCTTGAGGAACAAGTTACAATTGTCAATAACTGAGTAATAAATCTTTCTTTCTATATGTAAGAAAACTGCCAGAAGATGTGTGGGGATAGAGACAACCAAGAAGAAACAGTAAGAGAAGGTAAAACCATAGTGGAGTATCTAATTGGCATGGTTACTTTTTATTCACTGTAGAAGAGCCTGAGAGGTTCCCACTGGATACACATCTAAGGATCAGAAGTGTCTTCAGAGCTGATGGAAGAAACAGGGAGTCAGAAAGTAATGGCTTTGAGCTGCCTCCCACCAATCAGAAATGAGGTCTTGAGTCTATAAAGAATAAATCTGTGAAAATGTCAATTCAGTGCTCAGTACCAGTCAAAAAAGGAAAATCAGATTTTAGAAGTGGTTAAAACTGGAAAAGAATAGGGAACATCATTATTCCAATTTAAAAAATACATGTTACTATATCCTAAGTCTGCTTAACATCTCAGAAAGGATATAGGAGGTCTGGAAATCGTTCAGATTAATCAGAGGTTTGTAAGAGCTTCAGTGAAAGAATGACCACACGGAGTATGAGTCTTTGTGGCTGAAAAAAAAAAAAAAGATACTTAAAGAAGGGATGTGTTAGCAGTCTAAAGCTAATGATCAGCACAGATGGAGTGCATGGGAACGGTTACTTTTTCCTCTAGAATGGGATCCAAGAGTATCAAATGAAATCAGCAGGTAGCACGTTAAAATCTGAAAAAGCAAACCATCATCACACAGTGTTACAGCCTGAGGATCTACTTTCCATAGTACGTGATAGGCACTAAATATTCAGAAAACAATTTGACAATTACATGGGACAAAATATCTACCAAAAGCTTCTGAATGAAAAGACACCAATACCACCTTGAGAAATCCCTGTGCCACAAACTGTTGAAAGACAGGAGGCTGTCCTATATCACTACATGCCAGCCTTCCTTAGGAAAGCACCACTGTCATTGACAGGATAGTAGATTAGATAAACCTTTGCCCAAACAAAGTACAAGCTGCTCTTATGTCTTTTTACACTGGCAGAAGTCCTGAACATACTTCAATGCCTTAATTGCACTTCAATATGTTTCCCATAGGGTTATCTCAGGCTACAGAAAACCCACCTTAGTCTTTTGGGAACACATCCTGTTTTTCCTTTCTTTGACACGTTACAGATGTTTGTATTCCTGTGTGAATGGCAGTATAGCTGTCTGGATTTGTTCAGTTTACAGAATAACTGCTGACCTTCATACATTCTCTTAAAAGGTGTCTATGGAAGGACAGAGGAAGGCTTCTTGTTTACCTTGTGTCACCTATGCATCTGAGGAGGAGGAGTACTGAGGAAAGAGATCACACTCAGCTTTGGAGAAGTTTGTGAAGCATAGAGTAGAGGAAATGTGAATCCATAATCACCATTAAAGAAAGCAGATGATCTTCCCTGGGTTACTCTTCTGCAGAATCAGCAAGCTCACCACAAGATCCAACAAGTAGCAGTCCAAGGCAGATGAAAATACATAACAAAGATTTCAGGTGGGTTGAGGGAGAATGTACCACTACAGGTCAACCTAGAGTGGTTGAAACTGCCACTGAAATGCTCAGTAAGAGGGACAAGGACAAGTCTCAAATCCAAGATGAAGACATGCAGAAAAGGAGGAGGCAATGGGTACTACTGTGTTCATTTAACCACACAGCTTCTGGACTGGAAAGTAAGCCTGAAGGAAGGCATCCTGCCTGGAGTTTATAGAAGGAAATTTACATTGAAATCTCTTATTGCAACTCTCTGAAAAAAGAGAGATGTTTTTGAGGATGTGTTTTTTGCTTTTTCAGAATTAAATTCTTATTTTTAATAAAGCCTTTGAGATCACAGAGGCTTGTTAACTTGCTCTTTTTGATTTAAAAAAAAAAAAAAAGAGAAAGAGAGAGAGAAAATGCACATTCAGCTCAGAGCTTTAGCCAGCTGAAGTTTTCACAGTGTAACTTTTTATTGCTGTAATTAGGGCACAGTGCCTGGGCAGGTTTAAGGTTCTGGCACATCTAATTTTTCGTTGTATGGCATTGAAAGTGATTTTACATCATTAAAATAACCAGACTAATGGTCCTCAGAGTGAGTTTGAAAACATGAACAGTGACCGTGATGAATACTTTATGTGTTCTTAAAAACTTTGAAACTGTAGCATTAAGGAAATAAAGATGGTAACAGGCATACATTCATTTTCAAGCATTCACTCATATATTTTTCCCATCAGTAGAAGCTGCTGGTTATTTTATATTTAAAAAGTTATAAGGCAGATTCACCTGTGTTATTTCTTTTGAATATTTCTTGCATAACATATCTATTCCCACAAACAGTGACTGAATATCAGGATTTGTCTACCAAGAAAAGAAAGCATACCAATGTTAGTATTTTGATTTACAAGCTGTATTAAATATAGCATTTTGTCAAGTGTTCCTTAAATTGATTGATATATACAAATAAAAACTTTTGTTTAAGTACACTTATATACTTATTGCAACACAGACAATAATAATTTCCACAGGACATTCATGGAAGTTGTTGTGGTCCTCTAGAAGAGGCATTACCCCCAGACCAACAGCCATGTTTCTGGCAGTACCTTTCTGGGCTTTTTTGGTTCTCAGCGTCCCCAGCCACATAGATGCATTATATAAACAGTTGTGTTTCAAAGTCCTTTTTCAGCATGGTTCCAATGCTGACTGGAATAATTTTATCTCTCCTGCCTTTTGGGCAGCAGAATGCTATCCTAGCACAAGAAAAAAATCCCTAAAATGATAGCTGAATTTTTCAGGTATTTTATGACTGACATTTTTAATCAGAGATCATGGTGTGGCCTCACAAATGGCCATCTCTGTTTTTAAAAAATGCTGAGTAACTGCTCAACACCAAAGCTATCATTTTAATTCAGGAATATATTTTTTTTATAGTAAGAAAGAACTGCCACAAAATATGGAATGAATTTCAGAATTATAGTTACAATTGGACATCTATCCAAATCTACAAAGTAATGTAGATAACTTAGTTAAGTGTTACTTTAATCCAGAATACATGTATTCCTAATTTATTCATAAGGAAAAAAGAAAAAAACAATTCCAAAATAGTTGCACTAGCTAGAGTACTAAGTTAAAATAGTTATATTACTAACAGTGATCACCTTTCAATTAAAAACCCCCCACATCTACCTATAAACTGTAAAGCAGAAGGTTCTCTTTCATATATTGTGATTCTATAATAGAAGGTGGCTTTATGACTAGCCAAAAGTTGAATAAAAAAGCAAAACCAATCCCAACATATTTAGATGTTAACAGAAGGTTGTCCCCCCAAAAAATTCATCCTTCAGAAAAGGATCCACCTTCCAAAATCCAATTAATCCCAGAAGTACTAAAGAATCTCAAAAAGTTTAAAAATTTGAAAAATTAAAGAAAGGTGAATTATTGAAGGAATTAAGAAGTAGGCCACCTGTGAATGAAGAAACAGTTTGCTAGGCTACTAAGAAAATAAAAATATAAGTGCTATCACTTAAATTAAAAATATTGCATTGAAATAAAAGAGAATTAGGCTTTATTCCATTTGGAAATGTCCAAACATAGACAGACAATAATTTTCCCTACTCCAAAAATAGTATAACACTAGTATAAACTCAAATATCCAAGACTAAATAACAGCTGCATTTGCCAAACCTATTTCCAACGTGTGCTTACATTATATATTTTTAGTAACAAGAAGGAATTGAGTCTCATTTGTATGAAAAATAATTATGTGAGGAGCTAAATTAATAACCTGGATTTGCAAGAGGTTTATATCTTTTGTCCCCCATATTCTGACAGCAGTTACTTTGATGTCCTGTATAGCAATTCATCTGAGCAAAGATGGCATGCACTGTTTGGTTACTGTAGAACTGTGCACATGGCTGGCAAATGCACTTCTGGTTATTGATGAGCTGTACCTGCACTTCCCTCACCAGGGGAACTAAACAGCTGTTCCTTCCTTTCCCAGCTACTAATATTTATACAACTCACAGGAGGAAATTAATCGCATTTGAAAGTTCCTCTGCTCTTTTGAATGTTGTTGACATTAAGCAAAGCATTCAAAAATTTCCACATGATTGTGGATGACTTGGCAGACCAAGAAAGGGAAAAGTATATAGACAGCACAGTCTAACCTATCTGGGGCATTTAAGTAAAGAAAGTACAAACAAGACAATAAAATTTCATCTGGAAAAATGAATGTATTCACAAAAATACCTTTGGCCTCTTTAAAATGCGTTCAGAGGAGGCAAACCTCTTTACAGTTCTAACAAAGGTTTAAGTACCTATCAGATCTGAGAAAAATAAAAACCAACCAGCTCTGTTGCTCATGTAAAACCTCTTTAAAATAAAGGTTTGTAGAACACTTATAATTTATCTGTTGCATAGAGGAGTAGCAGATGTTAACATGATATTCCGAAATAACGAACAGTGAGATTTTGATTTATCATAACACTTAAACATCTTCTGGGAAAAAGCAAGTGGGGATCGTGAGACATAGAAGAAAGATACAAAGGTGACAAGCGCACTTTACTGTAAAGATGAGAATGTTAAATGTGTTGATGCTGATTGCCCCAATATACAATTTAATGAGGAGTTTTAACACATTTATAGGACCTCCTACTCATTGGGAATTCTTCCATAGCAGCAATAACATAAAGGTTACCAGGTATGTTTCCACTCAAGTTCCTGAATTATAGAGCCTTGACTTCTTTACATGGATCTTTAATTATCGTTCCAATCATTTTATCTGTTCTTAATCAAGGCTAAGCAATCAACATTAATGTTTTTTTTAAAGAATATGGTAATTCGCTTCCTTCCAGTTCTCTAGAGCAGTGGCAGGTTCTAATGAAACAACTAATATTTTTGCTAGTTATCCCAGTCATTGTATTTTTAAAGTCCTTCAGTATTTTTGAAGCAAATTATCAAATTCTGTGGAAATGCTGCAATTTAAGATTGATATAAGTTCAAAACTAACTTTGTTTCAAGCAAGCTGTTGGACAAGATGACCTCCAGAGGTCCCTGACAACCTAAATTATTCTGTGACTGAAATTAATAGCAAAACTTGCATCCAGGGTAGGCTGATATTGAAAGCTTATTAAAATATTTCCTTTAGAAGAGGGGTGTTTGGATTTTTACTTTAATTACTGTATGCATTTTTCCTTTGTATTTTGTTTGCATTCTGTTGTTTTGTTGTAATTTTTTATTTTTTGGTAGCATTGTCTTCTTCACCCTGTTTCCCTTCTGCAAGATTCTGTGTTAACAAATATGAAATATAGTGTAGCAGTTTTTTACTTTTTTATATATAGTTCTTAGAGGTAGAGATTTCTGTATGTAGAGATACATCAGCTAGGTTTTAAAACTACCTAGAGAAATCATGGTCTCCTTCAAGGTCACGGGTTCAGACTTAGTCCCAAATTACCCTCGATTTCATATACATGATTGCCTTATAGCCTTCTAAGACTTGATGTATTGAATACTCTTAGTATTTTTCTTCTATCATTGTAAGGCAGGCCTGTCTTGTAGGTAGGCATCATTCTAGGAAAACATTAATGTTTTCACAACCCATCTATAAAATCAGCTAAGGAAAAGATGGTTCCTCAGAGAAATGGGAAAATTAAATCTTTCTAATGATTTTTCAAGAAAGAATTAAAAGATGTTTGTTCTCTAGTGAATACCAAGAATTCACAACAATATTTCAGATCCTCTCTTAATCTCATGGCCATGAGGAAAATAGTTGAGAGAAAACAGGGAAAAAACCCAATACACTTGAAAACATCAATGGGCCGCCATGTAGATTTTTGATTCAGTCCATTACATAAAATAACTCATTACAGTCCACTGTTTCTGATGTATAAACGCCAAAGTCAATAAACATTTTTCCACATTTTGAAAGAAGTGACTGATGTTAAACAGTACCCAGTCATGTTTCTTGAAAAGGTTGGATTGATTTACAGTCTAGCAGAATCTGAAAAACTAAAGAGTCTCTCTAGGCTTTTATTTGAAGAAATCCATAAAACTAAAAGCTGTATACTGCATAAGTATCTAATTCTATCAACTTTTCATCAGTAAATATTCATGTCACAGTTGGCAAACAAATGGGAAGTATTCTGCAATGTAAATAATTTAGCTGTTAAACAAACTACAGATTAATGTAATACAACAATACTAAAGCTTCATTTACCTGTTTTGAAAGGAATAATGTACGACAAGGAGTTCTACAGACCAAACATTCATCTTTTTTGCCTGTAAAGTAAAGACACATTTAAAATATACATCAAATGCAACAGCTATCGAATACATTTTTAATAGAATTTGATGTCTACACCTTTGTTTGGAGCTTGTGGAAGGAATCTGAAGGTTATACAAGAAATGTAAATAAACATGAATAAAGAATTTGATTCTATAACCACTACACTCAGTTGCACAGGGAAAATGTGTGTGAATGTCATCAGATCTAACTCCTGCAAATAAGCATTCTTGTAAATGATTTTATGAATATCATTAGTGTCACTGAATGCAGGTGACTTTTCGTTCCTTTGATTTAAACAAGACTACTTGCCTGGTTTAATTAAATGTATGCTTAAGTGCACTAATGAGTTACAGTCAAGTAGATATATATGATTTTTTAGATTGGGGGCCAGTCTGGCTCTTGATAAAACACATGAAACTTTAACTTCAAAGAGTTATTAATTTTACCTTGTTAATTTTTCCAGTAAAAAATTCATCACATCACTTTTTAAAACTATCATTTTTTAAAGTATATCTTTGCTATTGGCAACTGTATTACTGAATATTTCTAGTAAATTCATATGACTACAATATTTATAATTTATAATTTTACTAGCTGTTTTCTTTCCAAGTACTCCAAGGATAGATGTTTATAAATATCTTTACAGAGTAAATACATTTTAAACCTGATATTATTGAATTCACAGCAAAAAAAAAAGTCCCAGTTTTATATAATAAATAATAAAAAATATAATGTCTCAACAATATTAAGAGTAGAAAGGAAAGCTGTTTTTCAGGTTCTAGGAGCCTGTAAGTTGTATTTATAGGCTGCATCTTATGATCCTCATTCCTCAACATCAATCCTGTGAAAACTATTAGGCAAAAGTTTTTAATTCTGAAATACAGGTTGATCGATTATTCTGTGTCTCTTACAAAAAACAGGTCATTTAGCATGATCTCAAAGGGAAAAACATTGATATTTGTTTACTATTTTTTCTTTTGAAAACCAACTTCCTTTTTGTGCTATTTTTTCTACAGACCTTCAGCTAAGCACATGACAGGGGTCCCAGAATATGACTCAGAAATTGCATGCAACATTTTAAAACATCGCCTCCAATGCTCCTAATGCTGCTGAAAATCTTCTAGTGTTTCAGTGACAATACCAAAATTTAAAATGTCTTAAGACAAAACCCGCCCTAAACAAATCCTATGTTTTGCAAATTGCCCTTTCACTGAAGAAAAAGCGTGCCGTCTTATTTTTTTTTACAATGCAATCATGATTCATAAGCAGCCAGACTGAACTTTTATTAGGGCCTCCAGTCTTCTGTGTCCAAGGTTTGTTCTCAAGGCCACATTGCCCCAGCCAGATTCATCTGGAGGCAGACACAGATGTTTACTATTTAAAGAAAATCAATAGCAAGAATTGAAATGGTTTATCAATAACATTAGGCTGACTAAAAGAATGTCCGGGCCTTTCTTTTTTCCACAGTGAGTCAGAAATGCTAAGAGTTAAAGTAAATATGTGCACACTGGCCCTGCCTGTCTTGCTGAAGCAGAGGGCCAAGCTGCCTGTGCCTGCAGCAGCCATTACCTTTCTGGAGGCAGATCTCACAGACAACATGGCCACAGCTTGTGAGGCTGAACCGTGGAGTGGGCTTGCGGGGCTCAGAGAAGCAGACATTGCAAAAGACTGGGACGGCCATGGGGCAGAGGAGCAGGAGGGCCTGGCAGGGAGCAGGTGGCTGAGGCAGATGCCAACCCTCCTTGCTGGCCGCGGGGTGAGGCCTACAGGCCCCCTTCCGCCATGTTCCTGGGCTCCAAGATAGCGCCGGGCCCTGAGGTGAGGGTTGGCACCACCTCCTCCCCCATGCAGGGGGCCTGAGGGCAGCAGAGTTTGACCCTCACACCCCCCAAAAAAGGGGGTTTTCTGGTCTCACTACCAAAGTGGAGAGGGCACCCACACAGGGGATCCTCTTCGAGAGACTTCCCCCTCCTTTCCCTGCAGGTGGGCAACTGAACTGGATCAGCCACCAGGGCTCCAGTAGGTGCTTCACCACAAGCCTTGTCCTCCTCAGATGTGGCCTTGCTGCCACTGAGACAGCAGGTGTGTGGTAAACAGCAGTGCCTTTTCGCTCTTGTAAAAGCCGGAATATGGGAAGATTATTAATTTACTTTCACAGACTTCTTGTTGCTTCTTTTGGTGGGGAAAAAAGTGTGAAATAAGGAGTTTTGACTTTCATTCTTTATATTGAAAAAGATGTAGGGCTTTCTTGATGAAACTTCAGAGGAAAATTCCCTTACAGACCTACTTGCTGTGCAGGCTGTAGCTCTGAGTATGGCAGAGCCACAGACTGCATAGGCAGAATGTCCAGCTTTTCAAATTCATAAAGACTACTGCCCCCAAAATGCTTCCCAAAAGAGCTATAATTCAGATTCTGCTTTATAGAGTTTATTAAAAATCTTGAAGGAGACTGAAAACATTTCACCAAAGCAAAGATATTTTATTATTAGAGATAAAGAATGAAGCGCTTTCAAGTTACAGGGAAGACTCTGAGTTTCATTGCTGGTTTGAATATAGACCTAAATAACACTAAGGAGCATATTCTGCTCATTCATAAATTCTGACATGGCGCCTGCCCTTTTGGTTTAAAAGCTGAAATGCATTGCAAGCGAGACGAGGTAAGTTTGTCAATGGTATGTATTTAGGAGCTTTACTAAATATCAGATAAGGTCTGAACCACAACCTTGTAGCAACCCTTTATTAAATTTTCTTCTCAGACTTCATATACTGTATGGTTATAACACATCTTTTGTTCTTTCCCACCACCAAAGATGTTATTGCAAGACATGTATGCTCCATAAAAGTGAATTTAGTAACACTTATTTACTGCGCACTTCAAGTGACAATTCTGAAGTCTCAGAATTTCGAAATATGACACACCTCAGTGAGTAGCTTTATGAGATTTTATTTTGATTGATTTGGTCTGTAAAGCATTGCCTTTTGTCTTTACTTCATATCAGCTTTATGGATTCTCACATACTCACAGCTGTATTTTCATTCCCATACTGTAAACGTAAGTGAACTTAAAGGGCAATGTCATTTCCTTGCTAATGAAAACAAAAGATGAGAAGATAGAAAAAAGAAAGCAAGCAGTGCCTTTAAAACAATAATTGGTCTACAGATATTTCAACTTTCACTCGCTTTTATACTAGAAAAGGGTCTTGAAAGACAAGTAGGAACCCAAACCACAATATTCTGCTATCTAGAAACTTTTTCAGGTTTCATACTTTTACATGTTAACAAATGCTGAGATGGGTCATGTTATGACCACCTCCAGCATCTTCTTACACTACTGCTGCTTTGTCAAGCTAATTATCTGAATTTTTATCCACTGCTTTTGACTTGTAATTGCGTGATACTATAGCTACTCTGCTAGTTGTACATAAACTAGATAAATTAAGGTGTAAAGATATATTCAACCAAGCTGCAATACTTGAAGTGGAAACACATGATTAAATAAAAAATTGGTAAGTTCCTTAGACAGTCCTGTTACATATGTGTTGGATAAAAATAATTATCCAGCACAGAAATGGGCTGAGGA
Source organism: Gallinago undulata (assembly GCA_026546715.1). NCBI lineage: Eukaryota > Metazoa > Chordata > Aves > Charadriiformes > Scolopacidae > Gallinago > Gallinago undulata. The sequence continues at coordinate 46,355,799 of JAOTQQ010000032.1, forward strand.
GTTTAGTGTAGGAACAACTTAAAATATCCAGGCACAAATTCAGTGCTTACCAAGAAACCTGTAGTTTGGTTTACTTTGGCATATTTCATAGAGACTATAATGTACATAAATAGCCAAGGCAGAGGTCTGATGTCATCTCTATAGCCTAATGTTTAGGACTTATCTGGGAGTAAAAAGTAAGTACAATTTCAAATTGTTTGGGTATCTCTCTTCCATGCTAATTGCTGCAACCATAATCTAAACTATCAACTGACCCTAATCTTAAGGGTGGGCTCTACTGTCACTTAAAAATTTGAATATTTTAAAAATAAAACAATCACAATTATATTTGAGGAAAAGCTAGGTATTATTACACATACACAGGTTGAGTTCAAGACACTTTCACCAAATAAAGCAATGCAGGGAATATAGGTGTTTATCTGCCTACTATCTGAATCCTACTCAGTCTGAAACGCTGAACTGTTCATGGTAGTACGAAATATGATCACTAAGGAAGTAGGGAAATTTAAAATATTAGGAAACTTTTCTTAGATTTCTATTTTAGATTTAACAACCCTGAGTTGAACTTAAATGCTGCCTTAGTCACTGAGTCCCTCTTCTAGATTTAGTTTTACATCTCTAGAGGGAAAATACTTAAAAATATTGGATTCAAGGAGTAAAATGTAAGGTGATGCCAGAGGTTGTCATAGACATGGAGAAACCAGAGTTACATTAAGAATCATAGTAGCAGATGAGAGAAGCTTGAAAGTTATATACAAACAATTTTCGCATAGATGCAGGGTGCGCAATTTTTGAATCTGTGCATTTACTTTATAAGACTTAAACAAGCTTCTTAGATATAAAGAAATCTCTGAGAGATTTGATTTGCCAGATTCCAATGGAGATAAGGATTAGTGTTTGTACAATAGCCCACCACAAAATATTGCTGTTAGTTTCTTCACTTGTCTTCCGAAATTTTTCTTCACGCTCCTAAAGAGAAAAGGAAAAACATAATTACCTTTCAGCATCTGTATGTTTCATGCTGCTATCCAGGTAATTGGGTAGGCATCCCTCTTCTACATAGCAGTCAACAAACATTTCTTTTTCATCTTGATAAAAATGAAAGTTTGTTCTTATCCTTAAGTGGGTATCTTTACAAATCAAAACTGAGAAGCAGACACACTGTACCCTGAAACAGAAAGGCAAGCAGAGCTTTCCCTTGTTCACAAAATATATATTGTGCTAAATATTAGTACAGGCTTAAGCCTTTTTAGGTTTAAAGTCATTTCCATATTGCATTCAAGAATGTTTTTTGCAGACAATTTTTTTAGGTAACTAGTTGATATATTTCAAACAGTCTGACTGCCTGCATACATATGGAAAAGTGAAAACAGTGGCTGTACACGTGTCAAGGAGGGCTTTATTTCTAACTGCATGGAGATATTTAAATATATACTTAGTCATTTCCTTACCCACTCCAATAAAGTTTATGCACATAGATCAGCATGGAAACAACATCTGGCAACATCACCAGCAACGGTACCTGCCACCTGCTCTGCTGCTGTTACTGACTCTGACCAAAAAAACTATATTTAGAAATTCCTGCTTTAAAATAACACCTGTTGCTGTAAGCATGAGTTCATAGTGATTAAATAGTGGTTAAATGTTACAACTTAAAAATATTTCGCAAGGTAATGTAGGCTATATTGGTTAAATATCAATAGATTTTAATGAGTTGGGTAAAAATAACATGGTAATTAAATAATAAACCTCATAATACTTTATAAATCAATAACCCTAGGTACAATATTTTTACCAGTTCTCTTAGGGAACATACATACTCTTTCATAGTTTTGTTCTTTGGATATGTGATGAACTTGCTCAATTAGATGTTCTAGCCTAATGTTAACTTCATTCACTTTGTCTTTGGCTTGAACAACAGATTCATCCAAAAAATGTTCTCCAACTCTGATGTCCAAATGGATACGCTGCAAATAGAAAAAAATGTTCTCATTACCGGGTCTTCTGTGTTTTCAAAGTCTCTTAGAAAAAAAGAAAGAACAGATAATTTCCCATTAAGCTCATTACAGGAAAAAAGTTTTAATTGCTTATAGATATCCTTCCTAAAATGAGAATCAGATGGGATATTTAAAGTGTTTCTTTTATTTTTAAATTTACTATACAAATTTAAAATCTTCACTGCTGTTAGGACATAATTTTATGATAGTATTGATTCAACACCATCCAAGAGTTTTCTGTTTTTTGTCCAAACTAGTTAAAAAAATGAACACCATTAGGACTGCTCATTGTATTTCATTTTCCATCCTAAAAATATAGAAATTACATTTTTCAGTAGTACTGCAAGAAGCTTTTTATATATGCGCTTCTTGGTTTCTTTCACTAACAGTTAGGAATAGACTGGAACGAGACCAGCTACATGATTATTTGTAGTCCATCATAGTTATTAAAGCAGAACCACCCACAAGGTATCTTTTTTTCTTTCCTGCACATGGTTTATCTGGTATGAAATACCTGCCATTATCCTATAAAGTACTGTATGATCTATAGCAAAACTGCCCTAACTCTGCCAAGCAGTAGACCCATAGAAAGAAAAAGGAAGAATGCAACTTGCCAATATTATGCAACTTATTTTGGCATGAATGAAAAACTTTACTAAAACTAATAGGAGAAAGTTCTCCTAGAAACCAATTTGTACCTGAGAAAATAAAAAAGTTTTAGCCAAACAGATAATCTGTAGAAATCCAAGAGCTTGTTATTACCACAATAGAAATTTGGTCTACTCAGATATCAGTAACAAATGAAGAGCACATCTCCTTTCAGTTCTCTTGGAGTTAGCTGTGCATTCAGACATCCATCTCACAAACATATGGTAGCTTTTGTCCTTTAATTTATTACACTTTGGTTTGAAGCAGTTCAAATAGCTACTACTGCATCTGGTTCTTATGGAATACCACTTAAAGATTTAACTTACCTAAAGAATTTTTTTCCTTTTGTGATCTTTGTCTCTGCAGATATAATTGTAAAGAGCAATATTTTCCTTTTTATTCTTCTCTATTCTTAGCTAAAAAACCCACCTTATTCAATGTGTTCTATTAATGTTATCCTTCCCTGCACTTGTTCACTTCTTTTAAGTAGGATGACTAGAACTGTACATGGTGCATGCATCGTGTAAAATACTATTACTGTATTTCGATCTATAATAGATAAAAATCTCCCAGTGTAATCTCAGAATCACATTCATGGTATGGAGGTAACTATGACAAACCAATGCTTTATCCCCCTTACCCTCTCTGATGAGCTCCGCAATTTTTTTTTACGATTAGAACCTAAGTGCTTTTGCTATATGAATAATTTTCCACTCATTTCCATAAATCAATCCATAAGGACACCTACTTATTCCAGTGTAATAGTCTCACTTCAGTATTGTTAACTCTCCTTGTTTCTATGACATCTACACCTTCCCAAAGCATACATCTAGGATGAAATTTGGCCTACCTTGCTTAACACATTTACAAGATGCTTAGGTCCAGCTGGTTATAGAACTCCTTTGCAGTCAACTGGGAAAAAAAAGCACCTCTGAAAAGTGATTCTTACCTGTCCAACTATGTTTTGAGAAGACGCATATAGATAAAATTTTCCAAACAGTGTTTATGAAATTGTTTTTTGAAATAGATCAGACCCTCCAATGGCTTCTATTTTTTTTTTCCAAATCTGTATTAAGACCAAGTTTATTGCTAGTACACAATATCAAGTATGCTAATATATTAGTAAGTTTAATATCTTTCACAAAATAAAATATTAAATTTTCTTCAGGAATTCAATCTAAGTTCACGAAGACATGGAATATCTTTGTGACAAGTGTTTATGTTAGTCAATCTTACATACTTATCTTTTTGAACCAAATACTTGTTCTGATTGATCAGAATCTTTGACATTCAAACATTACAGTGTACAAACATGAAATCACTCTATAGTTATTAGTCTTGCCTCTTTAATCTTGACTTCTTAAATATCAGAACAGACTTTATTTTATCTCTTTGTCTTCATAACTCTACGTTTGTCTTCTTTAATCATATGAAATGTTGAATTGTCTACTTGAAGTTAGACCAACTTGTAAACTAACTTGTGATCTCTGTATTTTGTAAACAAATAATACTATTACAACAAAGAATATTTAATATACCTACCAGTTTACTTCCTCCAAATGATACAAATCTTGTGGAGTTAGACTGCAAACAGATAATATGCTCCCCAGATAGATGGGATGTAAAAGAAAATGTTCCTTGTGGTCCGTACAGTTTTGATAATAGTACCTGTAATTTAGATATTATATATGTTGGATATGTACATTATAAATATCAATAAAACAATCAAAAAACAGTACTGTGAATTGGATGTAAAAAGTAATCAATTAACCTCCTGATATGATTAAATTTAGCTCAATTTCAGAATAGATTTAAAGAAAAATAAACAATTTTAACTCACAGTGAATATTGAAATGCAATAGATTTCTGCAATGTACAAAAATAAATGCTTTCTAAAGCATTTAAAGTTTGAAAGCTAAAACCTTGTCTAGGCACAGAAATAAGTTGTCCGTTCCTGAAAATACTCAGAACCTCATGGCAACGCTGGCAGTTGCTATTCAGAATGGCTATATGCAGCTTTATGGTACTCTGGACTTTTGCAATTTAGTTTGTTATCAGCCTTCCTTTCTGCTGCTCAAGTACATTTTGTACCATTTTACTTAATTAGTGGGTTATCATATTTTTTTAATCTAACCTGCTTTCTCAATTGTCACTTACTATTCTTAAATACTCAGTTTCACAAATCCAGTAGTAAATCAAAAATTATCCACATATGTCATTATCAAACATCATAATTTCTGTTTACTTTGACAGAAATACAAGGTGCTTATACCTTTCGTCATCAAAATACCAAACTAACCATACTTTTTCCCCAAAACTGTGTAATTTTTTTAGATAGTGCTGCCTATCAGTGCCAAAAGTCAATTTATAAATCCTCCAGAAATATTCATAAAGCGTATTTACCTCAGCAGAAGGAGTTGTGACAGTCACAAACATTCCCAAACCAGGAGCAGATTCAAGAAATTCTTGTTTATGCATATCCCAACGTTGTACTTTGTAATTCCCTGAATAAAAACATAGATAGAAATCTGCTAAATAAAACATAGCTTAATATTAAATGTCTTTACTGTTTTTTTCAACAAAAAATATAGAGATACATTATTAACAATAAAACAATATATGTATTTTCGAAATTGCTCAGGGGGGCACTATATAACAGTGTGAAATGCAGTAAATTTTTACTACGCTAGAAAATGTTCTAGAATACTACAAAAATTGTTGATTAACAAATAATGTTTTCTAATTAATTAGGATTGACATTCTACCTTCTGTAGAAGGCATGCTGAGATCTCCAAAAGTATGTGTGCTGTATTCAAACTACGTTATTAGGATTGTCTTTTATGTTTAGCACATTATTTATAAAAAAAAGATTATTATATATTATTTTTTAGTATCCCATTTCACTCTTCCATTTACAGTCTTGTAGATGACTTAAATGTGTTTGTGATATCTGAGGTGAAATGGAACTTCAGTACATCTTGAATTGAATCTTTTCAGACTAGTGTTAAACAAAAAAGTAACTCTCACATTCATTTGGGGAAAATCATGTTATTGAAATTTAGGTATGAATGAGTAAATCAGTCAGAATGTACAGAAGCACCCGTGTACATTGAAGCAGCAATTCCACTGCTGTAGAACTGGAGGAAATTCTTTGTCTAGTCAGTTAAGCACTCTGGAAACATGCATTTCTTTGTGTGATGGATACACACAATGTGTGAGGACACTTTATTTATTTTCAGTGTGCCCTCTTTCTTATCAGCATGTTTTACAATATTTATCAGTCACAAATTTTCCTGTTACATTGCAAGCTATCTTAATTATTGCATAAGTTAGATCATCATATACAATTGATAGGTACCTACCAATTACCAGAGTGTCCGTGGGAATATCTTCGATTATGCATTTCTCTTCTCTTTCTCCACTGTGAAAATACAAAGCAAGTGAAAAAGAAATCCAGAAGTTCATAAGAAATCCTATTAATTGGCTTTTCATGGTTTTTACATATCCCAGTCGCGCTGCTTTTGAAAATAACTATTTGCTAATGTATGTAGTCCTGTGGTTGTTCCTTGTTTGCTGCTTATCAATGTATTTTTGAGGGAGAAAAAAAAATCAAGTGTGAGAAAAGGCAGCTGGTGGTAACACATTTATAAATAACTGTGCTATATTCTGCGGAATGAGATAACATGGAAAAGGTAACTTGTAAAAAACTGTCTTCTTTCCCAGCATCTAGATTAAAATTTTATTTTATACACATAGAGAAATATGAAACTGAAAAAGACCTCTCAGACACTTGAAATCAGTTCCCTAGATTACTCTAAGCAACGACATTGGCCATCTCTTTCCATAAACTGCTCAATTTCCAACTTAAATTAACTTGTTTTCTTATATTTCACATTTATTCTGGGTGATTATTCCAGAGCTTCACTCCTCTTTTATTAAGAAATCTTGTCATTTCCAACCTAAATCATTGGACAAATGTATACACCTGTACAAAACACATAGGAACTACAAAATCTTGCTGAAAGAAATATGAAGAAGAAAGTTAAAAGAACTTTAACAATAAAAAATACTCTGAAACACTAATTTATATGACATGCCAGGAAAAAGGTAATGAAATCAACAATTTCTGAATAAAACTTTTTAACATAAGAATGTCTTTCTCTTAGATACTGCCTAATAAATTATCTATATAGACAATATAACCTATATATAGACTTTATAACCTATAAAGAAGGTTATAGTGCAAATTAAGTAATCATAGAGGATATTATTATTGCTCTTTGTATTAATATAGACCAAACAATCTATACACCTGATGATAAACTCAGTTACCACTCAAGTGTTCCTTGTCCTATAAAGTGAGATCACTGTGTCTGAAAGGTTGGCCTTAATGTGAGAAGATATGTGGTCATTTTGCAGCAAGGAGGACCTACCTATGGGATCATTTCCAGTACAGTGGAACCACCTTTGAGCTCATTTTTCCCCTTCAGAAGCTCCCTACACTCTGCTGTAAGACTGTAGTTTGTTCAGTGACTCTTTCCAATCCTGCCATGTTCCTCAGCTGTCCTTGGCATTTGCAGATGAAATTAGTTCACTTCAGAGTTCTCTCATCTTGACTTCAGAGAATGGGATATAAGCAACCTCTACTGCGCGCCATATAGTCAGTATGCCAGTGCCATAGACAGGGGAAACACTATCTCCATGATGGAATTTTGACAGCGTTTATTTTTCTTGAAAAGATGGTAGTTGGATTTGACTTTGTATTCTGGTTTCATGTAGCTATCAAATGTTCAGCTGCATAAATTGTATCCTGTACATGATGCGCACACCAAAGCATCATAACTAGCCCTTCTCCTTTATTTTTCAACACTCCTCTGAAGTCTCCTTTCAGTTTCCTCATAAAATGTCCCATTTGCATTTACAGTTATTTGGTGACACCTATGTATCAGTAAAGAAAACTATGTTGGTCTTCCTATCTGTTTCTGAGCATCCCTTCTGAGAATCTGCTTTAGCAGAAGATGCATTCTGCTAGTGCTGGTAGCCATAGAATTGGTTCCATCATAACACAAGAACATGTATTTTCTAGTTATCAGGGAAGAAGGATGTACAGCAACTCATCCTCAGTATCTGCAGCATAAATACCTAAAATATCATGATGGTAACTCTTAATGGATTATTTCACATCTGCTGGTTTACTGCCCTTCATTGCACCTGCTATTTATATAGAGTCTCAATAAAAATATCTTTGTCTGACACAGGCTCACAACCATCATAAATTCAGTTCATTCCACATTCCATGAAGTATCCTCACAGAAGTTCTAGCACAAGTATTCATTCACCTACAGCAAAATACAACATCTCTATACCGATAAAGAGATTGTCAAAGACAAGGAGCCTTGTTTCCCTAAACATTAGTTCTTTTCCTTTGGTTAAGGACAGAGGGATGCAAATTGCATCTCGTGGCCATTGAATTCTTAGGAGTCTCAAGGGTGATATTAGGGCTCAATTACTACTTCAGCATTTATCCATCAGAAATAATTTTAGATTATACAAAATCTCATCATATAATTGGATTCTTACCCCTCCACCACAGGGAGATTTTGACTGACATGCACCCGCATAAATTCTCATGCAATACTCTCCCTGCAAGAAGTATAGATCTGTCTGTAGATTGTGAGCTACTTAATCAACCATCCTTTCAGCTTTTCATTGACTACTTGAGTTTTTCAAAATTCCATGTTCCAATGGCAGAACACAAGGTGTATAAGGGGATGCCACTTCACCCTTAACTCTGCCCAGACCAGCTGGGACAAACATACTACTTCTGTACTTTTGGCTAGCAAATGCTAACGTTGTAGGGCTGCTGGATTTCAAGCAAACAAAAAGAATTCAGCCTCCAGGTGATCAGATTGTTATGCAGTATATTGAGAGGTTTTGGTCTGAGGCATTCACAGTACCTGTAAGTTACCATGGACACAATTTCTGCATATTACACTCTATTAAACAGGATTTGTCTGACTTTACAATTGCTGTGTCAAGTGTTAGATTTATTTTCTCAGTATGTTAAATATTGTCATGGAATAGTCAGACTAACTTTATTATGTTGGATCATTAATGACAGATCAGATATTCCCAATGTATTTCAATTACCTGCAACTAGGAATATCATGAAATGGACTTTTTTGCCTTCAGTACCATCAAGTACTCTCAGATCTTTTGCTCATACTGCAATTATATCCTGATGGGAACAGTGTTCATTCAGTGATCAGAAAGGCTGGCATACGCTTTCCCTTCCATTCTAGAAGTTAGGCACACATGAGTTTCCATGACCATGCTTAACTTTGGCAGTGTGGCTAGGATATTAGAGATATTTTTCAATGAAACCAAGACTGTTACTCCCCAAAATTATCTTTAGCAGTAGATCCTGTGACATTTTGACAATTGCCTGCAACAATTAATAGCAGGTTTGGTGGACGAGATTTGGTCGGTTACAGCTGGCTCACACAATGCACTTATCGAGTTGGCCCTCTGATACAGCTTCTCCTCAGTTGTGGGAAGGCAAAATGGAACAAGGCCTCAAACTGCAGTTAGTAAGTTTATTTCACACACCCTCCCTGGATATCAATCCGAGTAGCTATGGAATATTTGGTGGAATGAAATGTCTGCCCTCTTCTTCAGTCCACCTAAGGTTCACACAACTGACACTTATGCTGTGATACCAGGGAGAGTTCAGTTCAGTTCAGTTCAGTTCAGATCACATCAGTCCTTCCTGTATCCTGACATCTACAAAAGTACCCTGGTTTTTCCCTAGTCCTTAACCACCAAGGTGCTGTACTGGATGTCTGCAGACAAGTCACAGCCCATAGAAAAGCATAAATATATACAAATCATCAGCTGGCATTCCTACATACTAGGAGATAATAGGAAGAGCTTTCAAGCTTTCACGTGTTCACTGCTAACTGTCCTCAAATTCCTTCAGGTACTGGACAAGTTTTTTTTAGTGATGAGGTACCCTATTCCACTATAGGAATTGAATTTTGTGTTTCTGTGGTTTTTAGGACCATAGTTCAAGTCTATGGTGACTTTTTTTTCTGCTACACTTACCTTTAACAGTGTCTTTCATTTGGCAAGAATCAAGACATCAAAGCTGATTCTTCATACAGAACATTCTCATTTAAAAACTTTTTTTACAAATCCATTGCAAGTTTCATCCCAAAGTGTTTTCGGAGATTAGTTTAACCTGGAAATTAACTTACCTGTTTCCTTCCCTAAATCCCATGTATTTAGGACCACAGCATCATGAGTGCCAGCCACGGATGTAAGGGAAAAGGAAGGAGAGTTTCTCTGTGTTTCCTCACTATCCCAAAATTTTTAAGGCAAATCCAAGACTTTGCTGAAAGTAGAAGCTACAAAGGCTTTCTCATATTCACAGAGGGGGCTCGTACCTCACTAATCAGTTTAATAAAGATGTGCTATGAGAAATGTGCTCCAGCATTAGAATGTGCTTCACTAGAACTCACTGTATACACAGTCTTGCCAAAAAATGTCTCCATCCCCAGTGTTTGCAAAATGAATACCTGGAACTATATTTATGGCCAAACATTATACTGCCACAAGGGCATCCATAAAGCATGTCATATTTACCAAGGTCTCCTGAAGTCACTTCTTACAAAAAACCCCACATCCAATAACTCACTGGATAGGAAACTTCTGCCTGAAGCAACCTGCAGTGAATATTCATGTATGTAAGCACTCTAAAACAGAAAAAATATTTATTAATAACTGAAATTTCCCAAAATGTGTTGTCATTTTACATATTCACTTCCCATTCTCCTCCACTTCCCTCTCTCATCCCTTCAGTGTCCTTTGGCAAACTTTTAGCTTCAGGAGTTTGCTAAACACTGGGACTACTCCACTATCAAATTATATCTTATAGGACTGAAATCCTAGGTTTGGGTCACGTATACAATTACAGATGCAGATGCTCTTCTACTGGACCTAACCCTTTAGTTCTTCTGGACATTTTAAGAATCAAATCTCTAGTGCTCAGAAGAATTCCAGGGAGATTCTTCCAAGGATACCTTGTGATTTGTAGGTTTGTTTTCCCTAAGTCATAATTTTGACTTGCAACTCTTTTCTGCCCAAGATCTTTATTAAATTTAGTCTGACACCAGCTGATCAATCAATGTGAAATTTGTTCCTGTCCTTAGACAATATATAAATACATACTTCAATATATGTCTAGTTTTCTAGAGAGCTGGAGTTGTTCAGCCTGGAGAAGAGAAGGCTCTGGGGAGACTTTTGCAGCCTTTCAGTACTTAAAAGGAGACTACAGGAAAGATGGGGACAAACATTTCAATAGGGCCTGTTGTGATAGGACAAGGGGTAATGACTTTAAACTAAAAAAGGGTAGATTTAGACCAGATATAAGGAAGACATTTTGACAATGAGAGTAGCGAACAGGTTGCCCAGAGAGGTGGTAGATGCCCTATCCCTGGAAACACTAAAGGTCAGGTTGGATGGGACTCTGAGCAACCTGGTCTAGTTGAAGATGTCCCTGCTCGTTTCAGAGGAAGCTGGACTAGATTACCTTTAAAGGTCTCTTCCAACCCAAACTATTCTGTGATTCTAAGTAAATTTAACAGAAAAAGACAACATAGAGTGACTAAGCATTAATATAAAAAGAAGAAAGAGAAAAAAAATTGAGAAGGTGGAGAAATTAACTAAACACAAAATATGAAAATTGTAGTGTAATAACAGTATTTCCATTATAAAATAGAAGTGGTAGAACCTGAAAAAAAGTAGTTATGATAAAAGGAGTAAGTGAAACAATTTTAAAAAACGGTCAGCATTGAGAATCTGAAGAGTGCAAGGTGTAGAAATCCCTCTACTTAGCTCTCATTACTGTGCGTTTATCAGCATTTGCAGGACCAACTTAGTCTAGCCTAAAAAAGTTTCAAATATCTTTGGGCCTTTGCAAGATTTATCTTCTGGAAAAAAATAGAAAGAAACATTTTAAGTCTTTAAAAGCCGTGTTACCTTCACTTTATAATGGTTATTTGAGCATTAAAACTTGCAGTTGGGAACAACTTCTGACATATTGTGGTTTTTTATATCTGTGTATAGCTCAAATTTGTATAATATTAAACATTAGTAAGTTTTCACTGTAAAAAGATTGTAATGACACAAATAGCAGCAAACACATTTAAAGAAACATGGACACATTTACTGCCTATATAAAGACAATGATATCATTTATGTTACGGTCAACGGTGTTAACTTTGAGATAGTTGTCTCATGAGGGACACACACCAGCAATCAGTCAGTTTTTAAATCTCAGCTAACATTTTTAATTAAGTTCAGAAGTTTTCTACTAGTATCCACTCTTCTGATTTTTTCTAATAATTTTGATGGCCAAGTGTCTTCTCACTTTTGAGAAAAAAAGAAAAAGACATTTTCATGTGTTCATGAGTCTCAAGACAAGTTTACTCAGTTATATTTTTTTCTTAGCCACACTGCAAACATCTGGTCAATCTCATTTATGTACATAGTTTCTGAAGAAATGCATGTTAAACATCTTTAGAAAGACGACAAAAATGCCAATAAATTACACAAACATAATTTAGAGAAGAAATTATTTTCTAGGTATAAATAGCTGTAGATAAACAAATTAAAGTATTTAAGAATGTTACTCATTTAGATTTTGTAATTGAAAGATTTTTACAGGTGTGAAGTATAATCTTTCCATATGTCATATTTTCTACCACTAGAGGGTACTCCAAGAACTTACAGTGTATTTATAGCAAGGATTCCTTTGGGGTTTTTTGGTCTGTAAATAATCATGTACTGTTGTCATTCTAAACCTTAGGAAATTAATCGCCCCCAAAATCTTGATATTAAACAATGGCTTTCAAAACCAGTCTAATATACCTTTTCAGCACAATAATGCAGCATACCTGAATTATAAGGAACATTGACTGATATGTAGTTTATATTTAGTTAAACTTATCCTACTTTTAAATTATCTAAATTATTATCTTTTCTTTATTTCAGACACAATTCTCTGGTTCGCATCCTGTTTCTTCATCCAGATTTGGACAAGGCATTCCATTATTGGCAGGCTGAAGAAGTACAAAACGAGTTCTGATCTTGGTCCCTGTTTTTCTGCAAAGACCTCTACAGAGACCCCAGGAAGACCATTGTGAAACCTCACAGTCCAGTGGTGTTTCTGTAATATACAGCAAAAAGAAAGGTAACTTTACATAAATTGGTGCTTCAGGCAAATACATAGTTGGCAAAGCATTTAGGCATGATGATCAAATAGTGTCCTTTCTTATAGAAAAATATATGTGATATTAATAAAATCCATATGTTGTCTCATAAATAAAAATGTCTGTTTTCATCTCCTAAACTCATCAACACTGGTATTATTATCATTAGTATTATTATTGCAGTCTAGAGACTGTCTGAGGTACCTTATTAGTAGTGCAGCATGCTATTTATTGAATTGAAAAAAGGAAAACTAAGCTTAAAAAAATGCATTCAAAAGAATGCATTAAAAAACATTTACTGTCAATTTTATAATTCTCATTTGCCTTTTCATTGCTTACTAAAACCACCGGGATTAAAGCTTTTCTCTGGTTTATTTAGGTACACATATTTCTTTGCAGACAGATATTGTTCCTGTTGTTGTTCATATCGAATTCCATTTAACTTTTGTTCCAATTTGCTTCAGAAATTAAGAAAAGTTCCCCTTTTTTAATCATTAAATCATTTTGCTATTGTTAGGTATGTATACTACAGTTCCCTTTGCCAATGAATATATTCTGTCACTAGAAGCTTTTAAATACTAAAATAGTTTTCAATATACTTTTAATTTACTGCAAGAAAAGAAGTCAGCAACTCTAAAGTACTTTTCATAATGGATACTTCCATTGAAAATATCTTTCATAAAAATATAGATGATTACTCCTCCTTAGGAGGTTAAATAAAAATATTGCTTGTCACGGGAAATTACATCAAAACTGTGTATTACAGCATTTGAGAGTAAAAAGTGTGCACAAAACCAGCTTTATACACTGTACTAAATTTGTGACCTCTGGTATAAATTTCTGGTATTACAGTGGAACTCACCTCTTCCATTGTGATCACTCATTCCCGTGTTTCTAGTAGGAATGAGGGGCACAGTCTGGTAATTAAATCTGTCTTTTTGATTCTGGAATATGTTTTGAACAGACTGATTTACTGGTTAATATACAATCAAGTGAGCATATACGATAAAAAATTATTTTTTAAATACCATACTTTAAATGCATTGTTTCAAATCTGTGCCCTAAAGAGGGCCAAATATTCCTTTCAAATGTTGCGGGGAAGGCATATGACTGAAAATGAAGTAAGTAGCATGTACTATGCATGTTTCTTGTTTACTAAGAGAAATACATTAAAAGACTACAAATTGATAAAGAAAATCATACGTAGTGAGGTGACATTAGCACAGATCTAGAGGCTTATAATCTTCAGACTTGTTTTGGAGAAGCTCTTCTTGGAACATGGCAGCTATTCTAGGAATACATTGGGTATTTAGCCTATTGCTGTCTCTAAAATAGTATTTAGGATGCCAGTCTTCTTACTATTAACCCTTCCTCTTACAATTTGTAAAAATCCACTGGAAAAGTATAAAGATAAAATCTCATTGGACGCTATCCAACTGCTATCTTTCCCTTGGAGAACATATAGGATTTGTTAAATTGTAGCTTTGAAAATTACCCTTAAGACTGACTTGAGTCAGTAGTTTGAATGTCTTCCTACCTAAACAATGTTATTAATTAAGGTTTTTAAGAAAATAAAAATGAGAGAGACCATTATTTTTGTTGTTGTCAGGACGTATGTTTCTATCCAAATATGTCAAATCAATTGAATTATATCAGTTCTTATTGCACATAAATATCAAGCTCTCTGATACAGAGACAACAGCAATAGTTCTTTTGCTCCTTTGTCATGTAAAAGTTTAAGGATGACTATTTACTTCAAAGTTGCAAAGAAATTGGGAAATCTGATTCTGGTCAAATGTTGTTTATTTCTCATAAAATTCACTGATCTATGCTACACTAATGCCTGGGTAACCCTCACTGTGGATATTTGAACCAGATTTGAACCATATCTCAAATATGAAATATCTTCCTTATTCTTCCAGGGATTCTCTATATGTCCACTGCCTTGTTATATTTCCCATGTGTGGGTCTGGAAACTATTCCTATGCAGATAGGAGAATATTCTTCCTAATCACCTGTTTCATCCACATCACCTGGCAGATTTCCACATATTTTCTGAATGAATGGAAAGAACAGAACTGATTATATCAAACTGCTTATCACTTACCTAAGACAGAATCTATTATTTCATTGCTTTTAGCTGGAAGATTAAGATAAGGTGCAGGAAGACCCAGCTGATTTTTCTTTAATTTCACCATTGTTACTTGAGCAATAGGTGGCAAAATTTTGAGTTTGGGATAATAAAATGAGTTTGCTGGGTGACTTGGAGAGGAACAAGTGATCTGTGAAACAAAAAGGGGAACCTTGAAGAAACTACATCATATTAATAAGAACGTAACTGTAAAATCAAATTTACACATCACTCAATACTTTTGTAGCAAGTGAAATACATATAACCAGTTTCTATGAACCTCAGTTCCCACAACTGCTGCTGGTAATCCCAGAATTTTTATCCAGAAAGCTTTGAGACTGGGGCACAATAAATCATTCCAACCTTTGCATAGAGGCCTGTGGTGGGAGGTACCAAAAACAGTCATGAATGGAATGGTTTGATGGGAAGAAGTGAATGTTACTACAAGGAAAAATACAAGAATATTAAATAGGTTTGCTATAGCAGTTGCCACATAGGAGGCCAAATGAATAGTTCTCCAACTTCTCTGTTCCCTCTCATTACTCATTACACAGCATTGGGCTCTAGAAAAACTGACTTAAAGAAAGGGCTGTCTGAATGCTTATGTATTCAAAATATTTGAATCAAAATATTGTTCCCCACCACCCTTAAATGACAAAAGCAAAGTATGAGGCATATAGAGTACTGAGCTAACATAAGAGTTTGAAAGTGAGGTCACTGCAGTAACGATGGAGAAGTTCTCTGCTTTCCCTTAGTTCCTTTCCCTCAAAGACAACAGCTTCAGGTTTCAGCAATCCTTTTAACTAAAACTTCTCCACGCATCAATATTCACTGCTAACAATTTCCTGTTAGGTACATATTTAGTAATGCCAGGACTTTTTTGAATATTTTTATCTTCCTGGTATTTTAAGAATTGTTGAAAATGATCTAAAAATAGTCAGCTTTTACAGAAAATACTTAAATGTAGATTCAAATTTTCATGAACTATGTGCATTTACCCAATAAATTTGAAAGATACAAAAAATAAACAAAAGCAATAGGGTTATCAGCTATGCAATAAATCCATAGAGAGAGGGC
This sequence comes from Gallinago undulata, assembly GCA_026546715.1. NCBI lineage: Eukaryota > Metazoa > Chordata > Aves > Charadriiformes > Scolopacidae > Gallinago > Gallinago undulata. Next base: position 46,371,923 of record JAOTQQ010000032.1, read on the forward strand.
ATCAGCAATGTCAAATACTGAAATAAGTTTCACAAAACACTCTCATGTAGTCATAAGATAGTTATCTTTTAAAGGGAGGACTCAAAACACATAAGTATGAAATGCTAAACTATGTATGTACACCTACCTCTGTAACAGTGTCTTGTGGAATAGTGGCAAAGTTTGGGGAGGAAAATGTGAAACCACTATCAGTTCCAGCGTCATATGGAAATAAATCTACTGATACTTCTTCCATCCAGTGGTCTCCTTCACAGAGATTTAGGCTGTCAATACCCACAAACCAATCGGGGCTTGGAACAATTCGTACAACAAATGAAACCTAATGAAACAAAATGATCCATAAGGATTGCATCACTTATTTTGAAATGCTCCAGTCCTGCTTATAGTAATATTAATTTAAAATTTTTGAAATAAATATGATTGCGTTCTTCTACTTTATAAAACTTGTACAGTGCTCCCTGCAATGTGACAAGCTTTTTAGATTACACTTTTCCTACAAGCAAGAACTCAAATATTTAATTTTGGGTGCTAGTGACACAAAATAAACTTTTAAAATTAATATGTACATTTACTTACTAAGGGATGTCTTGAATGCACTTCTAATTCAGTGGAGGTTTGTCCTGTACCACTGGAAATGGCAGGAGCAGAGAAGATTCCATGTACACTCTGAATTTTCTCTCCAGCTTCTTCTATTTCTTTCATTAATACCCATGCTTCACCCTTTTCAGCAAAATCACGTACACCATTGCTGGCATATTCATTTTTTTTCCACATGCTGTAGTCAGAACTATGAGTAACACCTATTTGAGTGAATACATGGCATGACATAAAAGTCTGGTTTAGATTCTCCCTATTTCTTCAATTTCTGTGTTTTATTTCTGAGGTTAACAAAAATGTGTATAAAAATGAGTGAACACTGAAACATTTGGCTTATCACTGTTTATTTCAGCTGCAGCCAATTGAAAACAGAAATCAATTGAAAACAGTTGTAGATTTTTGAAAGCATTGTGGATACTTCAATTTCTGCATTTCAATTTTAGCAACTTTGGATGGTTTTTTCCTATTTCTTTAGTTATCTTAAAATTGACCACTAAGGAAAAAAAGATTACAACCACCAAGATATTTATCTGTTCTTAAAACCGTGCATACTTCACTTACCTAGCATTGATGACCACTGTGCTGGGGGCCTATAAAGTGGATACTGCTTAGGGAAAGCAGTCTGACTCCATTTCCCTGTAAAGACTATGCTGTATTTAGCAAGTTCCTCTGCTGTGCAAATAGAATCATCACCCACAGGCAAGGTGCTGGCATAACCTAGGATCGTTACAAGTAATGTCCAGATAACTTTACAGGAGCGGTAGACAGCCATCAAGTTTTCCATTCCCTTCCACACAAAAAGAAAAAAAAAAAAGTTAACCATATTAGTCACTCTAAACTCCAAATTGAATAACAGTTACATAATAAAATGAAATGTACCATAAGTTATAACCAAAAAGAAAGCATATATCTGAAACACTAAAAATTGTTATGCTTCTAAAAACATTATTATAATGCTTTCAGATTTGATATTTCCGTGCAATATACTGCAAATCTGTAACTCTACCTGGGACAAGTGTTTCTAATGAAAATGAAAATATCTTAACCTTGTCCATAGTACTACCTCTGAGAAAAATCTGTTTCTGATTTTCTTCTGAAATCTTATTAGAGTCACATCTTGAATTAATTAGAGTAGCAACTGTTTCTGTGGAAAACATTAGTGGCATATTTATTCTTCTAAAGATTAAATTGCAGGTTACTTTGCCAAAAGAAATGATTTATTTTAAATTTGTGTTCTACAAAGGCTGTTTTATGGCATAACATTTAAAGTCAAATACATTTCATATTTATATAAATTAATTTTCTGTCATAACTTGTGCCCTAAAAATGCATTGTAATTACTTCAGATTGTTTAACCTACACAGTTGTTAAAAAACAATATTTTTAAAAGTTACTGTCATAGGTTGTGCAAATTTTGATTTTAAATTAATATGGTAATTGCATCAGACTGTTGAACTCCAGCAATTGTTTAAAATAACAGCCTTAAAAACTTATTTTAAAATGCTTTTGTCCTTTGAGAAATCTATACAAATATAACTAAAATGTTATTAATATATTAATTTGTAAAAAGAGCTGTGAATACTCACTAAATATTTCCTCTGGAGTACTGGTAGGGGGAGAGCACCTGCTTTTGCTGGCAGCTGAGTTGGTCTGCAAGAGAAGACAGTAGGAGTCTTGCTATTTATGCCTGAAGAGGGTCCCTTTGGTCCAGCAATTATTGTAATCTTTAGACTTTCCAGGTTTGTAAAAAGCATGCCATCTTCTTGTTTGCAGTCTTTTTGGATGGAATATCGGAGATTTCCTATCTGTCAACTCATTCAGTTTCCTATCAGAAGACTGTGATGCCGAAAAGACGAAATGCTTTAAAAAAATACCTTGGATTTTTAGTAACAGTTCGAGTTCTCTGGTGCCTTTACAGTTCTCTGCTCTTATTAATGCCTCCAAGCTATACAAATGAACTGATTCCAACACTGAAATAGTTCTAGTGAATACACTTTAAATGAGAAACATGTTTTCTTGTAAGTTTTATTGTCTGACAGATGCTCCTTCCAAACATTTACAGAAAGCTTGCTCACTCTCACACACCATATGTATGTGTTCAAATAAAAGGGGTGAGGCAGCTAAAAAAGTCAAGAGGGAAGAAAAGTTATATTTCATAATTGCACATACTCACACAGACTGTCTCTTGCAAATATGAATTAATTTAAAGTAGTACAGTGTATATTTTTGTGTTCTACAGTACCGTATGCTGAATGATGAAAGGGCTCTGTAACATTGTGGTTTCTTTGGAAAGAGTGGTTTTGGGAAGCTCTGAGACTTTTCTTAGCTGTCTTCAGAGTAAAAAACCCAAATAAAAATCTTATTATTACAGTTAAATCATACATCCTCTGTAGCACAGTAAATACACTTATATCACAAAAATTACTTAAATTGCCTATGAAAAAATTGTGCATAATACAGTATCCCAACTAAGAAATAATGTTTAGTATGTATTTTAAATTATTTTCTTCACTGTCTTTCAAATAGAGGAAAACAAAGACTTTGTGCCGTATGTTAACAAATGCTATTGTGGTTGATTAGCAAAGGAAGTTAAGTTCAGAAGTTTACAGTGAACCATGAAGAAAGTGTTTCATAGAGTCTTCTTTTGAAATTGTGAGGAATGCTACTTAAGTACTTTCACAGATCTCTAATATGATGGTACAGCATATGGAAAAAATACCAACCCAGTTATTTTTCAGGTGAAGCTCCCAGGCTATCACAGGTATATAACTTAAGTGACACGTTATTGTTCACCAGGAAGGGGTTACCAAACAATCAGTTTGAGCTTTGTGTCACTTTAACTGGAAACTTATCCTTCCCTTCTGCCCCACACCCCATGGTAAATCAACAAGAAAAGCCAAGAGATGAATAAATGGGATCTCCAAATGGAATTTCCATTGATTATTCTCCTGGCAAAATGGAATCTATTACAAGTTTCAACATTGAGCACCCATAACCACAATTCCTGTACACCTGGATAGGTTATGGGAATTCTGTAGCAGGTTAAGCAATCTAGACATGTACGTGCCCTTTATTTCCAAGGCTCCTTCCTCTATCCTATGTTAATGTGATGTTTTCTGTAATTTATTTCTATTCCAGGAGCCAGACTCCACTAAGAAAAAGAGCAAAGAGACTTCATGGATACATTTATACCAGTTCTTTGAGTGTTTGCTGAAAGGTGATAATTTGAATTACATCCAGCTTACTCCCTCCTATGCACAGAATTCCAGACTCATAGGTTCCTTAGAGAACTGACTCTAATTGATCAGGAGTGGGTGATCTTTCCAACCCATGCAGCACTCTAGAAGAGCTACACAAAGGTCCCACATGTTTTAAAGTATATTGCTCAGAACACTGTTAAAATTACTTAAGGCTTACTTAAGTAGCTTTAAACTTCAGTAGATGTTGTCATTTATCGTCACAATTACTGAACCAGCTAACCACACATTGAAACATACCTTGACACTTCCAGGACAAGACTTAAAATGAGAACAAAGCAATTAGCTCTTGATCTAGGACAGAATTATTTAATATATCAGACTAGCCTTTTCCTTTCAAAGAAAAATTACTGCCAAAAGGCACATCACCAGACTAGATCATTCTGGTTCCATAACTACATGTAATGAATGTATCCAGGAACAGGACAATTCTTGCAGGCTGCATAATTTGGCACAGCTATTATAAGAAAAACTTACTAAATGATAAAAGAAACAAAATCATTGGAAGTCATTAACTTGGGAAGTCATTTGAGGTTTCTAAGTATATAGTAGACAAACAAGCATCAAAAATCACAAATGTTATAACTGATTCTTCCTTGGAATAAGAGCATGTGATACTTTGCAATGAGCATCAAAGAGGCATTCCAGTTCTACATTTCTGTGTAATCAGTTTATCCTTTTTCTAGAGCTCCTCTACTCCATTTTTTTCAGGTTATCATGCTCTTTAACATCAGATATGCAATTAATGGAATACAACTGAGACTTGGGAATGAGATTTTGAGGCATTTTCTTTTGAAAAAAGGATTCTTTCCTCAAAGCCCACAGATACTTAAATGGAAACAATTTTTTGTTTTCTGATCCTGGTCCAGAATGGAGGTTTTGTTCCTTATGATTCCTATACTGGACCTTTCCCTGTTTTCGGTGAGGGCTCTACCATGATAGATTTCTAGGGAAGAATTAAAATCTTCAGGACTTACAGTCTCATTCTTATCTTTGTTGGATTCATAATTAAATTGTTGGAAAAATGCAGCAACAATAAATTTTATTTATCTTTTCCCCTCTCCCTGCCCCTTCACACCCATAGATGAAGAAAGGGCAAAACCAAGAAAAACATGCCTAGTAATGAATGTTGTCTGAAAATACTAACTTGAGGACTCCTAGTCTTATTTCTTTAAATAGAAACTCTTTTAAGCATAATCAACTCTGAGACTGTGAAGGACATCAGAAAATTTAGTATCTCATAGATGGGAAGAAAAAAAAAAACACAGAAAACCCCCAGATTTCCACTCAATGGATTACTTTCATGGCTGAGAAGCCAGAGATGCCAAATTTCTGTGGGCCAGCAGTTGGAGAAAAAAATTGCTGTGGGATCAGAACCTATGCTTGCATTCCTTCTTCAGTTTGTAGAAAGCAGCTGAAAACTCATGGAAAGCTGGAAAAAAACTCTTCCATTTAGAAACCATTTTACCTGTGTATAAAATTGGAGATTTTTCTTGCTTTTTTTAACAGCAAAATAGCTTTTGTTTTTCAAGTTTGTGTCTCTTCAGGTACACTTATTTATGAATAAGCATACAATGCTTTTTTTACTTAAGCATCAGCGCCAAAGTGTGCAGAACTGTGCAAATTCTTGCTGTTTCATGTCAATAAGACAACAGCCTTACAGTACTTGCAGGCTTTACCAAGATTCACAAGATGAAAGCTGAAAAGTATAAAACAGAAATGCTATCCAGATATTTTTGGGTTTTAAATAACAGTCACGACTGTCAAAAATACCCTGTATTTTTGCTATCAAAAATAATTATTAAAACAAGAAAAGAGGAAAAAAGCCCTACTTAAATCAGTTACACCATACAAAAATGGTTATATGAACATGTTTAGGCTATCACACAGGAATATAGCACATTAAAAGGCTATAAATTCCGTTACGATTAGTCAGAGAATAATTTAGCCCTTTCTGATTGGCATTATTAGTTATGACTTTTCTATTAAACAGTAAGATTAAGTGAAAGAAGATTTACCAAAAATGTTTGGTCTGAAGTTAGTTTGCCGACCTTCATTCAAAATAGAAGCTCCAGAAAATTTGTATCTATATTTCTGAACTATTACCACACAAAAAAAAATTTCTAAAACAATTTCCATTTGCTGGTAAGGACTGAAAGGAGGTTGTAGAGAGGTGGGTGTTGGCCTCTTCTCCCAAGTGAATAATGACAGAACCAGAAGAAATGGTCTGAAGTTGTGGCAGGGTTGGTTTAGATTAGATATTAGGAAGAATTATTTTACTGAGAGGCGGTCAGGCACTGGAACAGTCTGCCCACGGAGGTGATGGAGTCACCATCCCCAGAGGTATTTGAGAAATGTGTAGACATGGCACTTCAGGGCATGCTGTAATGCCTGAGAGGTTTGGGTTTGGGTTTTTTTTTTGTATGGTTGGACTCTGTGATCTCAAAGGTCCCTTCCAACCATGAAGATTCTGTGATTCTGTGATATGTGCAACTTTGATATTCACAGGCTGTTTAATATGCTTATGACTGGCTAACATCTCTTTGTCTACTAAGGAAAACATAACATTATATTACTTAAGAAGGATTATACACCCATACTTTCTCTCCCGTAGTTACCATGGATACACATACGATTATGGACACTCAGCAATGCCAAAAGGTTTGCATTCAGTTAAAACCCTCTGAGCTCTAAGTTGTAAAATCTCAGTACCAGACTGGCAAGCGGAAGAATATTTTAACATTGGGAAACTGTGGTGTTGGTTTGGAAACTTTTATAAAATAAAGCATTTACATAGGAGAATAAAGCATTCCCAATACTAGTGACAGCAGCTTTAATTTCTATTTATCTTTTGAGGTAAAAATTCAATTTTCAGATTAAGGTACCTAAAATGAGTGTATACCTATGAACTATATTTGTAAACTCCCACCATATATAATGGAGGTGTTACAGTCAATAGAATCTAGAGAACTGTTCAGCACACCATTTATTCCATACCTATATTTAACCAAATAAATAACTGATGAGTAGCTCTCTGGTCTCCATCAACTGTATTGATAAGCTCTCCATTGGCCAGACACCTAGCTCTTATGTAAGCATCATCTATGTATAAGTAACTGATTTGAGAATCTCTATCTTTTGCATAATCTGAAGCCAAGTGGACTGCATTAGATGTTTTCACTGATTACTATAATCAATATATATATTCCTGCTAGTAAAAAACTGCAAATTCACTCTGTAGTTTGAGTTTAGAAATTCCCTTTCTAAGGGTGTTGGCTTTGGGGTTGGGGAGGGGTTGTGATTTGTGTTTTTTTTTTTAATTCAGAGCTCACTGATAATTCAAGACAAGATAAGGAAAAATCCTGATTTTATTTACCACAATGACACTGATCAGCAACAAAAAGCTCTTCTATCATCTGTATTTAAGACAGCTGAGTTGAGGTAGCATGAAAGGAGTTGGATAGATGGATGCTTTTGAATTTACTTCAGATATTTTCAGGAAGACCTCTAGCTCAAACAAAAATTGCTCTGAAGAGAATCTAACAAGTAGGGTACTACAACTTCATTATGGTACAAGACAGGATATTTTTGTGGTATTGTGTACACACAAAATGTAAAAAAAAAAAAGTGTTTTAATTACCATATTTCTTCATTCCATCATTCTTCAGAAGGACTGAGGATACTGCCTGTGTAGAAATCCCTGTGGTGATTCCAATATGGTAGTTTTCAAGTTTACTGTACTTGTATAACAAACCAGTTTTAGATTTTTGTTCCACTATTTCCAGTGTGAAGAGGTTTGGGGCTTTTTTGTTAGCCTTCATTCCTCTCACACCCTTTTGTGCTAATGGAAGAGTCTTTATTTTTAATCCTCACTTGTTAATAAATTCAATAGTTTCATATTACATCGTAAGGAATATTTAAGATAGCTGCCTACACAAAGGTTTAAGAAGAGAACTGAAAACTAGCTAAGGAAAAAGGGGGGAAACTACAGCAAGATATTAAAAGTATAAAAATTGGTTCTCATTTTGTGGAAAATATGGCTTACATTTTCCAACAAATTCAATCTTCCTGTTATATCTTTCACTTCATTTATAAAGTGGAATGAACCTGTACCACTAACATTTGGACTTCTTGTTTTCCATTGAATTTACACTGGAGAAAAATTTGAACACTAAATAACTCTACTCATATCACTGCAAAGGCTAGTTTTCAAAGTGTTGACATTCTAAACCGATTTGGTGCTTTCTTTACCTTGTTGAAATGTCAGTCCTTTATCTCTCTGGCAACAGTGTAGACCACCACCAAACTACATTTCTAAAACAGTGACTATCAAAGCCACTCTTTGCTTGCATGATTTCCTGCTTCACAGTCAGTTTTGTTGATTTCTCTTGTATTTTTTTCAAAGGTTTTAAATATATTAAAAGATAGCTATTGAGATATTCGAGTTACATCTTTAATTCATGTGAATAATGAAATACTGTAAAAAAAGAATTTGTCTTTTCTGGCAAATCATCTATATATCATAGTCTGCACATAGTTCTAATTTAGTAAAAGATCCATTATTTGCCACCATAACACAGTATCTGCTTCCCACCCCAGCACTGGTGAGAAGCCAATGCAGACTTAAAAGTAACATTGGAATGAAAAGTTGTGGTCCACTGGCAGAGTAGAACTAGGGGACTAAGATATTTTTTTGTCTTCCCCAATTTAAATTATATGGGAAAATCAATACAACTTTCCTGTTTATATATATAATTCTGTTGTCATTCCTTAGCTTGGTTATAAATATGATCTAGTCACACTAAGAAAAATCAGGATTTTCCAATTTATTGACAGCTGATAAAAAAGGTTATGTCATTCGAGTGCATAAGAAGATCCTAGATATAGTAAGACATCAGGCACTTGCAGCATTACATTCAACATTTGTTAGACCTCATCTAGAATGTTGTATCCAGTATTGTGCCCTCTTAACCTCCATGCAAGAAAGACATTGATAAACTTGAGTCAGTTCAGTGGATAGCCACCAAGTTTTGTTCAGCCTGGAGAAGGGAAGGCTTTCATGGGAACCTGATAGCAGCCTTCCAGTGCCTATAAAGTAGTCATCAAGAAGGTGGAGCTAGGCTCTTCACAGGGCTGAACACTGGAATGACAAGTGACAGTGGGTAAAAATTGAAAAAAGAGAGGTTCAAACTGGATATAAGGAAAAACATTTTCATCATCATAACAGTCAAGCGGCGGAGGAATTGGCCCAAAGATGCAGCGCAGTCTCTGTCCTTGGAGGACGAGACTGCCTAAAGGCCTGAGCAACCTAATCTGGTCTCAAAGCTGAACCTGCTTTCCACAGGACCTTGGACTAGAGACCTCCTGATGTCCCTTATAACCTGAACTATCCTATGTTCTTATGACATTATGAAGACAATTTGTTTCTGATCTTATTCCAATGTTTCAGGAAACAGCAAAAAACTTTCACATGTTTAATAATCTCATAGGTTCTCTCTAAATTTGGGATTTCTCTTTTGTAAGTAATACCAGGAATGTGAATGTAAATGTAAAATTAAGGAGGAGGATGCAACACTAATTTCTGTGGGTGACATGAATGCATGTCTATGCCATACGATGGAATTCAGTGCAGAACTCCTGAGTTAGCACCAGCTAATCTCTCTCCTAAACTAGAGATACTAAAATTAAGTGAACATGGTGAACATGGAGCTAATTACTTGACTGAGATGGGATCATTAATTAAGAAACAGGGTCATGCAAACACACATATGTTGTTTTTGACTTCTGAGAAAAACTCCATGCAGCTCTGTCTGTACATTGATCAATGACAGCAGTTTCCACAGAGGCGTTAATGTGCTTGTGAAGGACCTCCAGATGAAACACAAATATTACCGTGGAGAACTAAATGCATGCTCATAGGGTTTATCATAAGAAACTTCAAGTCTTTTGTGACCCTCCTCACAATAAATAATATCACAAGGTGTTTTTTTAACAGCAGTTTGTAAATGTTGTGAAGCCAACCACTGTCAAATGGATATCAATTAACAATACTCCTATCATTATGCTGCAGGAATCAAATAGCTAGCCACCCTCATTTAAGACATTTGCAATTAAGAGGTTATCACAGAAACATTGTGCTGCACATATAAATAATTGTTTTATAACTTGGCTATAAATATGACCCAATGCACAGAAAGAAACTTTCAATAGTATTACCGACTCTGACAGCAGAAAAAGTAGCTTTCATGACATACATGCCCAAGAGCACAAAAGGTCTTAAAAGTAGTTCAGAGCAGAAGAAACAAGACTATTATATATAAGACATCATTTTTTCTGACCACAGGCCAGTATCTCTTGTCTACAACAAAAAAACTTACTCTTCTCCCAAAATAATAGGTTATATAATTTCTTGAAATTTTTACTGCTGTTTCAGATCCCTGCGTTACTAATAATCAAAAGTTCCTGAGTGCTAATTTTATTTATTAATTATTACAGTGAAAAACTGAACTCAACTAAGAGATGACAAATTTAAGTTTTCTCCATTATATTCTGCGTTAACTAAAAATTAAGTATAAATTGATATCAATTTGTATTTCAGGAAGCTGCACTGTTCGTTTACTTCTTTTACTTCTAAAACTAAATCAATGTCAAGTATCATGCTAGGAGGCACGGTGTTGCTAGAAATGCTTGAATGGATTTTTAATCCTGAAACACTGGCATAAATATGAATTAGTATCAATAGAAGTACTCCATGATTATGCCAGCTTGAATATAATCAGAATCTGACCTACTCTTTTATGTAATTTCTAATGTCAATAGAAAAGCCATTACCCAGACCATTTTAATTAACAACCCCGAATTCTGTTTGCAGATTCAATTAATAAAAGATATTATTCTTCACTTCTTATCCTAACCTGTTCTTCGAAGTTACAATGCAGTTTACTGCATATGTTATGTTATAGGTTCTGAGAAACTGTTCTAGCAGTTGTTTGGACAACATTTTATAATTATGAATGAAATGGATTATTAAAAGGGAAAAAAATTGCATTGAAGTATTAGTTACCCTTAAAACTAAGGGTAAATAAGCTCAGACCTGTGTAAAGATTTCAGTGATTGTTTACATTCTTTTCCTTCTCAGTCCCCAGAGTTAGTTTGCTATATGATCATTATGATATGACATTTCTAACAGTCTGTATAATCACTATAAGAGAAAAAGACAGAACAGTCAAAATCAGAAATTTAAAAGCATTGATTTACTCATCTAAATGACAGGCCCAATATTCTGTAATGAAATACTCAAAAAAAAGCAATGGAAACTAACCAATAATGTTGGATGTATATAGAATGTAAAATCATGGTCTTTAGTGATAATTTTGACTCAGTAAATCTACGTACGAAGCACAAAGATTCATTCTTAAATATTTTGTATTTAATCAATTTATTTTATAGAATCATATAAATACCAGTTGGGAGGGACCTCTGGCTATCTCTTGTCCAGCCTCTTATTTAAAGCAGGGCTGTCACCTAGCTGGGTCAGGCTGGCTCTGCCTTTGTCTGGCTGATTCATGAAAGCGTGGAGATTGCCACCACCATGGGTAACCATGGTAGTGCTGCACCACACTCCTCATGGAAAAGTTTTTCCTCCTCCAGTTGAACCTCCCAAGGTTCAATCTGTGGTTGTTGTCCTCTACTATATCATTACCAAGCAGAGTTTTAGCTTTGCTGTCTTTGTCAAGAAACATGCTTCAAGTGATCTCAGGCTGCTATTAGACTGCCATTGACCTCTACACTAAACTAAACAAGCTCAGAACCCTCAGCCTCTCCTCATACGTCATGTGTTTTAGTCTAGCTTGTCCTAATAGCTTTCCACTGGTCCCTCTCCAGTCTCTCAACACCCCTCTTGATTTGAGAATCTCTGAACTAAATACAGTCTACAGTGTGGCCTCACCAATAGTGGGTACAGTGCATAACAACTTCCCCCAGGGCAGAACTATGGAATCCTTATTAAAGTTTTTGATGATGGCTGCCTCCTCAAGATTATGAAGATAATGAAAATTTGAATCTGCTCTCTGAGCAGATTCATATGTTGTCTTGTTGGCCACTCTGCTGATATAGTATTGTCATCCAATTTGTCAAGGGTACCCTCTTACATCAAGTGCTATATGTTTATAGCATGTTTGTAGTATGATGTAAGGGCTTTCACCTTTTTTCAAATGAGGATAATCTGGACTTCCTTTTCTGGAAGTCTTTCACTGGGACTTCTCCTTTCAACAAGCCTCTGATAATTACCAATACTCTGTTTACTTCTTTCTGTTGCATCTCCTGCTTTTCATGTTCACTATTTTGAAAACTACATCAGCATTTGCTTTCCCTGCTTTCCTAATACAGAAGCAGATGCCTTTGTATTAATAGTGATTTTGACACTTCTCTTGGCTGTGTAACTTTTGGCAAATTATATACTGTGATGCCAACAGTGAGTAGAAAGAATTCTCAGAAGCATCAATCTGCCAAACTTTGGATCGTGCCCAGCAACAATATCAATATTTTTCCTTTAATAATTATCCCTGTGTTATAAAAACTGGTATAAATAGTCATGTCCCTGCATTTGCAGGTAAGTAGATCTTACTTACATAAGAAGCTACCTTTACAGGTGCTTACAATGATGACAATAGTGTCTGACCTGCCTTTTTCTCACCACAATAAAATAAAATTACATATTTCTGAAAACAACTGTTTGTAAAATCTACCGTGAACTGCATAATAATTTTTAAGGTAAATCTGGACATATATCACAAACCCCAAAATATTATCATAGGAGTCCCAGAATTCCACAGCATGAAATTATTTATACACTTTCTTTGTCGGACACCTCAGCAAAGTCCCATCTAACATGGCAAATCAGACAATCATAATTACTCTTATTGCCACCCATTACTTTCTTACACCAGTCCATTGGCATCTCATCTACCTGGTGTAATATAACAGATATTCACAAAGCAAAGTGTGGTGCAGCTTTGCTCAGTACAGACCCTGCAGGCTGGACGTAAGTTACAATGTTCTGCAAAGCATGTGGCATCTGAATTGCAGTTCATCTTCAGTAACACTGTCAATTAACCCAAAACAGGAAGGGAAGGAGGTTCAAAAATGCAAAACACTATGCTCAGTTTACAGAGGGATCAATGTCTTTTGTTGATTATTTGGTACTATAGCTTATGCATTTATTTTAAGTGTATGTCTTAGGATTGCTTGAAGATATAGGACAGCAGAGAATTGGCTCACTGTATGGGGGACCACATGTCTATGAATTCGTATACTTTGCAGTGTCTCTTATGTGATAGGTGCTTCCTGGAAAACTGAAATGTTTGTTTTTATCATCTAGATATAGAAAAGCAAGCAAATGTTGAGGGAAACAGGAAACAATATTAGAGTTTGCTTTTAAATCTTTTGTACTAACTAGAGAGTAGTTGTCCTCACTAATTAGGTCAACTTCAGGAGTTTGAACAGCAAGCTTATTTTTCCATGGTTTCTAGTCCATTATAGTAGTTATTTATCTCCTTCTCCTCTCTGGACAAATAAATTACACCAGGGATAATTTATTAATATTTCTGTAGTCATTTCCAAATAAGGAAGAGAGGCCCTCCATCCCAGGAAAGCTTACATATAAACATTTGCCTTCATGAGGTTTTGATGTGACTCTGAGGAGGTCTGAGCCTTGAGGTAGCACTAACCAATCTTATCTGTAGAATGAGCATCCCCAAAACACTAAATTATAATCTCTGTATTTTCTTAGAGCACAGACAACCCCTTAAAATAGAGCAAATGCAGATCTTCTGGATGATGCAGATGAATAAAAGTTTTGAAAACAAATCTTTCCCCTGTTTTCTATTTCCTTTCAGAATGAGCCTCTCCTTCCAGATGCTCTGGAGTCCAGCAATTTGCACTGCTTTCCTGGGTTGCTGCAACCTTCACACAGTCTCCCTCTGGGTCTCTAGGAATGTATCCTCTCCTTGACCTCTGAGACTTGGCTGTAGATCTCCTCCTTTGCAACAAGCAAGATATGTGCTTTGTCAGGAGCCTTTCAGTCTGCATGCAGATATTGTAATCTCCTCCTTTCCCTCCCCCTGCCCACCTGACACAGACTGACATAGCCAGGAAAAGCAGAGGCAGCCTTTCTCACTGCTGTTCTGTCACATCCTTTTAAAACAAAGAAGAAGGAAAAAGAAAATCCAACATAAAATCCTAAAATAACAATATACAAGATTAATTTCAGTCTGTGCAGACGAAAAACAAAGCATAACATTAGAAAGCTTCTACTTCCAGAAAAGAAACTTTCAGTTCTACCCAATGAAAGAGGTGGCTATTACAGAATATAGGTTATTGTAGGAAAGTGACATTATTATGAGTTGAAATTCTCACCTGAAGCAGGGACGGTCTCTGTGATGTGCCACTGTTGGATCCTAGTGGAGAAAATAAGCAAGAAATAGGAAGTGAACCCCTTTGGTAATAAATGCAATTGGCTCACCCGTAACCATACTTCACCTTTTTTTTAAGCTCTTCTTTTCAGCAGCATTCATTGACTCTTGCAGATTTCAACAAGTAGGATAATCTACACAAAACTGAGGAATTCCAAACCTTCTTTTCTGCAGTTTAAGAGCTTCATTTTTGCTTAATGGTGAAAGGTGTTGCCAATGCTGGGATTCGCCGTGGCCTGTGTATATGTCAGTCCATACCTTACTGCTCACTGCTTCATGTTGCCATGTGTTTCTTCTTATCTCCAAACTCAACAGGTAAATTAAGTTCATCATGTTTTCACAACATTTTCTCATAGAAAGACTTTTTCGTTGCTGAAGTTTCTCAGATACGTTGCAAATTCTGTCTGCAGCTCCCTTGAAAATCCATTCCACTCTACTATTTTATAACCTATCGTAGCCAATGCCTTGGCAGATACCAAGTCATTCATGTTCATGCCCAAAAAGTCAAAGATGACTCTATTTTTCTATAGAGACTTTCCAAATTCCATTGATAGTGATTTTTCACTAAAACCCACTATGGTACTGCCATTATGAAGCCATTGATAGCATTTGGGATATATGTCAGATTGTAGCAGCCTTTAATGAAACAGATTTCCAACTCCGAGTTTTGCATTATAACAATCATACATTAGCTGTGTACATTTCTGAAGAGGTGAAGACTCTTTATCAACAAGTAAAAAAAATCCTCATAAGTAAATGTTTGTAAGATCTGTGGACATCTTCATTTCACTTCCCAGTCTTCCTATTTCTCAAGTGAAATACAAGACAAAAGTTTCAGAGATCAGAATGGAGCACACAGAAAATGTCCCACCTTTTGAGCTACTTGTTCAGTATTCAGAAAAGGGAGACAGCGTATCTCTAGAGAAACTACAACAGATGTCTATGTTAGAAGAATACAAAAATTATATGTGTTCCTTTAAAATATTTTGACTACATCCAAGATAATAGGTACATAGATGAGCAGTCTAGAAAGCTTTGTGGTTGCTAAGTAGCCTTCTATTTTCCAGATGTTGAGAGACCAACACTTCTGCATAGCAGAAGAGTGAATATGGCTAATAAATAGAAATAGAGTGATTTAAAAAAAGAAAATTAATCTTGCTCCCAAATCTGGAAGCCTTTACAAATTTAAAGCTGGAGGGGAAGAGGCACCATGAGAATAATTTGTACACGTTGTAAAATTATCAAAAGTAAACTGTGAGTATTCTCAGTAATTATAAAGGAAAACTATATATATATTTAGTTCAAAATATTTTCTTACAGAGCGTAATGTGTAGTATTAGACTTGGACCTTGTAAATTACCTGCCAAGCTATACTAATAACATACATGGAAATATGTTATAAGCATTGTACTTATAGTAAAAGGACAGCTGAAGTTTTTGCATATACAGTACTGAGAGAAAAGAGCAGTATGCTTTTATAAGCTCACCTCCTCCAATTTATCCATCAGACTAACAGATTCTGAAAAGATGTATTAAGGTATCACAAATCCTTTTGACAGTAACATCTGGAAAATCTCTAGAAGTATCTTTATTTTCTGGAGTGAAAAAAAGGCTCTCTAGAGTCATTCACAGTATTTGGTACAAGTCATCAAGGCTCTAAGTTTTCAGTTACAGACAAAGATGGGGAAAGGATGTGGATTAAGACATCTTTTCACTCAGGAATATGGCAAGAATATGCTCAAAACTTACTATAGTTATAACTGGAGTCCTTATATATATATATATATATATGTATATATATATACTTAAAGACATAAAATCTAGATTCAATAAACTTAACTTTCCATCTAAAATCCATATAGATTTTTCATATTGCATTACTACCCTCTGACCCTATTCAATTCATCTGGGTGTTTTCAGTATCTGTTGTTTATATCCTGTATTTTTAATGCTGATGTAATATTTCAGGGCATGAAAAGGCTATTAGTCTAACAACGAACCTTCTTTTTTTTCCAGCATTCTTTTGCTGACCTCTCTTGAGTAATGCTCATGTGTATTTATTACTTAAGTATGTCAGCATTACCAAAGCACAAGAATAAAAGGGAAGAAATCTAGATAGCTTAGAAAAACCTGTACATCTGCAGTTGCCACATGGACTGTTTTTCTTTGTGATTTTTTTTCACCTGTACAGTGATGAAATTTAATTTCATAGTTTGGAAAAATTAAAATAATTAGGTTAGAAATACCAGTTCTTAAAGCACCTCTTATTTGTCCATGACATTTCTCTGGAAAATATAAGAGTGACAAAATTAATTCATTCAAAAGAAGGACACAGCAGTTAGTGGATTTAGTAATATTTTGAAATACCTGAAACTATCTGAAACTCTCAATCATATTTGTTCTTTGAAATTTTAATCTCTTTCACCTTATTGTGTGGAAATGCTTTTAATTTTATAAATGTTTTTAACTTTACTCATATACTTAGTAACATTGAAATAAGACATTTCTTCCTTCATTCTCTCATCATATGGAAAATTCATGAAAATGTGAGTGCAATGCAGTGGACGGAAAATTATTGCTTTCTCTCATAAACTTGGCCAAGAGGGATTCGGAATATTTACTAAAATAATACCAAAATACAGCAATATTTTCAAAGTTGGACAGGTGCTAAGTATTTTGTTTTGTGAAGTTGGCTAACCTTCCATAAATCAAGCATAACCCTTCTCAAGTTAGTTTTAACTGTTTCTATCCAGCTTTTCAGTCAGCTACTACTAAACAATCTTACCATACTTTTCAGATAACCAAATCTGTTTATTAATATTATCTTTTCAAATATGGACATCAATATTCTCCACATTTGAAGACAGGAATCTAATTACTTATACTCTTATTGGTTTGGTTCTAAGATTCACAGAGTAAATCTACAACAATTTTTTAGCTCGAGTGTGTTCTTCTTTAAGAAGATTTCCTGATTGTTTCCATTTACCATGCTTTCCTCCATATTATGGACTGGTCTTGGAGCCCCATGCAAACTGGATTTTTGAATGAAGGTGAGTAGGAGGTGAGCTTTGACAAGCATTCAGCCCACAGCATATCTAGTACTGGCCCAGCATTAAAGCCCCCAGAAATGTGCAAATGCCAGTTCCATAGTACTAACTGTTTCATTTCATTAACCTGCTTGTATTGATCTGTGTTACTTGCTAATGTGGACCGAATTTATATTTGGACTTAGGCTCCATAGACCCTCATGAGACGCAGAACCAAATTCTAAAGTGATTTAGGCACTTAAAATGTCATTAAAATGTAAACAGGACTTATGGATATGATATTCTTTGGGACTTATGAAAATTTCATTATTTGCTTATCTTCATCTTTAAATGCCTAAATATCTTTGAAAATCAGAACCTTATATTTTTATGCTGCAGCTCCACTTTCTTAAAATGGGGATAAATAATAATACCCAGTTTGACAGAATCTGATGAGGATAAATACATTAAACATTATGAGCTGCTCAAATCATGGAATAAGAAGTCCGCTTTCATATCACAGATCAAGGTTAAACAAAGGCTAAAGCTCTGCATGCATGATTTGCAAATGCAGTTATGCTAATAGCATGATGATCTTAATTAGATGATCAGCTGCATATCTGACTTTTGATAATAAGTCCTAATGTGACTTGCTAATCAACGTCAGATATGGGAATAGAATGTAGAATTTCTGACTACTGAATCCATGTACTAATTGCTAAACCAGGCTGCCTCCTTAATGTCATCCTTCATTTAAAAATCTTCTGCTTCCACTCATATCATGTATTATTTGAATAGCTTTTTGTAGATCCACAGACTGTTAAGAACAGAAGAATCCACTATAATCTTATTATCCAGCTTGTAAATAACACGCACCAAATAATTTCTTGCTATTTCATATTGGGAAATTTTTATTTTTTCTTTTTACCATAAATTAACATTATCGGTCTTAATTTTTGACTGGGTTACAGAATATTTTTTTCAAAGGCATCTAATTTTGATTTCAAGATTCCAAATTATGATGAATGTGTCACTTTCCTCGGGAAGGAATGTCAATTACTAATTGCCCTCAAAGTAGTGAGATGCTTGAAAATAAGGTCATATTCATCCTGGTTTTAAAAGTTACATTTAATTGCCAGTTTAAATGTTTCTGACTTCTGCTTTTAGCCATAGTTACATCTTGTTATGCTTTTAACTGACAGATTAAAGGTTTCTACATCTCAGATCATAGACTGCTATATGAAGGAGACTATGAAAGAAAATTAATCGCTTTAATCACATTGCTTAATTCACTGTGTGAAATATCTCAGCTAAGAAAACAATATAATTATTTTAGCTTCAACTCTTTGTAGGCATTTTTTTCATTTAGCCATATTATAGACAAATCTTAAAAAGGAACTATTATAAAAATGGATTTTAAAGTGAAGTGGAAAGATTTGCCTGGAATCATTCTTCTTTCCAAAGGACAGTCCCTGTATTCCATACCTGAATAGCAGGGAGGGGAAAGGAAAGAAACCATTTTTCCTTCCTGAAACCAAAGTGTGTAGTCATCAGCTATTTCTTTGGGTTTTGTCGACACATCAGAAAATCATCTTAACAACTGGGATTCCCATTAATTAACTCACTGGAATAAATACAGCTGTCAAAGCAAAATAGGGTATTGTGGAATTTCCATACACAATAAATCATTACCTCTTCAACAGATGAATGTTAGAATTAATAAAACTGAAGAAGTACATGAAGCTGACATGGCAGCACACTGAATCTAAGCTTTCTTTATATAAAAGTATTACATGAAATAGTAACAAAATTTTATATCAGGATGATGTTTGTGTATAGAATTGCTATCCATTGAAAATATTAATATAAAACTGAAGAATAAGAACTTACCTTAAAGAAAATACAAAATAAGGTAATTTTCCTTCTAAATGCATATTACTATATGCAATGGTACATATGAGATAATATGTGCAAAAAACAAAATCAATGAAAAATCTGTTATACCTGTATTTAATTTTATCACTACAAAACTAAATGTTAATAGATTGTGGCTTACTTGTAACATGATGTATTATTTTTCATCTTATGCAAAATTTACTTACTATGGGGAAGGAGAAAACAGCAAGATGTTTCTCATTTTTAAAAAAGTGCATATTTGCAGCTGCAGCTGCAGCTTTGGCTTCATTTCATAGATTGAGCTCTCAAAGGGCATAGAAAGAAACAGTAATAGCCACTATGGCCCCAAACTTTTCACCTCCTAAATACAAATGGAAAATTTAGACAGAAAGAAAATTATACTTGGTTTCTCTTCTGGTAAAAAAAACTTTCACTAAAGAAAAAATATATATTAAGTTACATAGTTAAACCATTGCTAGTGAACTAAATTCTAGAAAAGAAAAGAATAACTTTTCAGTAATTTTGAAAATGTCCGATTTCCTTTTTCTCCCTTTGTAATGCGCTTTTCCAATCAGTCTCCTTTTCACCAGGAAAGCCTGTATGATAAAGAACTGTATGAGCACACGTTCGGCTCACAGAGAGGAAAAAATCTGCCATGTAATTATTTTGAATATGTATACCAAAAGATTTCATCTAGATAGAAGTAATATTCACAGAATAAATTATGGAATAATATAAAAACATTAATTTATCATGAACTTTCAACTCCTCA
Source organism: Gallinago undulata (assembly GCA_026546715.1). Classification (NCBI taxonomy): domain Eukaryota; kingdom Metazoa; phylum Chordata; class Aves; order Charadriiformes; family Scolopacidae; genus Gallinago; species Gallinago undulata. The sequence continues at coordinate 46,391,943 of JAOTQQ010000032.1, forward strand.
CCTTTGCTCTGCTCATGAATCCATTCCTCTTGGGATGAGTTGAACAGTACCAGACAGTCAGAAATATGCCAAAAGTGGGAGGTCTATGACACTGAAAAAAAGTTGTTTTGCAAAGCAAAAATAACTGGGAAAAAAAATATCTATAGGGAAGTTCTGAAAACTAAGGGGAGGGAAGATTTCTGTCCTTCTTTTCCCAAATGCAAGATTCATTTCTTAACATTTTTTCCTAATTAAAACACATGAAATAAAATAAATTTTAAATGCCTGGCAAAACAAAATGCTACAAAGACTGGGCTGGAAAGTGGAAAGGAATGAACCACAGATAAACAGCCTTAATCACAGCTCTTAACTGTATACTGGAAAGTGCTCAGTGTTACAAGGTTAGTTTATAAATTTGAATGGAATGGAATTAAATCATATATTAAATAATAAATGAACAATTTGGAAAATAATAAATTCAGAAGACTGGGAACAAAAATTGTAATAATTTAAATAACAAAAGGTCGATATGTTTTTTATTTAGATAGAGGAAAATCACTTTTTGTCCTGTATTAATATATCTTGTTATTCCAGTGATTAATATTCTAGAGAAGGAACATCTTTGTTAAAGTTTCATTATGCTAAAGTATGAAAGCTAGCTAGATACCTCCTATTATTATCCTTCCAGTACACCCTCAGCCAAACCAGAGATCTGAATTATGTTCCTAAAATTTACAAGATTAAAATAAAACATACTCTAAATCTACATCTGCTTAGACATGAAAAAATGTGGCCAATTTTAAAATTCTACCTTCTAGAAAATCCCCAAAAGGCAGACACACTTCTGCAGGAATTAAACAGAATTATTTTGTATATAATTAAAATTCTGAAACTATTGCTTACTTCCAAATTTGACCTTGGTGTTCGGTGATAACAAAAGATGTAATATCTCCTTTGTCCATCCATTATAAATACACATCAAATATTGCAGAGGGAGCATCTGGTTTTAAGAGGCACTTACTTTGGAATTACAGACTCAGACATGTAATATGCTAAAGTGATACATTTTGATTTCTATTACTGGCCTTCACAATTATCATCAGTATCTCTATAGTGTGTTTTTCCTATTCTGCCAAACAAACCATATTTCTGTTAATTATATGACTAAATTAGTCATTCCAAACTTAATACCTCCTAAAGCCATCAGCAGATGTTCCCTTTATAATCATTGATGTCATTCTATAAATGATTGAAAAGGAGACGTTAAATGGAGTGCTATGAGTAAATGCTAACTTTGGCGTTCTTCTCGTCTAACTTCAGCTAACAGCGCAGCATCTGGCCTGCCTCAGTCAAACAGGCTGTCTCCACAGGCAGGGACACTTCCAAAAGGAAATGCATCCTGTTTAAAAACACACAGAAGAAGAAACCCTGTCTCATTCTCTCTAGAGGCATCCTGATAACTCAGCCCAGGCAAAATTTCTACCTTTAAACTGAAAACTGGTGAGACTGATGCCATCTTTTAGCTGAATATGGTGGCAGGCTGCAAGTCAGATTCAGTTCTTAGTTTTGGCTGATCTTGTTTGATGTTTCAGTAAGATCAGAAACGTGCCCAACCTCACAGGAGAAATGGTGTCTCTGCGTGGCAAGTATGACTCGTCTCAGCCTCTTCCACATGTGGCTTCCCAGTCAAATGCAACAGTCATTGGACCACACAACAGTCTTTGGCATGAAGTCAAAGATAAATATTCTTGGATTGTTGATGCTTATTTTGAAGTCAAATTCAACAATAATGACGTTATCTCACGTAAGAAATCAATATAAGTATTGAATGCAACAGCTTTAAAACGCGTCAGACACAGACAGAGCAGAGAGATGATGGGAGGAAAAGGGATTTACTTGGACTTTCAGTTGCATCCTTTAAGAATACCATGGTTTTTTCTATTCCTTGCTGCTCTATCAATTTGTACCACAATTTGCTTCTGAATGAGTCTGCAGGAGAAAACAAATTACTATTTTTTCTCTAAATAGCTATCAGAATGTTCTTTCTCTATAAATCCTAGTGAGATCCCTGGTGGTGGTATAACTGTTAAAAATACAGAAAGTGATATGGAATAGCTCCATTTCCCCAGCATATTAAAATTACTACAGTTGTCAGCATTTAATGTCTCTGATATCCTTAACCCCCTACAAGTTGTAGAATTAGCTAAAGCTTTGCCTCCAGGTATCCCATCAGGATGCTCCAATACAGAGATTTACATTCAGTTTAACTCTCCAGGAGTAAAAGATCTTTTTTGACATACTTAATGCGTCATAATAACTGCGAATTTATTGTATCAAGCATTAACCACTTTCTCCTTCATACATGCCTGGAGCAAGGAAGAAACATCACTATTACCATAAGTATGCTACACTGAATGAACAAATATGCAGAAGCCTTACTGCAGAATTCAATCATTTACATTATTTTTAAATGATATAATTTTAAAATATGTTCTTTTTAGAGTCATAAATGAAAATGGAACAGATGGTTAGAGCTTAATTTAGAGTAATTTGTCTATTAAAATACACAGCATTGCCAGTGAGTCTTCATTATAACACTAACTCATTACGAGGGAGTTGTAATTTATGGGGTAGATGGAAAGGTATTGGACCTTTAGGAAAAGTTTACAGTCTTAGAGGATTCACTAGGAGCAGATGAGCATTTCAATGTAAGATTTTGAGGAAAAAATGGGAAAAGCAAGAAAGACTTGAATTAAGATTTATTTGAATTCAGATTTCCCAGTGTTCCTTGACAGAAAGGATATTCACATGCACAAACAAAAGGACCTTCTTTATATAATTTTATCCATAGATTTCTTAGTGTGCACTGACTTTTAACTGTTTATCAATATAGAAGATTACTATTTCACATTGCAACAATAAAGACATAAGTAATGGAAGTATTTTGAGTAAGCAAATGATCCGTATTGCAATTCATTATTGTATTGTTCTCTATGATAACTTATTTTAAAGCTTTTTCTTTTTAATGCAAAAGTCCAATAAAGCTGTTAATGTTTTCAGTCTATATTAGAATTAATTTTATCTTAATTTTCTTTCTTTAGAGAAGAGGAAAGAGAGATAAGGAGACAAAAAGCATACATGGTATGTAACAATTTGGGTTAAAGCTAAAGGTGATGTGCAAGACTTTAAAGGGACATAGAATATAGAAAGTGTAAGTTTCTTTCAGAGAAAATTAACTGCTGATATAATCAAACTGACATCAAGTGAAATAAATCTTCTGGGTTTTCATATACCTTTTCTATACCAAAGTGTGGGGTTTTTTATTCCAGACAGAAGATCCTTATGTTATTATGATCAGAGTACCAACAATTCTTTTTTAATACTTGGGAGTTGTTCAAAAAATGGTGAGTAAACACATAGTTTCAAACACAAGGATGTAGAAAATAATTCAAAATCTACTATGATTCTCATATTGCATAACTCTACACTCATATAAACATATTCACATAAATATATATGTGTGTGCATGTATGTGTATAACTTCTTATATGGAACTGTAGTGTTCATGTCTGGTTATGGACTAGCAGCAATAAGACAACACTGACAATGATTAAAAATATTAAAAACTGCAGAATTGTGTAAACCCTATAAATATTTAATTGTCACAAAATGTTACAATAATTGATTAGGGATGGTGCTGGGGCCACAAGTTCATACAAGCCTGAGGAAAAGCACAACCATAACTCACACCTCCTAAATGCCTAAATGAGAGCCATAATCACAAATTGCTGGCTAGTTTAGTATTCTCCATCTTTCTTGTCAAAAGATATTCAATCAAACAATGCAAGATTCACTGGGACTAAGACAAGTATGATTCTCTATCTAGTGGTTAGAGAATTATTTTAATGTATCATTTAAATTTAATGTGTCATGCAAATTTATTATATCAAGCATTAACCACTTTCTCTGTCATACATGCCTGGAGCAAGGGAGAAACTGAAGTTTAAGACAGAGAAGTTCTGAACTCAGGTCTGCTCTCTGCACTAGTTAAGTATTTCTTCCACAACTGCATAATACTAGAGAAATATCCACATGTCCAAAGGCAATTTCTGATATTTTAGAAGTAGGTTACGGACAAAGACCTGCTGTGCAATGTCTAATTTTTTAGTCTTACATGAATATGTTCTATTTGATTTAAGCAAGGTATTCTGCTTTCCAAAATGACTGTATAAATTAAAGCTATGCTCAGTTTAGAAGTTCACACACAAATACTACTAGCATGAAATAGGAAAAAAAATGAAATAAAAATCCATACTATAAGGCTACAGGTTTGTTTAGAAGCAAAACATAACTAAATTTCAAATAATGGTAGTTTCAATTGGTAAAACGAGCCTCATCTCCTGGATTGTACAAAACCAGAAAAAGGAAGGAACAAGATAACAGTGTATGATTTCCTCTTCTCAAAGTACTCTGAAGCTTGCCAAATATGTATCTTCTCAAGCCTGCTCCAAAAACATGAATAAGTGTCTATTATTCCCCATAGCTTCTATCAAATTTATAAAGTATATTTTATAAATATTTCTAGATATCTTTTATCATTTTTTTCAAATATTCAGCCACTTACTGAAGTGTAAGGCATGGGTGCTGACATTTGGTACTACAGTAAGAGAATCCATTTACAAAATTTTATACATAGTATAGACTTTTAATTTTTATCTAGAAATGAGAAAATAAACACAAACAAACCTCAAACACCAGAACCCAATGAACTAAGAAAAAAGGCAGCTTCATATTGTTATGAATAAAATTCCAAGCCATTTCTCAGTATGTGTATGCTCTATTAATAAGATAATGATAAGAACTAATTTTTAAAAGTGCCTAAAAAGCAACAGTCAGAAATCTAGTCATATAGCCTAATGCAATAGTTTTAGAGTTAGCATCATAACTCCTGGCTGGTCACCAAAACCACCTCTTCCACTCTGATTTGTTAGAGAAGCAGAAGTTGTTTCATTTTATTTTAAGTTGGGCATATAAAAGCAAGTGTCTCTCACAGTCCAGCTCTGTTTCTCCCTATTGACTACAAAGGGAGCTTAAGGTAACCAGGTGAAACTTAAACATCTGACCACTGGGTTCCAAAGTTCACTGAAAATTATTCGAACCTAACTATTTTTAAAATGTGATTCCATTATATGTCTTCCCTGTAGTATATAAATGAGCAATTTTATTATGGCCTGAGGTCCAATGCAAACTATCGTGTTCTACCAGGACACTGTCATCTTCATCTAGTCCTCTCACTTGGACACACGGGGCTCTGACTTTCTGCATGGTGGTGCCTGTATGTGTTCCATGCTTACCTGGAAAACAGTATCTTTCACCCTAAATTTGAACTCTACTGACCTCGGCTACCAACTATTGGATACTGTTACATAGTCTTCCTTTAGGTGAAATGTATATATATATATATATATATATATATATATATATATATACAAATATTTGTATCACGTACTTTTGCAGATACTTAAAGACTAAATTCAAGTAAAATCTTAAAGTATTAATCATTCAATAAGCTGAACAATAATCTGTATTGTAACTATTCTAATATTTGCCAAGATTTGACACCCATAAAAAGTATTTGTATGCTATCAATACCAAAATGAGACAAAGTGTTCCTTTAGTAGTCTGACGATATATAATTTCTTTCTTCTTAAGAAAATCCTTCTAGATCAAAGATCATGTTGGTTGTTGGTCAAATACCACTTGCCTATTTTCAATTGAGCAAATTCAATGATCTTTTTGAAGCCTGTGCTTTCCAACATTAGAGTTCATTTTCTAGAACATTCTATATATAAGGAGAAGTATATCTATATATAGTAGTCCTATACATAGGGAGAAAAATATATCATGAAGGGAATTAGACTGCTTCCAGAGAGAATGAAAATATTATCAATACTGGTCACTACACTTCATAAAATACATATTCTGTGAAACAAACTTGACACCACTGTATAGCAAGGCTAAATCTAGTAAAAAATAAAACTGTGTTGAGTTTAAATGCATTTAGGCTTATTTCAAATTTATACCTGTCTTCAATTAGAGTCTTTGAAGCACATTGATATTCTCAGGTGAGAAAGAGACTGTTCCATAAGTGGAAAAATACTTTGACACTGTCTCAAACTGTGCATAATTCTCAAAAGAAAACTATAATACTCTGGCAGCCAAAATATTTTATGTGATTTATTACATTGCCTGCAATAGAAGTCTTGACAGTGTGGCTTCAAGGAGGGTTGTAACTCTTGGTTGTCCTGATACTGAACCCAACCATTGAAAGTCTACAGATATATGCTGAATGCCAGGATCCACATTCGCCGAGGATCTCCTCTGGACATCTGGAATCAAAAAATATCTTCAGAATGAGCAATGACAGGATTAGTAACAGTCCTTAATGTTAAAAATCGTGATGCTGTGAATGGACATAAAAATAAAGCTATTTGTTTACCTATTAAATATTCCTCTCTCAAAAACATAACATCCTATGTATTCCTGCTTTCCAAAGGTATCTAGAAATAAATCCAAATACAGACAAGTTCTTAAGGATGGAAATGGAAATTCCCTCCTCTTACATTTGGTCTCCCCGGAGGATCCATTGTGCCAGGTCTATTAATTGTGGCATGCTCAGCACCTATTCAATGGATCTGGAAAAGGCAGGGCTTCATTTAGGTCCAGACATGCAAACAACTGTAAATAAAATGCTCTGATGTTTTCTCTAAAGAGTAACAATACTCTAAAGAGTGACAATAATATAGAAATGTACCACAATTGGTTTCTGAAGCAATAATAGACTTACGTAAGTTCAATAGCAATTTACTTTTCTGTATCTTACTGGTAAAAATGATGGCCCCAGATGATTAAATGAAACATATGTAAATATTCCAGAAAGGTTTCATAAACTGGAAACTTTTCACCCAGCCAAAATATTTTTGTATGAATAGCAAACACACAATAGGATTTACTTTCAAAATCTCTTAGAAAACGGTCAGACTAATGTCTCGTAGAAATCATTTGAATATAAGACAAGTAAAGCCCTTATTTACTCGAGTATTACTTTCCAACTGCTAAGCAATTTCAAAGCTACAATTTTCTTATCAATCTACTCCATAGTTTATATCTTAAAACATTCAGCTTACAAAAGCCTTCCTTTACAGAGATAGACATTAAAATTCATAGCAGCACATAACTGTGTAATGGATGGGTGAATATTTGTTTGGTGTACAACTAAAATTAACATCTCTGCCTCAGATTTTAGTTATGAAATAATGGATGTCAGGGTGCAATGGAGTCAGCAGATCCCTTGGACTGAGCACCAAGAGCAGTACAGGGCCCCCACAGGCGCCGACGTATCAGGGGTCACCCCATAGCCAGGGAGTGGGGCAGCCTGGGGGGCAGCTGGGGGCATCCCCAACGCCAGCACATCAGACATCTCCCCGGGCTAAGGCCAGGCTGAGACATCAGCCAGTAAGTCCAGCCCAGCTCTGAAGGACCCAGGGTGGCAAGAGAAGGGCTTTGGCAGAGCTTGGAACTGGCATCCACCTACTGGTGGCCACAAGTTCCTGACAACGTAGATCAATTTTGAAAAATGAATGGTGCAATAGAAGAATGGAAAAAGCAAAATGCTGTTAGCAAAGGGAATGCTTTAAGTGTTACAAGTCAGCTGAATAGAGACTTTCCTTTGTCCTGAAACCACTTCCTGTTCTGTTTCCTAACCAGAGTTAAAAATCAAATTAAACTAGCTAAAATTGAACATAAGACTACAAGCCAAAACTTTGAGCTGAGCATCAAAAGTATTAGCTGCACAAAATTCTTCAGATAAAGCTTTCTGTACTCTGTGTACTCAAAACTTATTTACATTGAACAGATTAAGAGGTGATGCTCCAGATTTTTAAGTTATATCTTGACCACTTGAAATCAGATTCAGTGTCACTGGCTGCATCAAGTGACCTGAAAATACATTTTCTTCACAGCTTTTGCTGAAGTTTTCAAGCATCAATCTACATAATTTTTATGACAACTGGTGCTTCTCTGTAATGAACATCACTCTAAAACATTTTACAGTGCCCTGTATCAGCCCTGAAGAACAAAGATAATTGAGAAAGCCAATGTAAAAAGTACATATATTCTAAAAATACTTCATGTGTTCAATGACTGCACCCAGCACACAACCCATGCATAGTACTGTGAGGGAGTTAAAGTTTTGTGTTGCAAGCAATCTCAAATACATCAGAAAACTTTGATTTATGTACTCAATATTGGACATATCATTTCAAAAGACTGAGGCTTTTACACAGAGTTTGGAGGAAATTCATTTGAATTGCAACATAATTTGAAAGTCTTAACTCATTCCCCAGGAGAAGAGCTGCAGTCACACTTCACTCACCTCAGTACAAAGTTTTTGCGTAGGTAATTAACTCCTTAAAGCTCCTGGAGAAAAAAAAGAAATTACAATCATTTTTCCCCTTATGCATGGGCTATAAGACCATTACTGAGATCCTGGCAACACAACAGTATAAAAATGTGGGGTTTGTTTAAGTGCCAGAAAATTAATTTAAACACTTCTTGGCAGCTTTTGCACATGCAGTTCAGTACTTTCATAACTGTGCTAGCTGGCCAAGTCATAACTGGAAGGAAAAACCTAGTAAAGGGAATCATTTAGGTTTGGAGACTTGCAATTCCATCACTGTAAGGCAGGTGGTCTGACTCATCTACCTTTTTCAAGCTATAGCAGATTATAGACAAGATCAATGCAGGCACCAAGCAGCTTCTTTTTTTGTCTAAGTCTTTCTTTTCTTTTTTTTTTTTTCCCCTAGGAGCAGTGGCATTCCTTAGACATCTGTGGTTTTTAATAGAATGCCAGTTGCCAGGCTTGTTCTAAAGCGTTCAAAGTTTGAGAGGGGAGACATGTCTCTGTACCTGCCTTATGTCTGCAGTGTGGTGGGACTGATGACCTAAACATTTTCTGATTCATCTTCACTGTCAGGCAGCCCTGACAACATAGAAAACATAGACTAAAAATGGGAAGCCCCTGGAGATCAGAGTATTTCTTTGAGGTGATCAGACAGATCAGATAGAGCATCTACCTCCTTTCTACCAGTACTCTTTAAGCCAAATTTATTGATTGGATGAGAAATAACCCACCAACTTCTGAGGCACCAAAATATCATGTTAAAGACGTGTAGCCTCTGAGTGAGAAATGCTGTTGAACAGTTTCTTTGACCATAGTTTGCTGTGCCTGCAGTACACAGTGTTAAGGAGGATGTGACTGAGCAGGAAGGGAGGCCACCTGTTTGTCTTATCCTGCCTGTATACGCTGGATCAGAAAGAGCTCCCAGGAAGGAGAAGCAGATTTCTACTTCCCTGAAGACAAACGACCACACTGAGCCAGGGGAATATTTTAGAATGAAGGTAGGGAGAGACGCAGGAAACTCAGAGACTGTAGCCCTGAAGATTAAGGGTGGAGGAAGAATAAGAGGAGGATCTTCCTGCAACTGCCAGTAGGCCCAAACTTCTCAGAGGTAATAGAAATAAGATTTTTCTAGAAACACAAAACGGTCTGGAATATATGGTATTTAACACCATATACTAACTTTTTGGACACCATGTATTCTCCCAAAATAGATATTTATCAATTCCCCTAAAGAGGGTGGGCAGAATAAGTAGTGCCCACTACAAGAAACTTCTTGAATCATCTGGTGGATAACCGAATGCATCCTTAGCACAGCAAAAAGAATGGAAACATTCCAGGTCCCATTTTTTTTCAGGTTCTTTTTCAGAAACATCAACACACAAGAGAGAAAAATATTACAGCCTGCTTAAATTCATATCAAAAGAAAAAAGATCCAAAACCTCTGTATATCTTCAGCTGCAAGGTACATTATTCTGCACATTACCATGTAAGAGTGACTGAGTGCTCAATACTCCTCAAGATACTGTTTTTCAGATGTGGAAAAAATTGTCTTAATACATAGAAAGAGTTGGAAGAGAGAAACTTCAGCACTGGGAATAGAGGAAACCTCTGCTTGCAAAAAGTTATAAGTGTATGAACAAAGTAAACTGTAAGGAAATTAAGACGGAGAAGAACCGGTTAAGTAGCAAATCTTCAGAAATAAAGCTTAGGAGCTATTGCAGACAACAAATCATGCAGGAGTCAATAATATATAGTTGTTAAATAATAATAAACATCATGATATAACACGTATATCAGAGACAGAAAATATTATTTAACCTATGCCTCACCATTCTCTGAAAAGGCCTCAGTTTGTGTACTACATCCAATTTTAGACATATTTGTTCAAGAAAGCATGGTTGGCATGACTGCATGGTAGGTGCATCTGATGCCACACTACTTCTAATTCCTGACATAGCTGTTTAGCCTTAGTTTGACTGGACACAGCGCTACACTGATAGGCTTCTAGGGACTCAGTGTCCAAAACCAAATAAATATATTATTTTACCTGGGCGAATTGTCTTCTGACAACAATTATCTACAATAGACTACCTGGAACAGAAATTCTACATAATGTTTTCCTTAATAGCCGCCTTCAGTTCTTGACTTGCAAGACTGTGCAGCTTATCAAAGTATTTGTCCTGCAGATAAAAGCCTACCCTGGACAGCACATTGCCATTTGCTCTTCTCACAGAATCAGTGTTTTTTCCTCTGTACCGTGCAATACAAGCAGTTCATGAATAGCATCCAGATTTACAGTAACCTCACCAAAAAATTATTCATTAAAAGATCATAATAACAACAGATCTGATTCAAGTATTTCTAAACCTCTTTGCTTTGCTAGGGCTCAAGGTCAAGAAACAAACATTCAAGTGCACTAAAAGTCTGGGCAGAAGAGCACTGAGGAACTGAAGGTCAGCAAGTGCTTATCTCCTGTGAGACATAATCCAAGGAGGCACAAATCTCTCTATTCAGATTCAATTCCATCTTTCTTAGATTCTTATAATCAAGCTCAACCCTATCTTTTTTACATCCCTAGATACAGTATTCTTGCCCATTGGCAAATTTCAGACATTATCTCAGCTCTTCAGATGACATTACCACAGATTACTGTAGTGCAAAGTCTTCAACTTCTAGTGTTCATCATCTCTCATATGAATATTGTCCAACAGTTAATCCCTTCTTACGACCTCTGAGGAATTGGAAATATCAATAGAATAGCGTGGAGCATGTTCTGGAAAATTTCTAAAGTGTCTGAAAACATGGCTTACAAAAAAACCCACCAAAACCCAACAAACAAAAATAAAAAATAAAACCAATTTCAAAAAAAACAAACCCAAACCAAACCTCCCTGCCCTCATCTTGTTGGAATACTGATAGATATTTATTTCTACAAAGGAAAACGAAAAAAAAAATCCAACCTCATTTATGGATCACAGGGTGATGAATATCACATAAAGACTAACTACTAAAAGCTAAATAAATGCTTTAATTACAACAGGGGTACAACTATAGCTATTAATTCAGTCATATAATTATTGACTTCCAGCTGCCTCCTGCAGCTAAGAATTCTTGATGTATATTCAGGCTCCTTACAGTTTCTTTTGTTGCCTTTTAAATACTGTTTTTTTCTGTGTCTTTTTTCAAGTGTTTGATAAGTTGTTGGGCCTACAGGATACTGGAATGTAGATGATGTGAATTTTATTGACACTGCATATACTTAATCATCACAGTCCTTCCAACCTGATAGTCCTCAAAGGGTTTCATGTCTGTGCTGTTATTAGTGGGAATCACACAGTTATTTATGTCTTCTAAGTGGTGGTATCCTAGTAGTTCTTAATATACATTACATTTTATATTTCTCCTGCACAAAGCCAAGTGATATCCAAGACTATTCCTGGTCCCTTTGTGAGGCCCTCTGGTTGGCTGCCACTGTTCTACTTTGGTTTTTAGTCTTGCAGAGACATTATAGAGTATTAAAAACGTTATCTCATATTCTATTGCCCTCTCCATGTCCTGTCAAGTTGTATTTCCACCATAAATGGCTGTTTTTGAGTAACTTTTATCCTAGCCTCATAGCACAGAAATACTAAAAATGTGTATTTCAACCATGCAGGTACATTCGGGAGTGCTTTTTTATAATCATTTGTTAATGACTCCGATACAAGACTCTAACTCAAATTACACAACTATTCCAGGTGCATCTCCTGAGCATACTGGTTATCTACTATTAACAGCTGTGGCCTCCTAGTTTTAGAAGAGTATTTTTCCCAATGTGCTCTTGAAAATTACACTTCCACTCTAATCATTCTGCAGAACAGTAGCATTTTAGAGTTGTGGTCATGATAATGATTTCTTTTTTCTTTAAAATATCTGGGGTTTGAGTGCTTGAAAATTTACTTGAAGGATTTCTCACCATTTCTAGATAGCTGTGCTGAAAATGTCAAGGGTTGAAATTATGACTTTTTTGTAAGTAGCTACATCCATCTTTATTAGCTACAGCAACATTAAAGACATCTGTGTTCTTGTAGTTTTACAGGTTATTTGAGGAACTATTTCTAGCTTCATCTTGCTTCTAGGGGTATCATTTCCTTGGTTTCCTTGTCTGTTGGTTCATGGGCTTCTTACCAAGAGTCTGTATTTGTCCAATGGCTTCTGAATGAGTTTATTGTAGATGAACACTTGGCCTCACTTCTCCAGTCTAATGTTGCTGTTTACTGGTGTTCTTGGCATTAAATTGCACCTGGCTCCATAAACCAGTGGCAATTGAATGTAGTCGTTGGTCTGACAGCATAGTTGCAAACATAGAAACAGAATCATTGGCATTCTTCTGGAAAAATTCATCCTCAGCGTCTCTTAGTCTTCTAAAGTTACACTGAAGCTGTCCTTCTTCTTGCTAGAAATCTTTACAGCCTTGGTGATTGTTATTTACTTTTTCCTTTTTGAGATAGCACAACTTCAGATGATAAAGGGATCCTCTTTCCCACACATTGTGCTTTATTGCCTAAAGACAGTACATTTTCCCTTCTGTCTTTCTGCACACTGTTTTCCACATAATGTGCACCATGACAAATATGCCTGTATTTCAGGCCACCTGTTTCCCTTCTTGATTCTCTGGTTTCAACCCTTACATTTTGAATTACTTATCCATGTAATTATGTTGGTATTAATATTTATTTTGTATTAATTTATTGTCTTCATCCTTTTACTGAGGCTTATATTTAATGTCATGTAGTCTGGAATGATAACTCTTGTGTACAATTCTATCCCTAGTTAAGTAGTTTTAATATATTCAAAGTTGCATGTGGGTATTGGATTTCTCAGCAATGAGAAATCCTTTTTAGCTTCTTGCTTGTGGATGTGAAACCAGAGTTTCACTTTATGTGTGTAATGTTAAAATAGTGAGATCTTAGATCCACTTCCAATAAAGATGAAGGACCTTACTACTACTTTGGAGCACTCCTGGCAAAGATTACCTGATACCATACCAACAGGGTATTAGATGTCTGGGTCTGCAGGCTCCTCTAGGCTATGTCCATATTGAGAGTCACATTTGAAAAGTCACTGAGTTGGACATGTAGCCTAGACTTGCAAGCAGCTTTGGAGAATCCCTTTAACTGCAGTATAGATGTATGTAGATATAGATGTACCTATAGGCATAGATGCCTGAAAGTCAAGTTCTATTTAAATATCTTTCCCAGCATTTTAGGTATTTTTCCAGATAATGACATGTTGCTGACATCCTTTTCCTATTTTCCTTCATTTTCCTGCCTTAATCCCTCACTGTCCTCATACTTCATCATTCCCTGTGATCTGATACTTTCCATGATACCTCTTAGCTTCACTTCTAGTGCTAATTTGTTTGTTTACTATATTTTCCTGTCTGCTGATGCTTTTTGCTAGATTGAGGACTGTTACAGTGCTTCAGTTATTGTTTGCTAGCTAATAACATGACCATACTAAAATCCTTGTAAAACTAAATATAAGCCTGATATATGTAGGCAGCTAAAGATGAGTGAGATTAATTGCATCTCACTTACCAACTCAACTGTAATCTACAAAAATTCTATCAGGACTAATTTTGCACAGGTCTTTGAATATTTTTGTGTTTCTTACAATATATTGCTCCCAGAGATTTGGGGATTCTTTCTTTTTTCTCATTTTCCCAACCAAAATAAAAATGCATCTTTTTCATCTTTTTATATGCCAATATGGCAACATCTTGTATTATTTAAGCTTGGCATCTCTTTTGATGGAATACTAGTATTAATGGGCATAAGAAAAGGTTCTTGCCAGAATTATCTTGACTATGATTTTTTATCCAAAATAGGAAGACATAAAAGTAGGAAATATAGAGATCTTCTTGAGGCCCATATAATAACATACTGGGAAGAAACATAAAGGTGAAGCACTATTAAGAAATGCATTAAAATGCCATTCTTTTATATGTACTTGATATTAATGCTTAATATTTAATGCTAGAAAAAACTCATTAATATGTTTGGTAAGAGCCTACAAGTTTAGATGAGTATTAGAAGATAATAGGAATTTAATGGTATGACCGAGTTCCTTCAATCAAACACAATCTCAGAAAGGGGCACCTTATTTAGTCTTGGCAATTTCATACTTGGATCGATTTTATTTAAACATATATAGACTAAAATATGTATTATAAATCTTTAAAAATTTGTATCTTTCCTATTTCTCATGACATATGTTTTAACATTATACCACAGTGTTTTAAAGAGGCTATAGTCACAATAAAGGCAAATTAAAACTAAATATATAATCTAATCAGGATATTTAATAGAAATATTTCCTGTGAAAGACTTGAAGAAGAGGGGGAAAAGACAAGGACATGAAATATTACGTGATGTCTAACACCCAAACACCAGAATTGAAAAAAGAGCAATCTCTTGAATTGTTCCATTTTGCAATCATTCCATTTTCAAACTCATAAGCGCCTAGAGCAGTGACCGTCAGTGATCCTGGTAAGGAAAATGTAGCACCAGCAGTCTTCAACACATGTCAAATTTAACATCAATTGCAAAAGGCAGCTGGTTTCACAAACTAGCTAAGGTGATGGAATATCTAAGTCATACAATTGTCATTAGTGGGTTAAGATTACTTAAAATCTGTTTGCAGCTTTTTAACTCTGATCCATTTTTTATAGTAAGTAATTTTTAAATGTTTAAAAATTTTGTCTGTTGGTAAAGGTGGCTCTTACTGATCTGGCAGTCACCACAGCACTCTTGTACAGTTCCATATTTGATACAATCTTCAGGAGACAGAGGAAGTTCACTCACTTCTACACACAGAAACTTCTAGATTTAGTCATGGTCATTACCAGTTTGGAAGAGATATCTTCCTGTGAATAACATTACTTACAGGTTCCTTAGCAGGTAGTAACATAAAAGACCTTATAACAATCTAACATTTATATGTTGTCTGAAAAGAGACACATTTGTATGGAAAAGGAGGAAAAGTTCTTTCATTTCCTCTACAGGGAAAATCTTTACTGAGGTCTGAGTTGTCTTTGATTTTGTCTATTTCATCCCTTTCTCCACTCAAAAATAACCTAAACAAGATCATTAGGCTTAAGGATGTTTTTTTCAGTGTTACTGACTGGATAATAATGGAAAAAGATTTCAGGCTGTGCTATGAATAGAATGAATCACAGCATCCTAGTATTTCAAGATGGAAAAGGCCTATTAATTCATGTACTCCATCCTTTTGATCAAGAGAAGACTCTTCGTAAAGCAAGGTCAGATTCTTGGATATGAAACTGAACCGATTAAACTGTAGTACCCACAATTTTTTTCTCATTACTCAAATTAAAGAACCAAAGATTTTTTTTAAACATTATCTCCTAAGGCTTTGCTTAGCCAAAGTAAAAGGGAATCTTACTATCAGAGATGACATTTACAATATGTCAATAAATAAGAACCAGAATACTTATGCTACTAAGAGAAATGAGACATTTGTTTATCTACACACTCTTTTTGCTACACAATGCAAAACAATGCAAAAAGTTTATGAGTTAAACATTAATACAAAGCACATCTTTGTTTTTAATTTTGTTTTGTAGAATGGGAGGGAAAGGTCTCAAACCCTTGTGCTTTCAGTTCTGTTAAGCAGATGTGTTCACTCATGATCTCCCACTTCAAAGACTTTTCCTACAATATTTATTTATATGAATTGCTGAAAGTTTTCTAGCTGCTGTGTACTTAGAGCTACTGCAAAATACATTTTTAAACATCATAGGAAAGATGAGATGAATCATTTTCATTTTTGCTTGTTCCAAAATATGTCATAATGACTTTAACAGTGCAAGAATCTCTGGATTACCTCTGGCAAGGGCAGAGGATGGAGGAGGGAAGATGCTGAGGTTTTTTCTCTGTTTTAACAACAGTGGAATCATCTGGAGTTCATCAAGTATAGGTCTGTTTCTAGTATCAGTATTTTGAAACATGCTTTATATACAATATGAGACGACTCAATTGGAGAAGCGTTTTTTTCTCAGCTCGACCTCATTAACTGAATAAAATAGACTGCTAAGACCTTCACAATTTTTTCCCTATAGCTGCCATGTTCACATGGCTTTTCCATCCACAGATTCTTTCTTATGGCATCTGTCAGTATCAGTAGGCAACAGCATTTCAGATTTCATGAGATACTACTTGGCAAAGGAATCGGACAATATTGTCCATTGTTCAAAATTGACAAAATATGTTTGCCTCATAAAGCTGTTCTGTTGTTCATATACATCAACTCATCCAAGAGAAATGCTGGTATAAAACATTTTCAGCCAAACTCTATCCCATTGTGTACAAAATAAAAATAAACTTGTGGTGGAACGTAGCTAGTACCATAGTGCTGGGAATCAGGATTATTAAATATTCCTCTAATCAGTTTGTCCTGTTAAAATGGTTGTGTTGGAAAAATATTGCAACAAAATGGAGGATTTTCAAGGTTTCTTGAAATCCTGCAGATTGCACACTATTAGAAGAAAACAGATACTTTGCAGTGGTAGCCAGAGCCTCTCCACACTACTGACACAGTAACATGGATCATTCCAAAGCTATGCTGCTGCTGCTGTCCACATTGCACACATCTGGCCTGAATCCTGATTTAGAGAAAACATTAAAAACAAAGAGAATCCTTTCTCTCCACCACTGTATGAGGCTCAGAAGGTTTTTTCCCTTCCTTCCCCATCTATCAATATCCAACTTTACCATCAGTTTCTTTCAGTACAGTAGCCAGGTGATGTATTGAGGAAGTGTTTTGTCACCTTCTCCAATTAAAAACATGAAGAATCTGCCTCAGAAAACTCTTCTTTGTAGATGCAGGTCCTGAAGAATTTCCATTAACTGACTATAAAAATTATGTTAAATTTTCTTGCCTTGAACACTAAGAAAGGAACAAATCTTTGGCTGCCATCATCAATGTCCTTTTCAAAGGCTGGGACTCACAGAATAGCTGAGGTGAGAAAGCACTTTTGGAGATCATCTATTCCAGCCTCCCTGCTCAGCCTCCCTAAAGCATATTGCATGGGACCATGTCCAGTCTGGTCATGAATTTCTGCAAGATGAAGACTCCACAACCTCTCTGGGCAACTTTTTCCAGTGCTTAACTACTCTCACAATTAAAAAAAATATCTTACATCTATACAGAATTTCCCGTATTTCCATTCGTGCCCATTGCCTCATTTCCTTTCACTGTGCAGCACTGAAAAGAGTCTAGCTCCACCTTCTTTACATCATACACACTGATAAGATCCCCCAGTGAGCCTTCTCTTTTCTGGGATGAACAAAAGCAGCTCATTCAACCTCTCCTCAAGTGCCCAATGTTCCAGTCCCTAATAGTTTTTGTTCATCTTTGCTGGGCTTGCTCCATTATGTCCATGTCTCTCTTTACTGTGAAGCGCAGTACTGGAATCTGGATTCCAGATGTGTCTCACCAGTGCTGAGCAGAGAGGAAGGATCGCCTTTCTCAACCTGTTGTCAATGATCTTCCTAACACAGTTTACCAAGGTCCCTTTCTGCAAATCTGCTTTCCAGATGGTTAGTCATGCAGTCATGCTTGAAACAGTCAGGATCTCCCCTGGCAGTATCATTGGTGCCATGTGGAAGAGCAGCAGGAGATAATAATCCAAGGTCTGTTCAAGCCTAGGCAGCCTCTGTACAATGTCCCAGATCTGAACTCTCAGCAACCAGCAAACCTTCCTAGACAGCAGGTATGGTCATCAGATGGGGCCTCCAGCCCCTAAAGCGGGGAGCTGCCTGCTGCTATTGCTTGCTACTTTCTCCTGGTGTTCCTGCATGACTCAGGGTCATCAGACTTGGTTGCTTTGTTGGAGTGAGTTCCTCGTCGCTCACCTGAAGCCAGAGCACTGAACATATTCTGTAGTCGCAGATATGCAAGTGGAGCACAAGCTATCTTCCTGGTGCCAGAAGTCATCAACTTCCAGCCTTCACCATCATGGGACTCTCCATTTCCCAACCTGATGAACATAGATTCTGCCTGTCCCTCCTTTAGTATACCTGGGGGTTCAGGTTATTGCCTCTGCAGAAACTTCGAGAAGTTCTGATCAATCCCTTTCTCATCATCTCTGATGCTGACCTTCTCCCATGCTTCTTTTACCTGAGGACACAGCTCCTCCACCAGTGCACTGCTCCTGCCAGCAACAAGACCATCTCCCTCTGCCTCCGGAAGGCTGGAGCTTGTGATTTCTGCCTCTTATATTTCACTTGAGGTAAAGAGGGTGTATAACATGTCAACTTCAAGACGTGTCCATGCTATGTCCTGCAGAATACAAATCTGCTGATGGAGCTGCACATCAGTTAATGGCAACAGGATCTCCACGGTGTAACAATTTCAATGCATGTGTTCACTCACAAGAGCAAAATGGTTATTAAACTCATCTTATCTAACAAGCAGCACTGTCTGAACACATCGCCCCCAGTCACGAGCAGGCATCCCATGATCTAGTAAAAAATGCCAATCACATTTTTGTATTTTCCATTTTTGTAAACCAGCTGCCTTGATTGCCTGCAGCCTTCCTCACAGATGTAGCTGTCACCTTCTCTGACCTCTGCTCTGTGGTCTTTCTCTTTTTATAGAGTCTAGGCACTGTGAGTACAAGCATCTTCGTAGATGTTGTTTCATATGACTTTATAGGAATACATCCACATTCTCTTTATTTTTATGTCTCATTGATCCCCGATCACATTTCTAACCTTAGATGAAATCACACCTCATCTTAATTTCTATTTCCCCAGACCAGCAGTTAAATAGGATTGGGGTGAGACTTTTTCTGTAGTTTTAATTCTGTGAAGTATTTTAAGATATGGTTTGTGAGAAGGAAAAAACAGTATGTCAAATACATCTGTTCTCTATCCTTTGCACTCAGACTTGTAGTTTGAATGTAATCTTATATTTTGCTGATTATAAAAACCCATGATTTTATTAGTCATTGTAGTGCTGCTAACCTCAAGCACTCAAACACTGTGAGTAAAACCCAGAAAGTCCTACAGTGAAGCTTAAAACCATGAAATCTAAAAATATAGACATGAGGACATTCCATTTCCCGGGTTAAAGCCTTTAGGGCATATTGAGGTCAAATTTTCAAACTTTTTGTGCAAACAGGAAGACTATAAATAAATCTCTTTTAACAAATTTTTATCTATCTCCTTCCTTTCAGGAGCGTGGACAATGAGAATCATACTAGTCACAATATCATAATAAAAGCTGGCAATATTGCCATTTTCTTGCTAGTAGGGTGAACAATTTGCTATTTTTGCTGCATGCTGATGTTTTTTTTGCCAAGCCAGGATTTGCAGATAATGTTGAACCAGGCTGTATTTATTTCAGGTGTGATGGACATTAGGGTCATGTTCTGAAAGTGGAGAATAAACCCACAGACAAAAGTTGCTTCGTATATAGGAGAAATAAAAAGAAATACCCTCTGTGGTGGTAGAAATATTTATCTAGAAAAATGATGCTCAACAATACAGCCATTCAATGGCATAAGAGCTGAGACTGATAAGGCTCATAAGGACTGTAAGGACTGATAAGGCTTTGGAGAAGCAAAAGTAGGAAAAAAGGACAGGGAGGAGAAAAACTAACATGAAGCAGTGGAGTGTCATTTTAGAAGGTATTACTAGTAGAAAATTTAAGTCCACATTTCATTTTCCACCCTCTCAAGCTCTAGCCATCATCATTTGTTAATATAATTGGATAGTCAAGTTACGAACTTGGATGTTTTTGGCAGTTCAGCTGTCTCAAAAGCAGCTTTCACAAAATTCATGGTCTCCCTGCACTTGAATGATGACTAACCAAATGGCTGTCATCCAATCAAGGGATGGAAATGATTATGAATTGTTTTGGGATGTATACACACACATAAATGAAAGTTATGTTGCTTCTGTAAGGCCAGACTCTTGAGTTACAGCAAGATCCCCCCTTTTATGAGGGAGAATAGCATTACAGGTATACTTCATTACTGTCATTCTGAACATGCAGTGATTGTTATACTCTATCCATACTGAAGCAAAAAAAAATAGGTAACCAAAACCATAGGTTCTTCAACACAAAGGCTCAAGCATTTGGTGAAGATTTAGATATGCAGAAAGCATCTGGAAGATACGTCATCCTTCTGGATACCTTGGGTCTAATCTGAGCAAACACATATCTTAATCATAAGATATAATATACTCTTGAACATCTTCATTCCTCTCAAATGCTACTTTGATTTAATCTGTTTTTAAGGGGTGTCCTGCCCGTGCGCATGCTGCTTCTCTTAAATAACATCCTACTCATATAATCATCAGGTATAAAGGAAAAAAAGTAGTCTATTTGAGCTAGTCACAAAATTACTTACGAGCTGCAATAATGAAGCATCATAAATCTAATTTTTTGGCCAAGTCAAATTCACAACTCCGTATTAGGTGAACAGACTCTCCAAGTGATGGCAGGGAGGTATTAGACATCTCCAAATGAGATTCAAAGCGGTGAAGTCTCCAAGGAGGGAACCATCTAGAACTGAGCAAAAAGGAATACCTAAGAACACAGACTAAATTTTTCCTCATTATTAAACCTGCAGGAAAGTACCCCCTGAGTTAGGGATCATTTCCTGAATATAGACATCTACTACCTCTCTTTCAAAAAGATGAACAGAAATATTCTTTTCTTTTTCTGTCAAATGGGAGCAAGTTACCCTCCCATTACTCCTCCCTCCATCTCATACTGTAAGCTCCAGTACAAATCTGATTAATCTCACCAACCAGGATATGGAAGAGACAGGCTCAAATTCTCTTCTCTGTCTGAGGACATTTTAAACCACATCTTCTAATTTCTCTGGAGGGCATCTTCACACAAGGCAGCTACGAACCAGTTACATTCTCCATCCTCTGGTTGAAAATGCTCTATTGCACACAAATGAACAAACAAATCAAGGTACTTTGAAACAGCAAAAGCAAAAAGGAGTGATTCTTCATTCTCGTGTTCAGGACCAGTGGAGCAAGAGAACATTGTCAGGTTCCTATTTCAGTTGCAGTGTCAAAGTCTGTTTCTGCATTTTACTCAGTGCCTGCTTCATGTAAAACATATTTACCATTATGAATTCACATTATATTTGCCATATAAACAAAAGATTCTTCTTTTGCATTTCTTCCTTGCAGAAATGACATGGAAAAAGCATAAAATTCCTCTACATCTAACTCACTCCTGCTATCAGCGAGCCAATATTTGAATACAGACAATAAAAATATCTATTAACAACTGACAGAATATAGCTCAGTTCTTACAACAAAGAACACCCACACAGTTTTAAGAGATAACTCCCTTCTTTTTTAACCATCTCTTTGTAATACATACCAAGCTACCATACAACATAAAATTAGGCTTAAATATAACGGTTGAGAATAAGAAATTTGAAAAACACTAGAATTCAGGCACACATTTTACCAATGTAGTTTTATCTTTTCTCTTTTAGTGTACTGAAAGATATTTTCATATTTTCATATTCATATTTTCATAACGTATGATTTTCAAAATCTAGGGATATATTGTGTTTTATTTCTAATTCATATTTGGAATATAAAAAATCTAAGAACAAAAAAATGTATTCTTTTTTTCAGACTAAATAAAATCTTGAATTAGCTGATTAAAGCTGGAAACAGACATTCTGACCTCAGCATAATTAAAATACCCTGCAAGTTATATAGTGAAAGACTGCTGGCTCTAGGTAGTGCTTGTTAAAAGTGTTCTGTTCTTTCCATAAAAGCATAATTTAATTTTCTGTATATGGTTTCAATTTGTTCAACTGTCTGTATAAATTACCAGTATTATATTTCGTTTTTCCTGGGGAAAATACAGTTGAATTTCACGTCAAGAAAAGTTGATTTTTTTCACTCTCTTCAATTCGTTATCCCACCCTGCTCAGCAGAACTGCAGTTTTTCCTTTTGTATTTCCAAGTCAATGCCATCCAAATACAGGCTTTTCTTTGTTGCCATTTATATGTGTAGCAGCGTCTCCTAGGAGCAGTAACAATCCTTGTTAGCCCTTGCACAACCCCTAATCAAAAGGAGCAAATTATTTCAGCTTATACTTCTTGGCTCTCACTGTCTTTCTCATAAAATTTCAGAATATCTCAAAGATCAGGAGATGGGCAGGTCTTTGCTTATTAGTCTGCCCTTACTTCCTCACATCCTAACCTACTCCTTCAGTAGGACTCTGAAAATTCTGGTCCTAAACCTCTAAAATTCTCGAGTAAATCCATTGATATGAATGAGACTCCTGAGGTGCTTAAAGTTAAATATGGGCATCAGTGCTTTGCTGGTTAATGGCTGGAACATCCAGCACTACACAGGACTAAGATCTGTGTAATTTTCTATATGTTTTATACCTAGAGAAAAAGGCCTAACTACTTCATGTAACAACACAAGGATCAGCAGAAGGCTCGTCTGTCTGAATAAGGAAGTTTAAGAGGAAATGCATGAAGAAGGAAATATGACCAGCGTTTTTCAAAAGTTGATAACTTCAGAATTGAAAAAAAAATAATAATGCATGTTGCTATGTTATGTCTAGCTAGTAATATGTCCAAATCAGAGACTTCTCATAATTTAAGGTCATGTTGGTTTAAACCGTATAAGGAAATGAATACTGACTCCAAAGGTTTGTATAGAAATGCTTATGAAGTGAGAGGTTTAGTTTGGAAATATTCCCACACTACAGTCTTTCATTAAATAAATAAACACCTTTGATTTCAAAAATTTGCCTTAGTCAGTCCTCCAACTGTTCATTTTCACAGAATTGGATGTGATGTGTCAGCCTGTGGTCACAGCATACATTAAATAAAAGGTGCTGAAGATACTAATGCAAAGCCCTTAGACCACTAACCACCAGGTAGAAAGTGTCACTACCATGAACCCAGAAACTTTTAATTCAGTTCACACTGATATCAACTATCTGTATCTTTGACTTAGTTTGCTGTTTTGTAAGAGAGGTATAGTAGTCCTGATACCTATCTATATTCAGCATGGGATTTCACGGCAAAAATGCTATAAAAAGGGGACAGGCAGGAAAAGGAACAAGTCTTCCCGTAAACAAACTTAATTACCTGAGAAATATGGCAAGAAAAACTTGGCACAAGAGGGTACAGCATCTAGAGACCTGATTCTGCCAACACAGAGGACCTGCTTTTCCACTTCCTTATGCTTTATAATGTCATGCTTATGTGAAGAAACTAGAAATTGCTTTACTCATGCTGGTAGCATTTTGCACTCACTTTTCACAGAGGTGAATGATGGCTCATGATTGAATGGAGAATGAGGTGTCCATCCCTTGGGCTTGTGCTTCTGCTTTGAAAAATAGAAAGTGTTTGAAAATTTTCCTATCTCACCAAGAGGCCAGGGCAGTGTCTAAATATCTGTGTTCTTAATCCCTTTCATGTAGGTACATAGATACATCTATGAGGGTGTGTGCATGTGTATTTATGGAGAGAGAAAGAAAGATTATTTCTGATCAAGTACTTCATCATCGGCCAAGTAGAAGAATACTCATTGACTGCAGCAGTGAAGTGTCAGGATCAAACTTTCTGACAACTGTAATTAGAATATTTTTTTTAATAAATGGAAAATAATTTTACACACAGGTCTGCTTTTGTAATACTGGAGTTCTTGCTGGGTTTTTTGTTTGACTATCATGACTACCAACTTCTTTTGATGTTGTAGGTATTCAGGCAGAATGCAAAGCTCAGTGACATTTTCCAAGACATTTCAAGGGCCTGTTCCTAAAAAAATATTAACATATGAGGGGAAGAGGAAAAAGCTCTTTCTGTGACAGACTTTCCCTTTAATAAACATGTAACACCCATTACAATCAGAAGAATGGTATTTTCTAGTTGATTTAGAGGTCTACAGCACGTCTACAGGAATGCATTCATAGTACATATTGTTAGGAAGGTACAGAAATGTCTGCAGAAATTTTCTGAAATGACAGAAATTCCAGGCTGTTTTCTGCCTTGTGCTTTGTGTAGCCACTGCACTGAGGAGGCTGAAATACTACTTTCATTTGGCAGTGATTCAAAGCCAGGTTACACCATGTATGACCTCTTAAGTTTTGAAATGCCCCTTCATAAGATCTCTACAACTTGAGTCTCCAAACTGTACCTCTCTCAGCTAACCATTCTGGTAGGTATTTTGCAAATAATTACCTGACCTGCAGATCCTTTCAGAGGACAGTACTGAGACACGTCACATCCATGGGTATTATCAAGTGAATCATTGAGGAAAAAGGAAATGTTTGAGTCACATTCAAAATTATTGTTAGCTGAACTATTTAAATCTTTGAAAATTCTCCCGTCTCATGGAATTCTTCTTCAATACAAAAGTAATTCAATATATATTTGCAATAGTATGATTACAGAAAGTAAATAAATAACTAATCAGCCACTGCTGAAGTAATTCTTATCTGAACTGTTTTACTTCTTCAAAGCCAGCATGCAGGTTCCTTTACAAAATATTAGTTCTGCACTAACCATCTTCTGCACAGGGTAACATTACAAACTAATGGAGATTCTTTACCCATAAATTAAATATTATAAGCCAATTCCATCCCTATTATAAACCCTTGAATGCTAGGATTAATTTGATCATGTGTTTATTTGTCGAGGAATCTAGGCAATAAGAAAAAAAGAGGGTAATGCCAAACTTGGTGTTAATAGCATATCAGCTGTGCAGAATACTTTCTACAGATTGTCCACAACAGTTTACTTTTAAGAAATTATTACCCCAGCAACTCTGCCAAGACTAAGCAGATTAGAGATTATGTGCTGCAGATGCATACATTAGACTAAAGACTGGTAAGATTTAGGTCCCTGAGGTGCTGTTCTTACACCTACTAGGACTATTGACTACAGTGACAAGAATGTACTTTGTGCCCTAGTCACGAACTGGCCTTGTGCTGTTGTTCCAGATGGCTCCTGTTGTCTCTCCATGTAACTGTCCCCCTTTCAGCTAGCTGCTGCAGCCCTCGCCCTGTGCTGGACAAGCGACCTGCACTACACTAAATTAACCCTCTGCTAATTACTGCAATGTTTTACACAAGTTGTATTGAGAAGGCATCAGACATTTCCCATTCAGTTTATAACTTCTCAACATACAGATCGTGTACAAGACTTTGTAAACACAGAAAGCAACTGTTGTTCAAATCTGATGGCTGATGACTTTCCCATCTGTTGGCTGGAAGACAAGAGCAGTTTGAACAGGGCTTAGCACAACGTGTAGAGAACACAAACACCACCCAGAAACTGTCCCTGGTAACTTATCAAACAGCTTATCCAGATATACAGCTGCTTCAGAAACCCCAAATTTGCAGAATGTTTGATTATATCACTTGTAGCTTTCTCCATATATAAAAGTCTACCAGTTTAAGGCTTTAAGAAATTTAAAGGAATAGGCACACAAGGACATAGCTTCCACATCTCTCAGCTACCACTGAACTGCAGTTTATTTGTGAAACTCCCACAGCAATTTCTTGTAACTGCAGCTGATAAAACTGTGGATTATCAAATACTGAGAAAAAGATTGCACAAGTCGAGGAAAATGTTACAGAGTTCAAGCCTGCAAAACACAGCCTGCTTTTGCATCCATCTCAAAAACATGTACTTAATGATAAAAAGCCTGAGAAGTACCACTGATGACTTCCTGAGCTCATAAAATTTGCTGCAAGATGGAGTGAACTGACAGAGTTCAATGTCATTTCAGGAAGCCAGAATCACTCACTGGCTTGGAGGTTATTGTAAATCCATAGCCAAGATCCAGATGATGTGTTGGTGGAGTTTTCTTTGCTTCTCTATCTATAAACACAACATTTTGTGAACTGTCTGCTATGCAAAGCAAATATACATTCTCTCCTCAACTCTTCCTTCAAAGCGTCAGACATCCTACAAGACACTTCAACTCTGTAACTCTGCATTAAGTACCCATCTCCCAAAAAAGCAAAGAAGAGGCTCAGAAAAATAATTTTTTTTTTTACTTTTAAAAGATACTGTGCTATTTCTTTCTAATGAGATTAACTTTTGCAATAAAGGGAACAGGAAGCGGGGGAGTAGAGGGGTTAGGAAGGTAAAAGTTGTGCATATTTGTTCCTAGTCAATGTTGTGAAACCTTTCCCCATCCCCTCTAAACTACCACAAATCAACTCTCAACAAATTGCACAACAGTGCTTGTCTCAAACTGGAACAATCTCTTTCAGATAAGCAGAGAAAGATACCAGAAGAGGTAAAACTAACCAAGACAAATAGAAATGGAGTGATATATGTCTAAACAACCACAAGCAAAGCTCTCACCCAACGTACATGAAGCTGGTGCTTAAGTGACAAAGGCAAAGGAATGCAAAGACAAGCTTCCATTTCCTGCAGTGGTTTTAAGCATACACTAGAAAAATCAGGGAATGTGCAAATAAAAGGGATCTTTTAGATCAATCTTTTAAAAGACAGACTGTATTCAGAAAGTAGATATGCAAATCTTAAATTCATAACAATAAGTCGTGAGTGAAAAGGAGAAAAATGCAAACAAAAAAAAAGGGCCAAAAAATCCGAAGGAATAAGTTTCCATGAAAAAAAAAAAGGCAAAATAAAAATATTCCAATGTGCAAAAGAAGAGTGAGTTCAAAATAAAACTCAGTTGTTTGCATATTTTATGCCAAAATTTCTAGCTATCTCCACCCATGTACTAATGTGCTTTCCAGGTAAAATATATCTGCACAACAATACCTCTAATAGACTTCATGGAGCCAGCTGAACTCCGTTCCCTGTCATAGGCACCACTAAAGTCAGAAATCTAGATGTGTAACATATGGCCAGAAATTGGATTTTTCTGATTCTTGGTGCCCAGGCAGATTAAGAGAAATAAAACAGGATATTAGATATTTTGACTTTCCATTTAAGCTAAATTACATTTATTTTTAAATAAGTTTTTCTGATTCTTTCAGGGACTAGTGTCATCAAATAGAGAAAAACAACGTTAGA
>JAOTQQ010000032.1:46419555-46561538 GCA_026546715.1 Gallinago undulata
CATCAAATAGAGAAAAACAATGTTAGAAGAGCATTAACCACAACAGACACCCCCCCCGAAAGACATCACAGAAATGACCATTTGCTGGTCCAGCCGCATTGACTAGACTCATTGCCAGAACAAGCTGTGGTATCCTGACAATTCAGCTCATGCAGTAAAACCCCCACACAATGATCCTCCCTCACAGTAAAAGTTTTGTTCAAATTGAACTATTATATTTTCAGCATCAGTTATAAAAGGGGAATCTTCCAAGTGCGGCTTGATTATCATAGTAGCTCAAAAGAAAATGACCAAAATCAGAGAAAGCAAAGAACCTCACTGAATTATTTCCTTTCCAATTTATTTTTAAGCAGATAAAGGTATTTGGTTATACCTGTCCTGTTAGCTGTAAGGCAGTAGGTGTAAGGGTGGCCTCAAAGCAAGGATCAAGGCCAACTACCACCAATGTCTATATTATTTATGTATTTACATGTACATTAATACATTTTTATGCATGTTTGCCTATTGCTAAATTGTCTTCAGAGCCTACTGCACCCAGGAAATTAAATTCAGATACCTCATATTTTAAGATGCTCTCGATTCTTACCTGCTCTGTCCTTGCTGGGTTTACATCCACAACTCCTGCTTGCCTTTGCAGGAATGCCACCAGGAAGATCAGAGAGTCCAGCTTTAATCCAGGCTGCCTTCAAGGACAACAGGTACATCTGCACCAGTGTCCTACAGTGCTTTGTGTGAGCACAATTATTCCAGGTGTCATCCCCTCCACCCAACCCAGTCCTCCAACAGTATCCAGCCACCTGCACACTCCTCCAACCACTCTGCACCCCTCTGAACCCCAGCTTTGGTGTCCAAACACAGCTCTAAGATGTTTCAATCATTCCCAGGCCAAATAAACTAAGATACAGCATAGAAGTTCTTGCTATATTTGCTGCCACTTTAGAAATTTCCTATTGAATAAAATTTTCAGCAAAGAAAACTGAAATAGGCTTGATAACTTTTACTGATAAAACTGGTATGTTAAAACATATTTGTATGCCAAACTTCATTAGGTTATACTTTGTTCCTTCTCCATGTTTGATACTCTGTAAGGGACCATCCAAGTCTTTTTTGTAACTCTTTCCTTGTTCCAAAAACTGTGACTAAAAATAAGGAAAAATTGTAAAATTGACAACTTTTCTTACTTGAAGTAAGTGTGACAATGGCAATGGATGGATCAGATAGATACAAATATAATTTCTGCAGAGCACAGCTGGAAGAGTAGAGACCTAAAACCACAGAATCAGTGAAACAACAGCAGTAGTCTTTTTTAATCTCAGACATGTAATACAAGTTCATGGCAAGTAGCTAAGGTTCATATGACCCATTAGTCTTTGAATTATTTTATTTTTCTAGGCTTTTGAAGAGCTTCAATTCATTGCTGTCTCCACAGCCAGTTTTTGTTGTTGTTGCTGGGGGCTTTTTTCAGTAAGAGCATCCCGTCATGAGCTCTTTGCTCATCTTATTGAAGGGTATTTTTTGTAGATTATGTCATGGAAAAACTCCATTTAATATTTTTAAATCATCCTTGGGAAGAATCTCTTTTTCCCTGAGGACACATCACTGGAGTTAAGAAAAAGAGCTCCAGAGTTCTAGCTACATCCCAGAGTCCCACACACTGCCTTCTCCTATGGGGTCCACATTACAGAAACCACGGAACAGCCATTCACTGATATGTTTTTAATTATGTATATTTTTTTATTTTACTTTGTGGTTTTCTTGTAGCTTTTACTTCTCTGACATCACTTTTTCTTTTCTACATTAAAAGCCAGGGACAGAAGGGGGAGCAGACCCAATTTGCCAGAAACATTGGGAAGGATTTTTCAGATTAAGACAAGAGTTTGCAACCTTTTTTCTATACAGTTTTTTCTACACAGTTCTTAGTGATGAAATATATTACTCTGTCTCCCTCCCAGACTTAGATCTCTTTGGACTGTGCATCCGTACACCTCCCAGCACAGCCAGTTCTAATAGCACTAGACACATTAACAAATAGACTGAATGAGGTGTTGTCTTTAGGAACTGATTACTGGATGCCTGAGAAAAAAGAGCTTTTAGGATGTTATGTTAAATTTTACTTGCAGAGCAACCCAAATCAAAAATCCTACTTGTGAACTTTCTATTGCTATATTTTTGCTGTAGAAAGGGAAGAAAACTCAGTATAGGTGGCATAAGAAGTACATTGCAGCGTCTTTACCCAGAGAGCGGCTCCTGCACCTACTCCTCCTTTTACCTGGCTTCTTGCTGACAAAGGAGTTTGTCAGACACGTTTGATTCACATGTAATAAAAGCCCGAATAGTTGTGGTTGCAAGGAAATGTTAAAAGTCTGTAAATACCAAGTGTGGTTCCCATCACACATAAAAGAAAACAAGCTGAACTCTATCTGGAAAATATCTTTCTCACTGCGCTTGAAAAGGGAACATCATGTCACAATGATTCACTGTTACATGCTGATTTTGAGTGAATACATGGAGAGTGCACAAGCGAAACCCTATTATCTACGTACTACAGCACCGCGAGGCGAGGGGCAGGCTTTGCTATTAAGGCCCACATAGGGTGCCCCAGGACCTACGAAGGGCGTTTCGGTCCACGCGCTGACTGCATGCCTTCCATTACACTTAGTGTGGGGCCCAGCATGTCCCCCAGCTATTTCATCATATCTGCCATTGCTGAGCTCCCTGAGCCAACAACCTCGGGTTTTTTCCTACTCTTTGCGATACAACATGAACTTTCCTTGTTTGGTTTGTGTTCCAAGGGACAAATGATGGGGAAAACATTTCTGAAGCTCTTTCATTCGTCAATGACAAATGCAGAGATTTATATGAAAGACCAGAAAGATGGAAATATTGACTCTCATCCTTCAGTTCAGATGAAAAGAGCTACCTAGGTGAAAAGTGTCATTATTGTTATGAATCAACTGCACACACGTCACAGACATAACAAAGTAATGTTTATTGCCGGTAACCTTTGTAATAATCATAGTTTCCAATGAGGACTCTTTAGTTAACGATCAAACTCTACGAGTGAGATTTCAGGAATTGTCTAAGTCAATTTGGTGCCAGGTCAGATGGAAAATTGCTGAGAAATGGGTGCCTAACTCCTACAGGGCTTTTGAAAGAAGGCTCATCTTGCACTAATTGGAAATGGGGATGAAACAGAAATTCAATATAGTATCACAACAAGAGCATGAGAAAGAAAATGGCATATTGAGCAACTTTGAAGGAAAGGTTCTGTGTCACTGAAGGACGGATTATTGCAGAATCTTATTATTTACTGGCATGGTACTTGACTTCACCGCCAGGAGACAGCAGAAATTAAAAAAGATGTCCTGCAACGTCTCGGATCCTTCCTTTCAGTTCTCCAGAGCCCTTAGTGGCAAACTCCACTCAACCACAATCCTTTCTCCAGCATTATTCAACATTTGTAGAGAGTAAGAAGGAGACAGACAGATACCATGAGGATGGAAGCAGAAGGACAATGGTAGACACTGCTGCTTGAGTTTCTGTCTGCTTCACATCGCAATATCATTTTTTATATTTTTCCGTATATAAGTGGAAGGAAAAGCAGCTAAAACTGTTGACTATAGAGAAGATCATCTCATCAGATGCCGATTTCAAGCAAAACAAATACTTTCCACAGTATCACCTAATATTTGGACATCCATCCTCAGGTTGCTAAGTATCTCTTCAGGCTCACTGTGCTCCTCATGCTCCTGGAATTTTATTTAATGACAGCATAAAACCCTGTGATTTGCATCTGAAATGGGATTGAATACTATACGAGGCCAGATACTGACCCATGCTTAGTGAGGAAAGATTTTTACTCCCCCATAAGCTTTTCTGTCATAGCTCTATCCCTAAAAATCTGTTTGTTGGCTGTTTTTTAAACAGTTGAGACAGCAGCAGATGTCACCACAGGAGCCTCATAAGGTTTCCATCCTCTGCTCTTGCTCCCTGCACTGCACTGAATATACTGAATATTATCTTGATGCTCAAAGTCCTCCCTGGGTTTCACTCTAATTAGCACTTCTTGCCCTCCCCCCTAATGGCTGTCCAAGGGCATCTACTTCTCTCTGGAAACACCAGTGAATCAGGGCACCACTTCCTAGGGAGGACTGCAAACTCTTCAGGGACTGTGCACAGCTGGGAACTTACCCCAACAAGAACTCAAACAGCAACTGTTGAAGCAACTGCGTTCCCTTGAGTAGAGGAAGGGTTGAGTGAGAGTATTACTCCTCTATATGGTTCTGAAAACTTAGTGGGTCAGATGCCACAGTGAAAGAGGATGCCCACATAAGCAGGCTCTGGGGCAGAGTCTTTCATGTGACTGATTTATACTTACTTAATAAATGGGAATAAACAGTGGTAGCTGTCAGCCTTTGGATAAGGGTCTGCACTGAGACCGAGCTTACTTCTTAGTCAAAAATACAGCTACGACAATAAGATACAGGCTCTTTATTCTGCTCCCAAGACCCTTTGCACTTCTGAGAAGAGTAAAGGGCCTGATATATAGTGAAAGTAAGCCCTGTAGCAGCAATTCAGACACCACTGTAACATTTTAGGTAATTTGCATTGCTTTTACCACTTTTCACAAGGTCCATAGTAAAATGCATCCTGAGTTCTTGTTCTGCATGTTTATGTTGCAAAAATATAAATTTATCATTTAAAAATTATTTTTTAATGATTTAGTTTTCTCATCTTGCTGAGCTATTTCATAAGTCTCCAAATTAAATTTGTGGTAGAGCAGTGGGCTAACAAGGATTGTGCCCAGTTTATGTCAGGAAACAGCTGTCTGCAAGACGAAATATTTCATGGGAACCTTTGTAACTCTGTGGGTGCCAACCCTCACAATTATTCCTGACCTTTCTCCTGCACACAGCTCCTCAGCACACTCTAGCAAATGCTGCAGCTTTGCGCAAAAAGAGCTGAAAAACTTAAAAATGACCAACAGGTTTTACCGAGTATGGTTTTTCCAGTACTTCTTTCGCTTCACCATCTTTTGTTTCCTCCTATTTTAACTTGTTTTTGTTGAGCTTCCAGTTTTGCCCCTTAGTAGGAATCTGCAGTCAAGTGGTCTGGTGTCAGCAAGTGGAGAGATCATGATGTGCAACACCTTCTTGAGACCAACAGACTGCAATTAAAAGAGAAAATCATTAGTTACCACAGAGTCCAAATCCTAGCATTTTAATTAGGGTAGAAAGATTCTTCCATTGCTGGAAGTTAAAGAACAGGTAAATATCAATTGTTTTGCAACAGGGCTCCATTTTATCTTAAGAAAAAATACTCAGTTAAGTTGAAGACAGGTGCTAGTCGAAGAAAAGTACCCTCCCTTCCAAGTTCAGTATTAGGTCTTGACTTACTGGTTGCAAGAAGGTGGCAGAGGTGAAATGGGATGAAAGGGTGGCATCACTGCAAAACCAGGGAGCTGCTCTGGCAACTACACGATTTCCATTTTTTTTATCCCTACTGCAACAGGGATATGTAACAACACCAAGGTGGAAAATGCTGAGCTGAACCTTGCTCTGAGTATACCAAATCCCAGTGCTCATGGGCTGCTGCATCCTGTGAGAAGGGGAATGTTACAGGCATACAAGGAGACTATAACCATACTGGAACCCCCAGATGGCCTTATTTGGATAAGGACAAGCTTTCAGCTGGAAAATGAACCCTGTGTGAACCTGGAGCAGTTGTGGACTACCACACACACCGTGAATTGGGGACCCTAAAGGGACACCCCTCTTCCCCAAATATTTCCAGTTTGAAAGAGGTATCTGGAAAGATCTCTGGTGTAAGATGACACAGTTGGTCTGTGAGAAAGCAGTGGAAAAAAACAAAACTAAGATTTTTTTTCTGTAGGAATATCGGGAGTCTCAAGAAACCTCAAACCACTGTCTGTGTTTTATTTTTGCTGCATCTACTGGTACATATTGACTGCAGGGAACAATTTCTAAGCACCTTCCAAAAGTTTAACTGTCTATACATTTATACCGAGTATACCAACATTCTGTAGTAAGGAAAGATTGGCAGCCAAGTTCAAGGAATTGAGAGCCAACATTTGCAACAATTCGACTGTGGCATTAAAAAAAAATAAATGTTTATTTTGCAGATAGTTCTTATTTCTAGAGCCAAAAATGATTGTAAAAGAATTAGATTAGTAACTAGGAGTCCAAACAAGCTTATTCAGCTTATTTCACTGCTTGTGTTGATGACACTCTCTTTCGTCTTTATCCAGTAGTGGGAAGCATTTTATCATCTTCTGGTTTGGAAAAAGACCCAAGCAGCTAATGTAAAAAAAATATATTCTCCAGTAGCTGCAGCATGATTAATTTTCCACCCCACGAGATCACTGTGAGTTTGAAAGCACCCTAGAGCTTTATTTGCTACATTATAGTCATCAAGGACCATAAAGCATCTTCTTCCTTCCGCACCGCTAGCACTTCAGAGAGCCAGTATGGTTGAGTGGAATGAGCAAAGGATTGAAAACCAGAAAATTTTTATTATAAGCCTAAAACAACTTGTGACTTCTCTTTGGCCTTGGTTAAATAATGCTGGACTCAGTTCTCTGAAGCAATACAGTGCTTTAATCCAGCTAAAGAAATTATAGACTTTAGCACAAATGACACCCAGACATTGATATCTGCATTATAAAATGGGGATAATAATACCGATGTTTTTTCATCAGATACTTTGGGGTTTATTGGTGAAGGGCAGAAGGTAAAAGCACAAGATTTTAATTAATTTCTCATTTTCAAAAGAGAAATTACTTATTATATTTATTCCACATCATTCCCCCAGAGAAGCACATGGAGGAAATCCTGCATGTTACATTTCCCTGTTACTATACAGAAAGCTGACTTGGTGACTTCTTCCTTTTCCTCATCATTAGGATAGTCCAATCCCAGCAGAAGTGAATGAGAAAAATTGGGGTATAGGCTCGTCCCCAAACCTCCTGCAGTGGTAACCCTCCATACCTTACAAGTGTGGTGGTGCCTTAGAGGAATGGTGGTACTTAGAGATACCTAAGCTCCCCAAAACAATAGCAGCCCTGACCGCTGTAAAAGTGTATAAGCTTACCCAAAAGAAGTTCAGCTCTTCCATCAATCTGCTCTTCTTCATCTTCTATGGCATAAAGGCAGCTGGCCAAATGGAGCATGCACAATACCTTTACTATTGCCACGATAGAAATAAGCCAGAGAAAAGACTATGTGTCCAGATTGCATCACCATAATGGTACTGCTTTTGAGCAGGCTCCAACGATGATCCTTAGAGAAAAAGTTCTTACTGGGGAATGTATAAGAGGGCATCATCAGAGAGAACAATGTACAGGACCTATACACAGAGCTACTGTTTGGTGGATCCTTGCAACTTTCATATGAACTTAGAGAGGTGCAATTTGGACCAAGACAACAGATTTACTGCCCTCCACCACTGTAGACACAGTCACACAGAAACCATCAGAACTACTCATAAAAGCAAAAATTAGACAAGACTTTTCAATCTCATGATCCCAGCATTGACCTGGATCAGTTCTAACCACAGTTGTGTTAGAAAGAAACAGATACACAAATATATTCAGGACATGACCTTCAGCATTACTTTTAAGAAAATGTGTTTCTCTTTATCATCTTCTAGTTCTGCATTTAATTAATTATATTTTAGACATTCTGTCAGGTGACACCTAAAAAAAATGTCCAAATAATTATCTTCATGTTTTCCAGGGTGGTTTTGTTTAAATGAATAAATTCATTGATTAAAAAGTGTGTCATCTGAAGTTAAGGTTCATCTGCATCTTTTTAAAATGCCATTATACAGAATTTTTCCCGATTTATTTTTACTCATATAATTTTTCCCATCCCATCCTTCCAGCTCCTTGCTTCTCCACACGAACCTTCCAGATGCCAGCAGAGATCTGTTTGGCTGCATGATTTTCAGTGAAAATGCAAAATAAAAACCATCATTGTATGGAATATAAAGCATAATTTTAGCAGTAAGAATTTCTGGGTTATATTTCTCCCAGTGTACTTTCATATCAAAAATATTTAGTTGGGTTAAATGGAACATTAACCTTCATTTCACATATTGGACGCATCTTGCTGATGGCCTATAGTTGCATAGCTCCCTGGTATACAAAGTCATCCCTTCAATTTACTCTTTGTTCACTTTGTTCAGTTTCTGAGGTGATGAATTTAACACCTCGTACCTTTTTCCTCATGCCTCTTGTTGTACTCTTAAGGATATCAATGCAAGACACAACCCATGAGTGTTTATGTTCAGTGTCAATCCGGCACTGCCAGCTGAAGACAGCATAGCACCATTTAAATAGATTGATTTTCTTGAGACAGACTTTGCTACTAGTCTCTTTTCCAGCTGGACAGAATAATCAGGTTGTCTCACCCCAGCCAACAGAGAGTTTAATCCTCAAGCCCTCAATCTTCCATAAATCTGTCTGCAGAGAGCCACTGCTAGAAATTCTTTGTCGTTTATGTCATATCTTGTAAAATCTGTTGAGACTACTTTGAGCATGTGTCTGCTTTGACTTTTCCTGAAGAACAGTCTCTCTCTAGAGGGAAAGTCTGAAGCACAGCATTTATCTTTCCGTGCACTCAGATAGGCAGTTTTGAAAGTATCTTTCTCATGGGGACATTTTCCAATGAGTCACACTTGCTTTCTCTGGATTGACAAGTTCTGACAGCAAAGTATTAATACTATCTCGCAATATTAGCCAACGGGACTCCAACTGAGAGCTGAATAAAAAGACAGACATTCATCCTGAAGCCGATCCCCAAGGAAGACTCCCATTAAAGAAAAACAGGACCTTTTCCTGAGTAATCAAGAGGGACTACAAAGAGCAGGCAGGATTTCAGATGTCTTTGAGTATATAGGAACTGGCAGTTAGGCCCCGAAAGTTTCTCTATAAAATAACCCTAAATCTTGTTTGTGTTTAAAATGTATTACAAGAAACAGCACAAATGCACCCTGTCTGATAATCCTGAGCAGTCAAAAAACCCAATAATTCATTCCACTTCATAATCAAAGACAGTTCAGAACAAAAAGAGTTGGCAAAAAAAACCTGATTGAAACATCCTTTTCCTTATTTTTATCATTGCAGCACAACACTGATAAATGAAACAGCTGAGCTAAAAGCTATAAAAGTAGCATTTCCTTCAGACTGAAAATTGAAGAGGAAAACACAAGAAATTATCTTAATTGCTAATCCCTATTCATGCTGGATCTTTACCAGGTCCATACTAGTGTCTTCTTGTTCTTTCCTATCAAACTTCTTCCTTTCTGAGAACTTTCAGCATCTATGCATATGTCATATGCACTTCCGCATTTCAGATGCAGTTCTGGTATTTAAATAGGAAAATAAAGTGTCTGATTATTTGAAAAAACAATTCTTAGAATCACAAAATGTCCATTAACTATTACAGCCCTTGTCTCTCACTAGAAGAACTGGAGCTTCATTAAACAGAATCAATAAATGAATTCTTCAAATCCAAGAGCAGGTTTATTCTTCCCAAAAGATTGAAAGAGAGGGAAAAAAAGAGAGGGGGTGGGGGAGTGGAGGGGGGGAAGAGGGGGAAAAAAAAGAGAGAGAAAAAGAGGACAAAAGAAAGAGAGAGAAATTTAACAAACTTGACTGGAACAAATAGTCACATCAATTATGCTGTCTTTAGCCTTGGCATTGCTACCATAAGAAAATTATGGTTGCGGATCCCAAGAATGAGAACTGGAGTTGAAATAGCAACCAGCCAAGACATGTAGACTTCCCCAATGATTCGCTGCAATAGCGACAGGGGAAAGGGCCATCCAGGTTCTATCACTATCCAGAAGTGTCTTTTTGCCAACTTCAGAGGGGCATGGAGCGGATTCCAAATCCATGGCATCGGCCAGCAAGGCATGGTTATGGTTTTTCCTTGGGGTATTCAGGAAGGAAACGGGTGGTTGAGCAGAGGGTTACAACAGCTCAGAAAATGCTGTGGATTTCAGCAATTGCTAGCTAGAAATGTGATATGGAAGTGACCCTTCCTTTTACAGGATCAACGCTCAAATCTGTCTTACATATTCATGTGGTCCCCTTTCCCCCTGCACACAGACACCTCCCAGTCTTGTAATATTTAACCTTACTGCATTCTCCATTTTTACATAGATTTTCCTTGAGCTACTAAAGCAAAGGTATTAAAGGTTGCAGGAGGGAAGGGCAAGGGGGAATTGTTCAGCACCAAAGCATTGTTATTGGATCTTCAGAAGTGCCTAGATCCATGAGGAGCAAAAGGACCTGGGTACAGAGGCACTTAGAAATGCTCCCTGCATGCCTACTGCAGCATGAAGTGCTTAACACCTTTCCAAAACCTGGCTCTGAAATATTTCAGTCAGCTTGATGGAGAGTGTCAGAGCAAGAAATCCAAGTCTCATACTCTCACACTGACCATTGGTCTTTCTTTGTTTCTTTCTTTCTTTCCTTCCTTCCCTCTTTCTCTCTCTCTCTCATTTTCTCTCTCTCTCTCATTCTCTGTCTCTCTCTCTCTCTCTCTCTCATTTTCTCTCTCTCTCTCTCTCTCTCATTCTCTGTCTCTCTCTCTCTCTCTCATTTTCTCTCTCTCAAAGACCTTAAAATAATGCAGAACCAAGTAAAACAGAACAATATTTTGTTGGAAGAGGAGCAAAAGAATGGAAATAGACTTGATATGTTCTGCAAAAACTCACAGTTGAGATTCATAGAAGTTGAAATCAGGTAAATTCAGAACAAAAATAAAGCTATGCCTTTTTTTATTTTTTCAACAGTGAAGATTAATCACTGGCATAGCTTAAAGATGTTTGCAAGATTTTCCATCACTAGCAACTTATAAATCAACATTGGATAGCTTTCAAAAAGAAATGCTCAAGTTCAAGTAAAAATTAATTCAGGGAAGACCTATGATCTCTGCTACATGGGATCAGATGGTCACAGTAGACTTTTTTAGCTTTACAATCTATTAATTAGATCTTTCTACTCCGTTCTCTGGGCTCACCCTTCCAATTCCACTCCTTCTTAGCATCAGAGGTAATTAATTCTTGAGTTCCTGTAAATTTTTCTTCTCAGGTACCTAGTCAGGAGGCAGGTCTATCAAAAATACCATTAACCCCTGCAAAGCTCATTTAGCTGCTGCCATTTCTCACATGCAGGACACCCACTCATCACATGGCGGCACAACATCTAGAAGGAAAGCCCAAATCCCAGAGCAGCAGTGCAAGTCCTGGAAAATCCTTGTGGGTATTGGGGGATCACCCACATTGTGGAAGACATTTGCAGTGACAAATGTGGCTGTAGCCCATTCTCAAGTTTAAATTAATCTTCCAAACATAAATCTGAGATCTATGTATGTTTTTCACTTCAAAGCGCTCTTGAAGAAGCCAGCCTGAGTGTGGATGGTAATTTATTCATAGAGCCTAGACAAATTAGGCACAAGCCAATCCACCAGTAGGTATATGAAGTTTGACAGTTCATAAGCACAGTAGGGCTATTTTCAAGATGTCCTATAAGCAGCCTGACACTAACACGAATAAGAAACACATCAGCCCAGTATGTTTGAATGTGGTCATCTGTTCTTCAGCTATAGACAGAACTTTTGTGCAATTCTCACTGGCTGTCCCCAGTAATCACAAATCTATTCACTCTGGAGATTTGCAAGTGACTAGCTCAGACCCAATTGTCCTTAGCAAAAAACTTCCAATCAAGTTTTAAATAGCTCAAGAATATTTACCTTGTGTATTTTTTTCTCAAGATGCAATATTTTAGTTTGCAATTACCATCACTCAACATTCCTTGCTACTCCATGAAAAGTATAAATTTGAGCCACCTTTTCCATTTGGCTACAGCCTGGCACCCCATTCTCCCTTGAGTGCCTCTGCATTTCGTTGCAGGAGTAGCTAAAGGATAGTACAGAAACCTCCGAGCCAGCTCTAAACTAACTTCATCAAATTCTGTTCGTACCCCAGAGCAGCAGCATGGACTTCAGGGCACACAAAATTTTTCTGTACCATGACTATAGAGTAAGGTCGTATTAGTCATCATTCAACTCATGTTGAAATAAAA
Organism: Gallinago undulata; assembly: GCA_026546715.1. Taxonomy (NCBI): domain Eukaryota; kingdom Metazoa; phylum Chordata; class Aves; order Charadriiformes; family Scolopacidae; genus Gallinago; species Gallinago undulata. The sequence continues at coordinate 46,431,668 of JAOTQQ010000032.1, forward strand.
CTAAACTGATATTTCTACATGCATTACTCAGTCCGTGGGACAGGCAAATGGTTTAAATTATTTGGGGGTTTAGTAAATGTCATTTAAAGAGAGAGCAGCAACTGCTGGTGCTATCCTTATTTACAGGGATATTTTTTACAAATGATGAATTAATAATACACATTTTCTTATGATGTCAAAAATATAGCTTTTCACAGTAAGGGACGTTTTATTGGTGATTCAAACCTACGGCAGGTCAGGCGGACAGAAAGTAAATTAAAAGATTCTCCCTGTATGAAAAATATCAAACACAATATTTTGTAGAATATTTTTGCACTACTGTTGGTTGCTTGGCATCAGAGGGAGATGCTAAGTGTTGCCAGGTCAAAGTCCCTCCGGCCGGGCAAGATTAATCTTACTTATAGTGCATATATTCACAGTGTGAATGCCCATATCAGAGGCAGTCACCTTCAGTTTATGTCACTACACAATTTTAAGTCTGAGCTCACTTGCCTAATTTTAGGTGTCTACTGCAGGGTGGGATGAATCACAACCTAAGAGTGTCCATTTATCCCCACTGACTATAAAAAAAGCCATTACAACTGGCCCTGCTGTACACATCTGCACCACCAACCTTTCCTGTTGATCAGCTTGTGTGGCTGCTGTCTCCAGCAACTGCGATTTTAATAGCTGGAGAAGACGTGTGCCAAAATATCATTATTGAATAGCATTAATAAAATTAGGTAGGCAACTAGCATCAGTCACAGAGCAGATGTTTAAGTGCTGCAAAAGTGCCTTGACTTTCTGAAGGATCTGGTTGTAGGTGGCCTAGAAAAACATGAAGCCACGGAGATACCCGTTTCCATGTGTCAGAGTATGGCACGCACTGGCTTAACTGCTGAGCTTAGGAGAACAGCCAGTCCTGCAGAAGAACTGCAAAGAATTCCCACATAGAACTGTTATATTCACAGAGGAGTAGATCGCACACTTGGGTACATTTATTGAAAATAAGTAATTATTTAAACTTGGACTAAATTAGGATTGTAAAAGAGATCTCTCCCTTCCCTCTGATTCAAATAATTAATTTATATATTGATTACTAAGCTATTGATTACTGTGAGAATGAGGACTATAAAAAACTTCAAAGCCTTTGAATTTTTATGCCAAATGAAAAGCTTTGAATAGTTTCCTTGGAGTACCTATTCAGTCATTGAAATTGCTGCTCTTTTGCACTGGTAGGAAACCAAATAAATTTAGTGCTCTTTTTTTACTAGGCATTTTTTGCCATGTTTTTTGAACTTGTATCTACTTTAATATAACAATCTACCATGACAAACTGTTTTCCCAGCTTATAAAACTACCGTTCTTCGAAGCTGATAGCAGCTGTTTTGTAGCTGTTGTACCATATAATATGGGTAAGCTCACTCCCTGTAGCAAATCTGTAAGCTAAAGCACAGAAATCAGTCTGGTGCCAAATTCCAAAAACAGAGATACCACATTATTGTGAACCATGGTGTCCAGAGTTTAAGGTATTTCTTACTAAAATCAATGTAAAGTTCATTTCAATGAGGGTTAGATCAAATCCTAATTACATGTTGACAAATGCTTCCTCTATGCCAATTCTGTTGTAAGAGCTGCTGTTGATTAGATGTCCTTATAATGTACTCTTCAGTCCTATGACCAGCGAAACAATTAATTTCTATCGTCAAAATTAAATTTACTTAAAACTAATTGTACTATTGAACACCAGATAATTCACCTGATATTTAACTAGATAGCAGTCTCACTTCCAGTTCTACCAGCACAATTTTCCACGTTGCAAGAGTGTAAAATTACTGGTACAATCTTTACACTAACTGCAAAATGATCAGTGTCTATCAAATTGCTTTGCAGATACAATAAGACTAGAGCAAACCTGACTACAGTTCCCTTAGTTCAAGAGCAAGATACATGGCCTTTTTCCATATCATATTTTTCCCTTGTCAATAATAATAAAGGTTCTTAAAAATCTTGGACTGAACTACAGGTACATGATTATGTTTCATGATCACTTGAAAACATAAATCTGAATTCACCTTTTTCCAAAAGACACATGAGTTTTTCCTTCTGATTTTAATGTAAGGTAGGTTGAAGACATCAAGAAGATAAATATAAAAAATAAGAAATATCAGGGATTTTAGGTCATAAGGAATCTCCATTTGATGTTACTGTGGAAAATGGCTACTTCATAACTGGATCTTATATTGGCCTGGAACTTTCTAAGAAATTCTTTTTTTATATATATTTCATGTTCTACTGTGAGACTGGTCCTGTGTATCAATGTGTGTGTGCATGCATGTGTGTGTGTTTGTGTTTCCCAGACATTTTTCTTACAGATTTTTTTTTTTTTGATGGTCAATTTTTTTTTTTTCCCCCAATGAAACTTTGCTCTCTTTTTTTTCATTTTTGTCCCTCTGCATTTAATTTGTCTTCTGGGTTGGGGGCCACTGCTGGCTGAGGATCTATCTTTCTTGTAACTGAGACACAGCTATTTCTGTTCCTTAGCCCCTGCTGTGACAGAGGATTTATTTGTGTGTGGCTATTTGTTTCTGGGCACTGGATTAGACAACTAAAGGAGCAGTTTGGGAGGTAAGGAATGCTGGGAAGGCATTGTGTCAGCTCTGCTGAGCTCCAGAGCCTGGTTTCCAAAGACTTCCTTTTACCTAATTCTCAGATTTTCCCAAGCTAGTTGTCGGTGACATGGGACACCATCACTTTAGGAGATGTCCTTGCTCTGCCCAGTTCATAGGAATCTTTTGGGCACTTCCTCTTGTGTGCCTGCCTTGACTCTAAATGGAGCAAATAGTGAAGGTGTCTCACTCAAAGCTCAAATGGCACTACACACTCAATGGAATTATGAGCATTTACACCAGGTGAGAGTCTGCCCCATTTACACCAGAAGCAGTCTGCCCCCACTGCTTCTAAGTATATGACAAAGAATTATGTTCATTGACAGTACAATACATTCATATGGAAATGGGTAGGCTTTCATGAAAAAAGAACAAAAAGTAAGGCTACAATTTAAGACTGTTTGATTCAAAAAGCAGTTGGAATTACTTCAAAAACAGCTGCTCAGGACTTTAACATTATTTCACCATCCATATAGTCTGAAAGAAATAAGAAGGTGTGAATTCAACTACCATAAGGGACCACAAGGTGGGCCCAGCAAGAATAGAGCTTGTGAGGACTGTAATGAAGAATAATACATACAAATTAATCAGCAATTGCCACTCTGGCACAACAATCAAACGCCAGATACCCACAGCACCTTGGAGGCAGTCCCACTGAAAAGAAAAAAAAATACATGAATAAGACCTTAATGAAATCGGAAAGACCACAACATCGGCTATATTCAGTAGAGAATTTAAATTCTCTGGCATTCTTGGTAAAGGAAATTAGAATATTGCTCCAAGTGTTTCATAAAGCCAGCTAGTATGATCAAGTGTAAAATCTAATACCTCCTTTCCACAGTTTTAAATCTTCTCTAGTTGGAAAACGAACAGCGTGATCTAGCAACCTTTTTCCTTCCTAGGGACAATGATCCAAAGTCACTAATGTTATGTCAATGCTCTTCACAGTATATGCATTTTGCTTTAAAAAGAAATGAACATTTAGTTATTTTTGTGATGGTATTATCAACAGCGTACCAAATATATTAAGTGAGCTGGAGTGAAGAATGACCGTAAGATAAGGCATGCATAGCGTGGAAACTAAATTAAACAAAGCAGGAAAGATTACATATGGTTCTAAGTAATGTTTTTCTTCTTCTTAATCCTCAAATAGAGTCACTAAATTACACTTCCAGATTTAGTTATGATATTTACAAATGACTTAACTGTACATTTAAAGAGGGGAAAGTGGCTACAAATGGGGGCAAGCTCATAATTTAAGGTCATAGTTGTACCAGTACAGAGCAAATGCTTATTACTGATGTATTTTTGGTCATGGGGAATTCTCTTTCCCTAAGAGCAAATCCCAGAAAAGCATATTTTTATTACATATTCCAAATCTGGCATTCGGGCTTTATGTAAATATACAAGACAGAGGAGCTTTCTTTTTAAAATGCTAGGAACTAGAGCACAGCTGAGATTTGTTGAAGAATATTTCCTTTCTAATCATTTGCATGAGCAACCCAAAAACTAAAGTATAAAAAAAATAGTTAAAGAAGAATGAACAGAAAAGTATTGTATGAAATACATGGCATCTTGCTGGAGGCTACATAAAATCGCTTTTTTCTTCCTCCCCTAAACATAGCACCTCTAAGTATAAAACAAAAAAAAAGTTCAAAATAAGGTTACCAGTGTTGTTTCTTTATAACTGAAAACGGAGGTGCATTTTTTTAAGATGATTGTATCATTCTTGAGTTCAGTTGCCCAATTGCTCTCAGAAACGCTCTCTCATCTTCTGATATCCATCATCCTTTAATTTTGTTTCTCTAGAGTACCTTTCATCTAACATGTGTCTCCTTTTTCTTGGTAGAGGACCACAGTGCAGACCTACATTTTGGAAGAAGTGTAAAGAAATAAAGTCCACAAAAACGCAGATGTAGTACTGTGTTTTACTGAAAATTAGAGTTAATTTTGGCAGGAGCTAAATAAAGGTTAAGTCATACAGTGAACTGAGCTGAGCAACACTAATAAAGACTTTGGAGAGCTCAGGTTAGTTTAATACAAGTTTTGTTTTAGCAAGAATTTGGTGGGTAAAGAAAGAAAAACAGCAGCAGAAGCTGTTGCCAATAGCGTTAGACTCTCTGGGTACAAATTATGATCATTTGAAGTTATCCAGGTTTTGGGGATCTCTGTCCACCACGTATACTTTGCAAAAGAGGCACTGGCTACCACCCACCATATATTTATATACTTAGAAAGATATACCATCACATTGTGGTACCTGAAATCAGCCCCAAACAGATCCTTGCAGTTCGGTGGGAGATTGCCCAGATGTCAGCAAGGGCAGAAGCTCCTGAAGACTTTATTCTTACATATCTTACTTGCATTCATTACTCCCATAGGAAAAAAAAATGTGCCTTGTGCTTCTGAGATTCATTTCTAATGATTCTTATCATCAGACAGCTTAAAGATGAAAAATGGAAACAAGTCCCATAGAGAACACAGAAACCAGTCTCCTCCCCTAACTGTCATTTAGGATTTCCCCCGGCACCCAGCTGTGCAAGCTGAGAGCAAAATTCAGCAAAAGTTCACTTCCTGAGTGTTACTTTTCAGGATCATCCTCCAAAACTAACTTGGTAAGCTGAGCCTGCCTCGCCTCTCTTGGAAACTCCACTCTGAACCATCTCTGTCCTCCTTTTCCAAGACGAAAAAACTCTCTTCTCACTCTTTTTTACATTTTTATTCAGAATTCCCCCCCCCCCTTTTTTTTTAAAATCTATTAATATTTCTATAAATATGCTTGTGGCAATGCCCAGGGCTCCCCTCCTGCATTCAGTAGGATGAAGTTCATACACAAAACCCAGTCATGCCAAGCACAACCCTCACCTACACACAGCTTTTGGAAGTAACAATCTTAATTACGTTTCTAAACTTAAACCTTCTAGAATACATACAAACTTTTGATAATCACAATGCTTTTAAAAATGCCCCCCAAAAAATCACATATCATGAGAATTCATTACTGCCTTCCGCTTCCTTCTTGGTCTGCAGTAGACACAACACATGATAGATAATCACAAAGATGTTGAATTTGGAGAGCTTTGCCTAAGAGCTTTTCACACCTCTCCCTCCAGGCTGGGTTAGCATTGGCTGCTCACACCTTGCCCAGATCTAAAGTGTGGCACCTCTTACCTCCCACCACTATTTTTGCTGCCAGAGCGAGGTATGTGATATCCCAGCTGCCACACCACAAATTTTGTGGGTCTCTGAGCGCAACAGAGATTTCTTTTCAGGCCACAGATAAAGTTCTGTAGCTGAAAAGCAGGCACACTGCTTTAATGCTCCAAATAAAATAACCAGAAGCTTTTTTCTCTCTTCCATAGAAGATGCTGTCTTTGTTTGTCGAATTCCAACGTAATGAAATCATAAACACAGGGAGGATAAGCTTCCCCTGGTGTTTAGGACCAACCTGAAGACCACCTTCAAGTCCAGATCTGCTGACTAGTTATTAAACAGCCCCACAGTGTGCTGTCCAGATGCCCTCTCCAGCCACAATAGCAGCTCAGTTATGGCACGCAGAGGAGTCTTCTCCATCCTCTTCCAGCCACCCATTGCCGCAATGCATCTGGGTCTGGAGCATCGCCTGCCCACAGCGATCACAAAATCCCCTGTTCCTCTCTTTGAAGCCTTCTTTTGCCTTCTCTACAACCCACAAAAAGGAGAGACCCTGTGTAGGTAGCAATCACTGTGTCTGGAAAGGACAGATTTTACAGCTATATCCAAGAAACAAGAAGCCAATTCCATAAGTTACACAATACAGTAGAGAGAGGGCAGGGTATCTGGCATTGCAGACTGGTCAAAGATACAGAACTAGTACTTAAATCTCAAATTCTTCTTTCTGAAAAATGACTGAAATAAAAAGTGAAAATAGAGGGTTCCCCCAAACTACTGTTCTAAAAAGAAGATTAAAAGGTCTGGGCTTCTCCAGCGTTTTCATATGCTTCTAACAGCATTTTCATATACTTTGAAAAAGTGAGTCACTAAACAAACTCTGCCAACCAAGTGCTGACATGTTTCTGGAATTGCTTCATTTCTATGAAGAAGGCTGCAGCCTTGAAGCCAGCCAGTGAAAACCAAAAAGGCCAGTCTCTAGGTCTGTGTGCGCACTTCATTTTTTGGTGGCTTTGCTGAGGAAGAAATTTCTCTATGCATGACCTTCTGGTTCCTAAACAGAAGCGATTCGCTTAGGTCATTGCATTACAGAGTGAAGAAGTCAGTCACAATGCTTGAGGTCCTTCCCAAAGGCATTGCATGACCTCGGGCAATTCCCTTCAAGACTATTTGAAGATCTGATATTAAACAGCAATATCCACATTTAGAAAAATAAATAAGATGCTGTTATGCTAGCAACTGGCAGGCAGCCTCACCTTCCAATGAAAATCTGAAGACCTTCTTAATGAAGTGTGTTGGACCCACAAGCCCGATTCTGGTTCCAAAAAAAAAAGAAAGCACACCTCATTAGATGCCAATGTAACCTTTCAAGTGCCCAAATTCAGAATCATGAGGTTTCTTTTCTTGGTACTTCTATTTTATCCTGGGAAATGGTGAGATTACAATTACCTATCATACGTAACATTCTGAGGTTAACTTGACAGTTTAGAAAAGTCTAAAACTTTCAGCTAAAGAGGTTCACCAGGGCTCACAGCTCTATAATAATTACAGCTATTAAAACACATATTTTGCTTATGAATTTCAGTGTGTAGTGCTTCTACAAACAGCATTCACAAGCCATAAGCAGTCACAGTCAGTCTTGCTGGAAGGAGAAATGCAAATTTTGGAAATGGGCTGTTAGGGTGGGGGAAAGTTCAGGAAGAAAGGAAATTCATATCAGTGAAAAACAAACGTTATGCAGGACCTACACATGGAAAATTACCACAAAGAGACCTTCATAATTTCAATTCAGTTATACAAACCACAACACAGTTACCATATAGGGAGAAATTATGAGGACTTCATATGGTCCTTGTACCATTTTCAAGTCTGTATTTGTTATTGATCACTGTAATTAGGAAGCCCACCTATGCACAGGCAAGGGTTCAGCTGCAGAGTTCCTTAACAATTTGCTCCTGAACTGCTTAGTTTCTTAAGCAGAGAAGTTACAACATCATAACGATTATGAGTCACGTTTCTATGCCCATGTTCCTGCAGCTATCCCTTTTTAAGGATGCTCATTGCTAAACCAATGCAAACTGAGATGAAATTACAGACTGAGAGAAGAAAAATAAGAAATACAAATGTGTCAGTCCAGAGAAAAAGCAAACAGTCAAGACCATGCCATAGACTGTTGCAATCCAGAGAGTTTTGCTCAGAATAATATACTTAATACCTGTTAATTCAGACTGGAAAAATTTCCTCTCCTGACATTTTGTTATGTATCTTATTACATTTAGGAGGTTATTTGTCAGTTTATTAGTAATATTAGAAATTTTTGTTGGTGGTTTACTGTGCTGTTTCTGCCTACAAAGAGGTCAGGATTCCATCTTTTAATAGCTTCATGTTTCTACTTTTTCAACTCAGCAAACCTCCTACAAACTCCAACTGCACATGATTACAAAAGAACATGAAATCTAGTGGGAAGAGGCCCATTTGTTCATGCATCTTGCAGTCTCACAGTCATCTGCTTCAGTACGAAGCTGTAGATATGTTTATGTTATCTCTAGCAGTTGTACATTCATGCTAACCAACTCTCCTTAGTTTCCCTTTTTCTCTATGTGTTTAATCTTATTATATTGACCTTCACTGTCAATAAAACAGTTCTTTTCCAATAAGAAAATTATTCCATTCCATGTGACCAAAACTAATTAATATTTCCACATACAATTTTTAGAGCTTGTTTCCTTCTCCTTCATGTAACCTTGAGTCTGAATTTCCATGGTTTATATTATTCAGTTTGGATATAAAACCCCTATAATTTCTTTCCTGTTTAGCACTTGATATATGTTCTCAAAATTAATCCCATCTTAGAAAAGCTTTTTGTCTTAGAATGTGGACAAATAAATCACTGTGTTCTTAGATAATGGAAATTGTCTACGATTAAATTCAATTTGATAGGGTATGAGTGAAATTTCTCTGACTGGTTATCAACAGTATCTTGATTTTAGGTTTGGCTTTATCATTATATCTCCTACATTTACAGCTCCCTCTACTTTCCTTTAGCAGTTCTTCATATTTCATTTTGTAGATTGTTTTCTGCAGGCTTATGAATATATGGGTATTTGGCAGAGATTTTATAACCTATAATCAGAACTGAAAATTATAGTGATCCTATTTTGTTATTATAGCTTAAGAATTTATCAGATTTTCCATTTTAAACTTTTCACTGTAAAGAATCTACAACTGGTCTTTCTTAACTGCCAAATATTCCTGCAAAATTTTCAATAAGAATAAATATTATTTATTAATTTGAAATTTTCCTCTGGACTTTTGGCAGTGAGCGTGAGGAGACAGCACCTCCTGAAAATCAAAGAAAAAAAAAATCTCTTTTTTCAGTGACCACATTTTAGCCAAGAAAATAGTTATATGGGTATCTTTTTAAGGACCCATGGTATTAATGCAGTAGTGGATAGAGGGATTACTCAAGAATGACCAGAATTATTTCCTTCCACTAGAAACATAATATGTTCCTTCAAGATAGTGCCAAGATTTTTCTGCCAGATGATCAAGAGAATGGATAAGAGAATCAGCTCTCTATTCTGATTGCACAGCCTTATTTATTTTTAAACTTATTATTATCCAAAACATATCTTCTCACATGCCACAAGATCCTCTAGATGAGAGGAATGTAGATGCAACAATCAGAAAGTGCTCTGCTATGTTTGGGGAGGTGACAGGAGGAGAATCCTGAAGAGAAACCAAGGTGAGACTGGCCAGTAAACACACTCACACTGGCTGCCTCCGTGGCATTTCTCACTAACCTGACTAAAAGCTAGGATCCTTGCTCTGTGTCCCATTACAATATCTCCAAATGTTGCATGCAACATGCTCTAGCTTCTCTTTCTGCCTTCAGCAGGAGGAAAAAAACTGTACAAATATAGTAAAATTTGGCTCTCCAGTTTCTTAAACCCTTTGATTTAAGACAGATATGCCTGCACATATCTACCCTAGAAAACAGTAGACTAACTCTTAGCATCTCTCACCTCTTTCCTTGAATTTTAGCTATTTTCAATTTAGCATAATCTCATTTCCTTTAAGTTTCAGCTGCCTATTCTACCACCATTGCCTATGGGACCTTGGGCAAACAGTATAATCCAGAATCCCAGGGAAAGAATCCAGATACTGGTCAACTTGCTCTGGTTTCGTGAGCTCATCCCTGAACTCTTTGGCCCTGACTAAATCTAGCCTTTGAGGATATCAGTGGTGGATCTCAAATGCAGAGCAGCAACCAGATACGAAAAAGCTCTACCATGTGTTCACTGTCTCCGTAGAAATGGGAGATTGAACCAGTTTGATGGCAAGATCTCAATGCCACAGTATGGAAATTGGTTGTACTGTAGGAAGAAAGACTACTATAGAAAAGTACTGTAGGAAGAGAGATCCAGTTCCATTCTGGTGATGCAGACCTCTTGGGTCTGTAAATGAACCAGAAATCTTGTGAGAACAGTCCTTGTTCTGAGGCTCTCTGTGCTTTTATTTTCACCAATGTATGGAAATTGTACAAAACAGGGTTTTGTCTCCTGATATTTGTGCACGTCCAGCTCTGGTCCTGTTTAGTGAGAAAAATTTCTTGCTGAGCTGGGTTTTTTGCCAGTTAGCTTGCATAAAATGCTGAGGAATAGAAGACCTCATCTTTAGACATACTTAGCTCATGTATTTTATGTAACTTTTTAAAAAGGAAATAATAATTATGAAGCTTATGAGATACCACATGCCAGCTTTTCCACTACGAACTTCATCCTGTTGTCAGTATTTCCATTCTCTCTCATTGACTATAACCAAAGGCAATGAGCATGAACACTGGAGGCATAGTCTCGCCTTCGGTGGATTTTCTCCAAACCTCAATACGGCACGTCTGACGTGAACGCATATGGAACATCTATTGCCTTTGAACTAAAACCTACCATGAGAGGTTCTTCAGAAATGCAGACAGTGAAGCTGCCAGCAATGTGAATGAGAGTTGCAAGTAAAGAATGAGAAAACTTTATAACCTCTCTTCTCTGTGTTCCCAGGTGATTCCCTGGCTGTCGTGTACAATCCTCAGCATCAAAGGCGAGGGGCAGAGATGAGAAGCAAACTGGACAAGGCAAAAATCCCTGTCCTAAAGGGCACTGCCCTGCAAATCTTATTTCACACCTGCAGTCCCTCTGATGTCATTGGGTGAACTCACATTGCCTGAAACTCATCCATGCAGCCAAGGGCCAGCTCTGGATCTTTTCCAACAAGTAAGCCATGCTTTATTAGGAAAGAGGACTCAGGGGTGGGTCGGTACCACCACACATTTTGTTGAAAGCTGGCTGGCTGAGAGAGCCATGGAGGAGCTTGCCTGGGGTGAAAAAAGGGTTGCTTTTAAGATGTTGTCTCTGCCCTACAAAGCGAGCACTGACTTGCTGCATTCACTGAGCGAAGTAAAAGCCCTGAACCCAGTGCAGAGACCCACAGATGGCGTTGATTTCCTTCCCCAGGCAAAGAGCTCACTCCTGAATAAAACGTTGTAGTCACAGGAGTAATTTTTTGACAGTAAACTTTACATTGGAAACACTCGTGAATGTGACTTAAGCTAAACAGAGAGAGTTCATAAGCTTTTGGGGGTAGCATATTCCATATTTTCCCTGCAGTTTATTGGCAAATTAATTCTAATGCATTCAAATTACATCATGAAGTGTAATGTAGAAATATTTCATGAAGGTTACCTTAATAGAGTATGAAAACCTGATGAACGGTAATTCAGACGGAACTGCTTGGCCCATCTCCTATTTACTTGGAAACATTACTGCCTTAAAAAAACCCTCAAATATATTACCTGTTTTTATGGCTCAAAAACCTTTAATTTGAAGATTTTTATGACTGCCTTACAATACACATCTATTTAAAAAATGTTTTAAACTAAAACGGATCATTTACTGCCAACTGTGCTTTGGGCATATCATTGATTAGTCCAAGTGTGATAAAACAACCTTGTTTTTATTCATACTTTAAGAGAATAATAAAAGCTGCATACTTGGAAATACTGGAGCAATATCTTGGCCCAGAGCTATTTAAGTATGAATTATTCACATCTAGTTTTAGTTTTTTCTTTTAAATTCATGAATCCCCAGAATGGTTTTGTAAAGTGTACCAGTGAAACCATGTTTCTAATTATTAAAGGGGGGTGGATCAAAATGCATCATATATGTAAAGGGGTCATTATTTATTTGTCTTCCTTTGCAAGCCACTGTGAGTCTCCTTGGATATTAGTTATTAACTTGTGGCCCACTGAGAGAGAATACAGATAGTTAATTTTTTCAACTGGCTTTTGCAAACAAACCTATTTTCACATCCTGTAACACTGGAACTGCCTAAATATACCCATTTAGGGATTTCACAGGCAACTGACTGGGAGCCCATTGCCTGGAACTGTTCTGGAGTAATCAGAGGAAATTACAGAAATAGAAAGAATGTTTTTGTATCTTCAGCAAAAAAGGCTTATGTAACAGTGATAGGGTGTCTATCTGGATATTACACTGCTGCGAGTGGGACTTTTTCCTTAACTGCTGCAAAATGTCATAGACAGAAATATCTTTTGTAAGTGAAAAAAACCCAAAACATTAATCCTACTTTTGCAATCCTTCCATCCTGTGTAACCTAACAATGCTTTCTGCGCACACCATGGTCTGAAGCGAGACAGCGGAAAGAATGAAGCTGAGATTACCCTTTTTCTTGTTCCATCACTGAATTTCAGGAGGACCTCAGCAAATCACTTCACCTCAGTGCACCTCCACACACAGTTGCACTCAGTGCACACACAGAGCATAAACTCTTCAGTCTATAAAACACTTTTCTATGTATTTGTACAGTACAGTGTAACCCTGTACCTGGTAAATACTGAGTTAACAAAGGTGGGTTTTTTCTTATATAATCACAGACAACTATATGGGTTGGAAGGGACCCTGGAAATCATCAAGCCCCAAAACCAGTTCAGAGCAGGTCCAGCTAGACCAGCCTACACAGGGACTTGCTGAGTTTTGTATATCTCCAAATATGGCGTTTCCAACACCTATCTTGATCCATTCTCCTGAGTGATCAACCTCATGGTGAAAATCTTTCTCCTTTTATATAATCAGAATTTCTTCTGTTTTAATGTGTCCACTGCTACAGGACTCCAGAAGTCTTGGTTTGTCCTTTCTATACTCTCAATTAGGTTGCTGGACACAGCAGTAAGATCTCCCTTTCCCTCCTATGTTTCTGCTCATATTTCCTGTTTCCCAGGCCCTTGACCATCCTGGGGACTCCCCACTCACTCTAGTTAGTCCATGCCTTTCTTGTGCTGGGGATCTCAAAACTACACAAAACTCCACATCCTGCTTCACACATAAGATGATGTTCTCAAAATCTTCAAGTGTTTTACCTGTAGATTTTCCTCTCTGTTAGGTCCTGGTTGGGTTCTCACACTCTCCTTTAAAGATACTCATAAGCAATATCTCAGAACTGAGTGCAACTACTGTAGTTGTACGCCAAGAATGATGGTGCATGTATGTGACTACCATAGCCAAGATAAAATCCTAAGAATACACCAAGTCCCTCACAGTAAGGCAGAGGAAAAAGAATGATTAAGAGTTACTGGCAGAAGGGAAAAGCAACAGGCAGTAAGTGACGGCTTTAGATACTTATTGTCTCTGCCAACTTGGAAGGAACATCTTCGGATAGCCATAGCAGAGAAAATGGTCTTATAGGGTGGAAATTCAAAATTAAGGAGAGTTGCCAGATACTCAAAAGATGAAAATTTTCTATGCCACTAACCACAAAGTGCCACCATATACCATCCAATCTTACAAATAATAACTTTTCAGACAAAAACGTATCACAGAATGGCGTTAACAGACTGTGTTGAGCCTCAAATGGATCTCTGCCTAGGTTTGCAACACTCGCAGTTCTTCCTAGGACTTAAAAACTTATCTAAATGTTTGTTACTGAACACACCTAGATGATTTTTTTGTAAGTCTGAGAAGTACCAAGCAACTCAGCACAGAGCTTGCAACTGTAAGACCTGCAAAGAAGCCAATCCTTTAACTTGGCTTCAGGGCCATGTGTGATTGTACTGTTCAGATGCATCTGCCATGCTGGGCTTAGCACAAAATTAGCCTGGAGGAGTTGTGTCATTTCTCAGTTTTACATAGCCAGGAGGGTTAGAGGACTTGTTTAAGAAGCCCACGTTTAAGTAAGTTAAGCTCTTTTCCCTGCATGGCTCTCTTTCTAGACTAAGGTCATTCTTTTGTATGTGCCTGCAAGCAAATGTCTGGAAGTTTGTGAAATTTTCAATATGAAAGGTAGGTGTTACAAAAGTACCAATCAACAGCAAAATGGGTCTTCAAGGAGCTGAGAGTAGAAACCTTAATGCAATTTAAGATCTCTTGTGAACCTAGCGCCAGATTTTAATCTTTAAAGAGGCATTACCATCCTCAATACAGAACTGCACATTTTGAAAAATTCCCAGCGCCTTGTTCAACTCATCAAAAGCTATTCACCTCAAATTCTACATAGGTATAGTCCCATCACAACTACAGAACTTCTCTGCACAGTTTGAGCTAAACCAAGCCATATGTTTGAATATTTGCATGAAGAGAGTCAAACAACAGTGGTATTCTCACCTCATTGACACTTTCCTAATTTTATTTGGCTCATGAAAAAATAAAATGCTGGAATTGGAAAGTTAAAAGTATTCTAAGCTGCTGGACATGAAGAAAAGCAAAGCCTTTGAGTAGCAGTTGGACTAATCTGTTGGGGAGTGATTAGACATTAATAGCAGCCTCATATACTTAATAAAGTTTGCATAGCCAATTTGAACTTTATAAAGTGTGGCATTGTTCTGAAGTGTGGCCCTGACGTGGACTTTATGAACCATGCAGGAGGCAATGCAGACTTTATGAAGTCCACATTGAGGATAAGTATCAAATAGGAAAAGCACACCAAGCCCTGATGTGTGACTTGGAAACTCATGCCCATCTGCTCTCTGAAAGTTCCTGTTTCATTGATGTCATAGGATTGCACTCAAAACACAAGTCTTGAGCATCTTTTACTAGTTTGTAAAATTTAATGTTCAAGTGTTCTGAATCTGAAGTAAACTCTAGTTGTATTAGAAGAAAATCAAAGAAAATAGAAAACAGGTATGATATACACTAGTAGAAAAAAATCCATCAGAATGGATGTGGTCATTTGTATGGGTCTTTCCATGATAAGCTGTATAATATAGGGAAACAGCATGACTGGCAAAACTGTTATTGTGGGGGGTTTCCCTGCAGCCCTCCTTCTTCTGGCAAAAACTACAAATTGGAAACTGGACACTCTTTAGGGGACAACAGATAATTTGCAGAAGGAAGGTTTACAAAGTACAACAGAGGAAACCTCTCTCAAGCGTAAGCCCTGATCAATGCAATAAAAAGCCATACATCTTCTAGGTCTTCCTCTAATTACTAAATAGTTTTTCTTCATAATGGCACAATGAATGCAGGACAAGGAAAGAGCAAAAATTAAAAGGAGCAAGTGTGAAGATCCCACCTCTTAGATCAGTCAAGGGCCTCTCAGTTGCTTTCAGAGGAGGTAAGAGGTAGGTCTTTGAACACCAGAGGATGAAGAAGTGTCTCACTTCCCAGGTAGGTGTGTTCTGACCTTAAGCTATTTCATAGTATTAGAAAAAATAAATTTCAACTCCTGAATAAGCATGTTTAAAGGCTAAGTCTTCTGCTCTGATCACTGGATGCAAATTTATTTTCAGAAGTACTGAGTCGGTTCTTGAGAGAGGAGTCTTTTAAAAAGCATACACACAGGGTAAGTATCAACTGCAAAAGAACTGAGATGTCTAAAACTCCTGGGCAGTGTGTCTATCTTCACGTACTGGCAAATGAATGAAGGCACCTCACTGCAGCTCTAAGCAAGGCACACGGGGAGGTGGGATTCAAAATGCAACCTCTCTCTCAGTTTGTTCTTGACTCTTGGCCTATGTTTTTGGTTGCTGCTAAAGTTATCCCAGGGCACCCAAATCCCTATGAATTCCCACTGTGAAGGGAACTGAAGCATCCAACCATGACTTCTGCCAACCACATGCAAGGAGGTCAGGTACCTAAGAGTGCACTCTCATGCTTAAATTTTAGACAAGTCCACCCCTTCCTGATGTCTTGACTGCTTTTGGTCAGCAGGGCCTGACCATCACGTCTTTACCTTCAGTGAGGGCACTCCCTGGCTCTGAATTGCTGTGCTCTAAGTTTCAACTAGGGAATTCCAATTATCCAAAATGAAACCCTGCTTAAAGGAGGACTACAGAGGCTGGCTCTTATAAAAGCCACTTCAATAAGACCAGTTAGTCACGTTTCCTCCTCTCACCCTTAAGAGCCACTGTGCAAATAAAAATTTAATTTTGTGACTTTCCTTCAAAACATTACAAAATTTTTATATCTCATTGTAAATATAAATTGAGTTTGACTTACATTCCAGATAGAGGATGAAACTTCCTTTTTTTCAAAAAATTTCTCAATGCATGGGTTGCCTGTGAAATATACAAAGCAGATGGTTTATTAAAAAAGACACAAGAAATTAACGGCTTTAAACATTGTATGGATTTTTTTCCCCTACTTATCAAGCTATCAATTAGATTATCTTAACTCACTTTTGAGGACAACTGACCATTTAGATCTGTATTTTGATTAATTATTCCACAAAACCCTCTTAATTTACAAATTGATCATTTCAGAATTGCAGTTTCAGTTATCTTGTTTGCAACAGTTCAGCATGTTGGGGGTTACTACATTGTGAACAATGTAAAAGATCTTTTCTTTTTTAATTCAAAAATGTTTAAATTATGGCATTACAACATAGACGACACACTCTTTCCAGCTACCAAATCTATGAGCTAAGATGATTGATTTTATCTAGTTTAAATGAGTATGAAATTGATTAAATGACCTGGCAAATTCTGTCATTCAGCTTGACAGAGGAAAACCCAGTGCAATGTTTCAACAGCTGCTTCATTGCTTGTCCATTACTTAACAAGTTAAATACAGCAGTTTGTGTATGACTAGGCAATGTACAGATATTGTTTTAGAACATCATTATGAGTCTGGTAAATAGGTTTATACTAAAGATATGAAAATAACCTCTCTGTAATTTTCTGTAGCAGTGTTTAAAGGGCTTATGATTGGCAGCATAACTGAGTATTGACCAAAAAAGCCGGGGACATCTGGCTTTCTAGCCATACAGATGAAAGACCATATGTTATAAAAAATATAGTGTGAGAGGGGAAGAAGTAGTTGTAGGCTGAATACACGAGCAGGGGTCAAAGCCAACAGAAACCCAATCCAGTCACCAATGCCACTCCAGCAAGGGGTGAATGACGTAGGGCTGTTGAGCGATGTAGAAATGTTGTTCACTTGTTGACCAATGGATAATTGAGCTGATGGCTGAATATCTCTGAAAACCTCAGGGATCGCTCTGCTTCACCTTCCCTGATATTGAGAAGAACAGTTTACATTACAAATGCCTATGGCTTATCAAAAGTGCCTTATGTCCATATCTTCGTCTTTTTCACCAAGTTTCAACTGAGTACAGTGTAACTGTTTAAGATCAAGTTAGGGCATATTACACTTTTCAACATCAATCCAAGTTTTCCCATATTTACAGTTCTGGAAACAATGCATCCATTCAAATTTACTGCAAGTGAGCTATGAAGCCATAATTTACTGTTTGATGCCCTTTTTTCAAATGTTAATGTCAAAGTTGTGGTCATAAGCTTAAAATCATTTGCTTGTGCTGTTCCCAATTTAAGCTCACAAAAAGACATATGAATTTGATAGGCTCAGCTCACAGTGTGGGCTGTTAAAATAGCAATACTTTTACTAGTTTATGAAAAAAAAAACTTTATTTCTAAATGTAAAATAGGAAATAAAGATGTTACTTTACAGAACGCCAAGTGCTACACAGTGGCAGATATCTAATTTTTGTCAGTGATAAATGAAAAAAAACCCCATATATTGAAAATTGTACATGTAAGTAGTGCTCAAGTGAGGGGTACAGATTAGAGATTTTTACTCTTCTTACAGTCAGTATAATACATTCCAGAGACTAAATAAACAAAATTCACACCAAGTTGGCTGGCATTTTCAAAGGTGCTAACTCAGCAAACTGCTGCAAGTTTCTGCTGAATCGAGCACTTTTTATTCTTTGAAATAAACATCTGTGATTCAGTGTGATAGATTTTAATATATTTAGACAACACAACAAGATGTGTTTTAGAGAAAAACATCACTATGAATGAATGGTTCTTGCTAGCTCCATAATACCCACTTTTAAATTATATTGAATAATAGATTTTTCTCCAGATTGCTCCTATCAACTAAGAATAATCATTTGTATTGTTTAGTGAAGTCAACAGAGCAGATAAAAGGGTATTTTTCCCCCAAACATGGTTTGGTTTTCCCCAAAGCAGCCATTTTAAATTGGAATTTTTACATAGTATACTAAACTACAGCATTTGTGCATGTCAGTAGTTTAAGGTGACTTAATGCACTGAATTAAAAGGTGCTAAGGCACAATTCATAGGACAGCCAAGCACACTACAAATAACAGAATCATTCATTTCTATTGTTTCTTTTCACAGTCGCACTAAGTAAAGTTACTCAAAGCAGCTCTTCACAGGAGCAAGGGGAAAAAAAAAAAAAAAAGAGTAAATTCATTACAGGACTAGGAAAAGGATGTTATTCCCCACCTCCCAAAACAATTAGCAAATATGACCCACAAGCCTGAACCAGCTTTTCCTAATCAATTTAACCCCAACCCCCAGCTAGGTGTAGTCTTTTACAATTCTTCCCCCAGGTTTCATAACGGATTTTATGCAATATGGGCTCCAAATCAGACAACTGCTTTGATTTCAAGGAGCATAGGCTGTAAGCAGAGCATACGGTCATTGCTCCCTGCAATCCCAGACCTAGAATCCTCAAGGAAGCGTGAAAGTTCTCTAGATACTTGCAAAAGACCATTGCATAACACTTAATTTCACGTTCAGTAATCATTTTGTCACTGGGTTCAGATGATAAAGTGGATACAGATGTTTATTAGCAACAAAAACATATGCAAACAAGGAAGCAATCCAAGAAGTTGCTAGCAACTGAAAAGTCCAAGGCTGACCATCGCATGTAACAGAGTCACAAGCATCCATTGTTCAACCAAAAAAAAAAAAAAAGAAAAAAGAAGTTTGACTTCACTACCATCTATAGAAGTCCAAATTAGATTTTTCCCATCCTACCCATACTTCAAGGATAAGGCCATTTTATACAGGGTATATTTAAGCCTCAGTGGCCAAAGCACGCAGAAGAGTTTGCAACTTCCCAGCCAAACCAGGATTTGCTCCTACAAATCATTCCATACAAAGAGTCTTCCCTATCACACCTTTATCCAAAAATCTCCATAGTTGAGAGGCAGAGGCTCACAGCCTGGCTTTGCTGATCTTATTTCTGGCAGCATCAATAGGCAATAAGAAAGATTCCTCCTGGGTCCTTTTCCAGAGGTATTTTCTCTCCCAGCTTCCCCATGGAGGAGGAAAACACAAAGAAGATCATCTGCATGGAGTGACAGACAAGACATGTTTGTCACGTCAAACATCCCAGACCCTGTCCTTGTCCTCTGGAGGGAATCATTTACAGGGAGAAGATTAACCAGAGGGATTAGCATGCTGCTAGATTATAATCACACATAGCCCAGTCAACTACTAAACCAGTACCTTTATGCATTTGCTTTTTTAACCTCTTGGTTTCCAGACTTCTGATACTCATCCCTTTAAGCACCACCATATTTTAGGAGATGCTGGATACACAATTGGTGAAGATACGTTTGTGGCTAATCTGGCATATTTGAGTCATTTCTCATCAGCCACAAGATGTCACTGTTGCTGAATGTTATTATTACCTGCAAAGAAGCATCTATAGATGTTGCTGAGGATGGCTGTCAACACTGGGCTGTATTCAGTAAGTCTAACAAAAAATCCTAAGAAATAACACACAACCAAAGACAACAAAACTCTGCATGGCAAAGTGCAATTTGGCATGAACCATAACAAGTAAAACTTGAACTATGTGGTTATTGCTGTCACCTTCTCCCAACATGTAAATAAATCCTTGTGCCTTTTCACAAGTCCCAACTCATGCAATGCTTGAGCTTCTTGCACAGCAACATTACTTGGAAAGGAGTAATCAGAGGTGACATCAGAGCTGTTTCATCATGAAGAAATTAGTCCATCCCACCAAAAATGAGCCTGTCCAGGAACTCTGACACCAGCAGCTCTCACTAAATACCCTATCTGAAGTCAAAGAACATGCTAATAGCTGTCTCCCCCCTTCAGTCTTGGTGTGTACTTCCACGCCCTTTTGGCTCCGGCAGCAAACTCTGCCCACATGGTTCCAACATGGAGATCTTTGTGCCCAGGCTTGTTTCTTCTCTACCACTTCCCCGATTGTATGAGCACACGTTTTTGTAAAGCCAAACTTACAACCCAGTTTGCTGGACTATCTAGTTTTAAAACACGCTTTCCTCTTCCCAGGCCCTCCCAAAAGGCCAAGGTCAGGCAGAAGGGGAACTTTTGAACCGATATTGTTGTCGATTCAATGTATTGTGAAACTGCACCTCGGATTTCCTCTGCAGACCAACAGACCCCTATGTCGATTATTTTTCTGCTTCCTTCTTGGTTGCAGGAGGTTTGTTCCACCAAACGCTGACTTACTTCCACTTCTAAGTATAGCAGAGCACTGGTACAACTAGCATGAGAATTCCTGTTTACATTATTTGCTGCCATTCACGTCCTCTGAACTTGTTTACTTTTGAAATCGCAGGAAGCATGACTTTTGTGGGAGTGGAGACAGGACTGTTCACCATGAAAAAAATTAGATGAATAGAGATAGTTGAATTTATATACCCTTGCAGTTACAAAAATACACAATGGAAACATGGTTATTTGAGTTGGGAAGTTAAGTAGACAGCTTGATCCATCTATACTTTCTTTTAAAAAATATGAATATGTCTCCCAATAGCAAATCTAAATATTTCAGTTATGGGGGGCATATTTAGGGGAAAAAAAGATTTTACCTTATTTCTTACAACCTTTTCCCAGTTGCCTTTCCTGCTCCTCTCTTTCTCCCCAAAAAGCAACCCATTCTTTGAAAAACACTGCCAAAGGCAAAGCAATAAAAACAAACCTCAGGGAAAGTCTTTCCTGTTCCCAAATCTTCCCTCCACTTGTACTGAGCACCTCAACTAGGAAAATCCATTCCCAGTTTAATAAAAATTATTCTTCATAAAGGCAACCCCTGACAGCTCCTCCCTGTTCCATTAAACAGTCTGGGTTGAGGCGGCCATAAATCCTTATATTTATCTCCGTCTGATCTTCGCATTGTGTCGAAGGCACCGCCTTCTCTGCCCGAGTCAGAGATTCTGTTTGCTTGACACGTTTCTGCCTCCCCTGCTAGTGACAGCAGGCACGAACGTGCCAATATTCACAGGTCTCAGGTCGCTGGCATGCCCGCCTGTCGTGCAGAGGCGCGGGCCGACTCCTCGCTGCGTGCACAGCGACCATTTGTCTGCACTTTCTGCCTGCCTGGAAATCTGGTAGATTAATGCCCAAAGTGGTAGAGTTGGCAGGAGCGCAGTGGAGAGATTCTCAGAAAAGCCTGACAGTTTCTGTTGAACTAGCTAGCCTCCTGAAAAAGTTGTGTTTGCCGGGGTCATCTCAGGATGAGGATGGCTGGGATTTATTTTCTTCTTTCCTGGGGTTCCACTCACTTTAAGAGGTTTTCATGCGAATTCTAAAATTTCCAAGCTCTTTACCAAAACTACGTAGATTTGCTGAGACTCCGAGCTGCTACAAACCCTCAGGGACATGGACGTTGGTTTTTCATATAATTCCTGGAAAAGTTAAGGAGGTGACTGGAGCAGGGTTATTTGATCCAGCTCATACGTACGAAGCGGGCTAGCTTAGCTTATCAAGGTATTGTGCTTCCAATAACTACAGCAGTCTGAGAGGTAAAGGTTAGGATGGCATGGGAAAGGATTTCATCAGACTAAAATTAATAAAGACAGGGATGGAAATACAAGACAGAAACTAGAGAGAGGAGGAGTATCTAATTTCAGGCACTCTAGTGTAAAGGTGAAACTGCCTCATTAATGTGCACTCCAGCATAAGCCAGTTCTGGCATCAGAGCCCTGCCCTAGGGGTATGCCTTTTTCACCTGCTTTTATTTTCCCCCCCTCCTAAGAAACCAGGGATTTGGCTGGTGGGAGGTAGGGTGATGCACATTTTTTTTTTTTCTTTTTCATTTTTGAATGGGGACTTAAGGGAAGAAAAATACAATTCTTATTTTAAATTATTAAAGGGTGAACTTCAGCTGTATTGCTTAATTCAGTTTCACATGCAATAACCTTTCAAATGGTGCTTGAAAGTCAAGTCAAATTTCAATATAAATGATATCGCTAGGTTAACATTAGCGTATGAGACACTGCCCTTTATGTTTCACTATCATCCCTTCAAATGTGTTGAACAGTAATTTTAATAGAATCATAAAAATCTTCAATTTCCTCTGTAGATTTAACCAATGCCAAGAGCAGTAAAAGAGTTATGCTTCTGTCTCATTTGTAAGGTTTGAGATTATTTTAACATCTCAGTTTTTTGCAGGTCTTCCATACTTAGATCCTAAGCCTGGTACCACTTTGCTTAGAAGTACCTTCCCAGTAAGAACTGCTCAGTCTCTTTTGTCCTCAATTGCTTCTTCTAACAAGGATGTTAGAGTTGGAAGATCCAAGTGAAAAAAAAAAAAAGAGGGATGGAAACATCCTGACGCCACCGTGCTTCATAATTTGACTTCAGTGAATATTCAGTGCTGTGAATTAAACAAGGGCACTGGAAAGTTATTTAAATATGTATCAGATGCTGATACATCGTCGGGTTTTAACGTGAGAAATTTAAGCCCACAGAGTAATTTCTTGAGAAACATTCAAATGACAGAAAAGAGTGGGGAGAGCAAAGATGCAATCTCAGTTTAAAATACAGCCTTTTAACACACGGCTCTGTTGCTGCAAAAGGGAAAATGTGTCACCACAAGACCCACTGAGGGCAAAGAGGGTGCAGGAAGGCTGCAGGAGAAGTGTCACTCCACACTCACAGAGACCGACTCTGGTGGCCCCAGAACCCCGTTGCCAATGCATCCACCTCGCTCCGGTACAAACGACTGTGCAAAGGGATGGAAACTCAGTCCATGCCAGCTGGGAGCTGGAGATGCAGCCGGTTCTGTACTGGATGAACTAGCAGTGGTGGATCAGGTGTGAAGAGCCTGACTCATCCTTTCCTGCACTTGGCCACGAGCAACCTCTTGGTCTCCCCAGCCAAACGCAACCCTCACCCAGCACAAACTGGCATCCAGGGTCTGTTGTACCACCCTGCCTTCACACTCCTGGCGCTTTCCAGCCTTCCTGCCCCACAAATCATCCGCTCCAGAGGTAGCTGTAGGTTCTGAGCAGCCACTTCACTGATGCTTTCCTTGCCCAATCGAAAGAGGAATCACTTGTACCAGCTGAGTGCCTTTAGAAACAAATGAGTATAGATTTCCATTTTTTAATTATTCTGCATTCAGGCTGTGAGCAAAACATGACTGCGTGGACAGAGGCAGCTTGATTAGCATTTCATAATGCACAAATATGTGGATTCACTTTTAAAAAAATTTGGTTGGGTTTACTTTTTTGCCTTGTGTCTGGTGAAAAGCTTTCATCAGAAGTTTCTCTGCTTTTTCTTAAGGAAAAATATTGTCTTGGCCATGTGAAAAGACAAAATGAAATATTCCAGGTCACCTCAATGCTTCTGGGAGCTTGAAATATGACAGGAGTGTCATTTCAGGCATAGGAGAGGCATTGTTGCTGTTACAAATATTTGTCCAAACTTGACCAAAACAGACACTTCATCTTACACAGTTTCAGTCAACTCGTTAAGGCTTAAAACTGCAACTTCCAAAAAACTTCGGAGGTGTAACTCCAGTCCCCATATGCAGGAACAGACCTGGAGTTCCTCAAGCTTCTTCTGTTAGATATCGTGATCTGCTCTCAAAAAAAAAAAAAGTTTTATAAGGCATTAAGCCATAGATTTCACAAGTATTATGGAGTAAGTCTTTCATGGATGACCATTGGCAGATCATCTTATTTTTTCATGTGCCTTACTACAGACACCAGCTGTATGATTTCCATGGATCTTTGCTTTGAACACACAACGAGCCATAATATACTGATGGGTCTAAAATAGAAGATCATAATCATCTTATCCTGGTGCCTTTTTGATACAGAATTGTCTTTCTCCATTCAGTATCCGTATGATAAATCTGATAATGCCTCTTTGCAAGGCCATTGTGAACAGAAATATAATAGTTTGGGGGAATTGTTAAAACGCTGTAACAATGAAAAGGACAGAAGGAAGCCTAGGATGAAACTAATAATCCCGTATTAGTCACTAAACAAAGGTAGAGGCCATGCTTAATAATGGGACCAAAATATCTGTGAACCTATCATCTGAGAGCCCAGCACATGCAAAATAGCTAGTGTCAAACTGGGATTTCAAGAAAAACCTTTAATTATGGTATTTCTTCATTTTAAACTCTTGAGTTACCCTTAACATACACAGAGTATAGGGTTTTTTTTTTCATTCATACCTTAGCTATGTACAGTATCCTCTCTAAATTCACAGCATTTTGATCTAAAACAGCCTGAATATTTGGAGATTATTGATTTATTGCATGCCTAATTATTGACTTCTTTTCTAATACTTCAATTTCCTAAGAATTTCCTTTAATGTTTTGCAAGGTAAGCAATTATCTTGCATGATTGGATATCCTTACATTACCATTAGCTACATCTAAACTTACCCTTATTTTTAGTGTAAAATGTCCTGAAAGTTTACCATTTAAGCATCAGTCATGCCTTGAGACTAACCTACAAGAAGAATCTGGATCATCCTTTTTTCAGAAGACCACATGCATAATGTCAGTAGGAGATAACACTTTGAGACCAGAAAATGCTAAAGTTTGTTTCTGAATGGGGGCCTGGATAACACATCAGTTATGGTTATTTGCAAATCACATTTCAATATCCAGCTTTTCAGACTGTGTGTTTTGTAGTTGCAACTTTCCACCTCCCCCGCACTGATTTAAGTGATGTTATTCTTGGCTAATAGTAATTGTGGGAAAATTGAATTCCATCTGTTTCCACCAAAAGCAGAAAATAGAATGTGAGAATCAATAGAAGACTGCACTTGTTATACACATTTGTCACAATCAGTGACTTTGCTAACGAAACATGTCTGCAGGTATGATTTGCAAAATAAATAGCAAGTCACAGCATCTGATCACCAGCTGGCTTATTTAAAAATCAGATCTTCTTCTGACAGCGATGGACTGTGAACTTTCAGACTTTGCATGGCCCCTCCAAGCTCGTTCAAGGGGAAAGATGTCTTTCACGGTACAAATGGACGGATGAGAATTTTAGTACAAGTATAGATCTGGCTGTGTATTCATCATCAGTTTTGGTTTTACATGTGGTAGTTTCTCCATCTTAGATGATCACTCTCTCATATTCATGCCGATTACTACATAGCCCTTGTAATTTCATACACAGTTACTATGTGTCACCGGAGATTTCTATATGACTAATATCAACGTCATTCCAGGTTTTCTCCCTAGTTAATGTCAGAATTGAAATCTCTGTGGCTGCCCTTGGCTGGGCTGTCTCATTCATGGTCATGATCAAACCACAAAGAGGCAAACACACAGCTAATAAGTCCTGGCAAGTCTGTGCTTCAAGTACAGGCACAACACCACTTTTTTTCTTCAAATCCCTATTCTGTCCAGCTGGTAGGACATACCAGTGTCTAACCTGCATGTTTTTATCACACCCATAAGCTGGGTGGATCATTTCAGGAGTCCTTCAGCAAGAACTGCTATAATTCCTTCCCAGAATTATGTGTATAATCATGGTTTGCAACACCTTTGCCTATTTCTGCTACAGCTTCTGTACAATGCAGCATATTTTTGCAGATGGTGCTGTAACACAGACAGTGTCAGCTCACGGCCTCTTGCGGTGTCAACAAAACCCAGTTTAGTGGTGGTAGCAGAGCATCTCCTCCAGGCACCACCTCCCTACCTGAGTGGGCAGTGTAGCCTCTGCAATCTTCCCCATCCCCACATAAAGCACAACTCTGGAGTGCTGGAAGGTAGCTTCATCAGACTCTGTAGCTTGAGGTCTCCTCAGCACTGTGTAAACCTCTCCTTTAAGTCAGCAGCACAGGGCAAAGCTGAGATAACCTGCACTCACTGACACCAGGAGGAAGACCAAGGCCACCCTAGTCACCCACCCCACCCCAGTTAGCCAAGAGTTCTTCCCAGGAATAACAGGCATAGCTTGTGAATTTAAAAGGTGATTTGGGCGTTCTTGGTCCATGTGAGACTTATAATCAGGTAACTATAATTGTTTTCACAAAACGTGGATGCTCAACCTTAAAAACTCAAGTGCTTTGAGCTTCAAAGTTAATGCCCGTTGTTTGCCAAAACATAGGAAAAAGGTGTGTTTGACTGCTGCACAGCAACAGTAAAAAGAAAAGTCATTCAAAAGGAGCGCTGTTGGATGAATAATGCCATTATGTTATTTAACAGTACTCCTTCATCTGGAACTCTGTTTGCCATACCTGGGCTTGAATTTAAGTAGAGCGTACATGCAGTAAAACCTGGAAAGTCAAAAGTGGTCAATTACAATGTTCAGCAGCCTAAAAAGACTCCCATAGGCAGAGAGATTTAAGGCAGTATAACAGCCTTCAATTTAGAAAGAAGCAAGTAAAAAGGTGACAGAATAGACGAGTGTAACATAAACAACAAATTGGAAAAAATAGGGTAAAATCAGGTGTTTCGTTTTTCCTACAGTCTTCCCTATAGGTCAATGCAGTTATACCATAAAAATTCTTAAATGAGTCAAAGAAATATTTTCTACACTGCCTAACTGCTATGAAAATGTTGGAGGAAACAAGGAGTCAACAGTTTTAAAAGAGGGCGGGCACTTAAATTTATATCTGCAATTATCCAAACAGAAATAAACCATATGGAGATGGATCTGTGGCAGGGTATGGAACAAAAGCCAGTTGCTGAACTCCAAGCTCCATATGACATGACAGTAAGGTGAAGCTCTTATAATGCCATAACAAGCCTTAAGTTCCATAGTACCACATGTAAACAAGTTTTTTTAAGTTTTACTTTTCAATATCAAGGGTGTCTACAAGTGTTAGTAACATATAGAGCAGAATAATATTCATACAGATTATAGAAAGAACTGCAGGTATGATTGCTCTCTCAGCCAAAGCAGAGTCACTCCTTGTCTTTTCCAGCAGGAAATGGACAGCTTAGGAACAGGGACAGCATGTGGCTCCAGTCAAACTGAATGTAATGGGAAATGGAAAACACTGAATGGGGCAAAAGTTCATGAGTTTGGTGCCAGCAATTGGATACTTCTAAGCTTGTTTGGGTTTTGTTGAATTTTTTTTTTTAGGAAAACAGTGAAATTAATCATATCTGGGAGGAAAATTAAGCTCTCTGAAGATGAAAGCATGGGTCAACTGAAGAGCCAAGATCTGAAGGTAAAAGCTGTGACAGCCCCATATCCTGCATTAATCAAGCAGATACAGAGAGATGTACCGTACCGACCGGCTGGTTATCTGCTTCCTGTCTACAGAGGCAAGATGTCCTGACCACATGTGCCCTAGCACAGGCTGAACTCTAAACCAAACCCCACAAAAATGATCACCAACATCTATTTTGAGAACAACAACCGAGCCCAGGACACCTCAAGCTGAACATGTGAGCCTCTACAGCTGGACAGAAAGGTAAATGTCATAGCAGGGCTGAAACAAAGCCACATCCTCTGTATATTAGGCACAGAAGGGAAACCTAATGCATAGATATATATATAGCTATATGTACACACATAGATGCCGAGCAGTGAAGTATGCACACAACATTATGAGCCCAAGAATAGTAAATTTTGAAAGGGTCAGCATCTTCTCACATGAGATTTCATTGCCTGCTAGTTACTAATGTCTACATACTTTAAAGAACTTCTGTGGACTCAGATTAAGGCAGGGTTTTTTTTAAATATTGCAAAAGATAAAAGATAGAATGTCCTTATCCTTTGTTTAAAAGGTGTTGTGAGGGGCTTTTTTAAACATCCTGGTTTTAAAGATTTGGTGTCTATTCTTCCTACATGACTTTCTGACCTTTGAATCTTTAGGTGCACTCAAGTCTGATTTCCAGGTCATTTCTCATGACTGGAAGGACCAGATGTCAACCTGATTTTTAGAAACCAATGTTTTTATTAAGTGAGCTGCTCATAGGAGCTAAAGTTTCAAGAATGGTCATTAAATAATGCAAGTTTCATAACTAGAATAATCTCTCAGCAGTACTTCATCAGTTTAAGTTATTTTAATCACTTTGATGCTGTCAAACACATTTTTCAGTGCATCTTGCTGGTGATCCAGTCTGTGCGTACAAACCCACCACCCTACCTGTTTGTTAGACTTTCTGCTGTTTCCCCACAAACCATTGCATCCACTAAAGGCCCCAAAAGGCTGTGTCTTCTGTTTAATCTCTGTGCTAGCCCAAAAGAATATAATCACAGGAAAGAAATTCATAGAATCATCATCCCTGTCTTTCTTGCGCATATACACACATCTTTCCATCTAGAAGGAAAAAGAGATTTCCTCTTTTTGTGCAGATAAAGCTTGATTCTTTTTTAACTACCATCTGCTTCCAGCTGCCTGGGTTCCCAGTCCAGTTTGTAGAGATATTTAGCCTTTCTGACTGCAGGAGGTAAGCTCCCGGCATCTGCTGCAGCAAAGCTCTGATGGTCTGACTGAATTGTGTGTGATTGTGTCGTCAGGATGGTGGGACTGATTTGCTAGTAAAAAAAGACTTATATCAATCCAAGAAGCATCCAGAAAAGCTATTACATAAGTAGGCAGACAGACAAACAGGCAGATAGATAGATAAGGAATAAGAGATTACATTATACACATGTGACTAAGTGATGGATATATATGTTGATATTAAAAACATCCTGAAATGGAGGTGTGCTGGTTCAGAAGATATTCCAAAACCGTTTTATTCTGGCCAATAAAACTGAATCCTGACTTGGCACCCATGACAGTCATGCTCCAGTCTCTCAACCTGAATTAATTAAAAAGCTGTGATGTAGAAATTTTTAATGATAAAAATATTATCACGGCCACAAACAGTGCAGTAGGATGGTTGATCCACCATGCTGCTACATTAAACAAGACCAGCAAAGATAAAGAAAAGCGATCCAAGAGGCTGAATATTCTTAACTATTACAGGACAGGCTGCTGGTGTAGATAGGTGAGGGTTTGGCACTCAGCATCTTTTGAAAGCTTCATGCAACAGCTTGCATTTGCAAACTGTTGTCAGTGGTGCTGCCCATCACACCATGAGCCAAGCAGACTTTGTGTGATGTGAATCTCCCTGTTTGAGAAGCCCTGCTTGCTCTGGGAAATCACCTCTCAAGGGGCACTCTGCTACTTCTCTTTTCTTCAGCAAGTGTAACGGAAACAATTCACAGTTAACACTAATACACTGAATTTCAGATGTATATAAACAAGATATCAACGATGTTCAACACATCTCTGAAGGTTTGTGTTGCAATGAGTGGGTGAGTGTCCTGACCAAAGCAGCTCTGTCTTTGAGTAATTTGTAAAGAACAAAATTGGTTCCAGCTCGTTCTCGCAAGAGCATCTCAGCACGCACTTAGCCACAAAACAGCATTTCCCATACTGTGATATTTATCAGCTGAGCAATCTGCAGAAATCCCTGATTTTCAAGGGGAAAATGTGGCAGATTGTTTGTTAAACACAAGTTACTAAAAGTAGTAAATTACTTTTTTTTTTTTTTTTTACTACCTCTCCCCAATACATGCAGCTGAACACACAAATCACTAAGTTCACTGGAAGTCTGGAAAAACTCACAGTTCCGGAGTTAATCATTAATATTGTGGGGCTACAAGGAGGTATTTTTAAGATTGCCACAGCATGTGGGAAATTCCCATGTGCATTCCCTGCAGGTTTTCAAGAAATAGCCTTTTCTATTTGGCTCAGATGCTTTTGTAATTGTTTACATAAATTGAATATGAAGTATCAAGGTCAGATATTTTCCAGAAAGCCAAGGAAAACAATTTACCATTCTGTTGTATGAGAAAACACCAGAACAATTCAAGCATTAGCCAACTTCCTTTTCTTTCTCTTGCTTTATGTGGTATTACACTACATGGCAGAAAACATTGAAACTCTGCTTACTTAAAAGAGTGTGCAATCAGATAGATGCAGAAATTCCAGAGAGAGGTAGTAGTAAGTTTAACCTCACATACTCAAAGCAAGGTTATTTCCCTTTATTTTATTTTCCAGATACCCAGCACAGGCTGCAGTATCAGCTCAGTTCGAAGCAAAAGCTCTGGGAACCTAAAAAATTATAGTCATGCAATTATAGTTGCTTATTTTTGAAGGGATACCTATCTCCCAATTAACATTACCAGTGGAGAAGATAGCCAACAACTTTTTTTTTTCCGCTTAAATTAATAAAGGTCCTACCAAATCAAACCATTATCTGCTGACACTTTTTCCCAAAAAAAAACTTCACTCAGATGATGATGTTTGTGTTGCCTAACCTAAGGGCGTTGGAGGCTTTTTGGAGTGCTGTGTAACTGGATAAGTCATTTAGTGCTTCAATTACTTTGGGAAGCAAAACCCTTTCCATCGTAACTCTACTCAATTGGGATAGAGACCTACTGTAGGACACCTTGGCTGTGACCCCTAGTGGGTGTTTAGCCACCGCCAGTGGAGGTTTCAGGATTAAAGTAGCATAATAAAAGCCCAAAATGTCAGTATTTCTTCCAGGAGGGGAGAATCCTCTTGACCTAACCCCATAATACATACAACAAATTTTGTAGGGCTATTTAGCCCTACAAAATTTGCATCACAGCTGGCCCTCCTGACCTGCTCTCATGCTCAGAGACTCACACTGGGAAGTCACTTCTGTAGATGCACTGCTGGAGAAATTTCAGCTAACATAGACAGCTGGAGACACCAGACATCAGTACAAAAGTATTTCTAAGAATTGGACATCTTAAAGAATGGTGCTACTATGTATTATTACCATCTTCCTGTCATCTCCTCTTCCCACTTAAAATTCTTAGGGTGTTGGAGTTCACAAAGATGTTGAAGCTCCTCTAGTCTGTACTGTCTATCCAAACATCAGATCAGATCCAAGACTGGGCATTTACCATAGACTGTTTTAACAAAGCCTCCTGAAAATCCTTGCTGCAATGAGCAATGCACCCCTTCCAAAACAAAGATCAGGATGAGAAAACACAGCCACTGTAACGTAGGTTTGGGCCAGAGCTCCCAGGAAGGACACAGATCAATTGGTCTGAGTCCAGAGAGAAACAACAAAAATGAGGGAAGGTTTAAAGCCCATAAGTTATGAGGAAAGATTAAAAGGATGGAATTTGTTTAGTCTAGAAAGGAGAAAACTAAGAGGAATCATGATAGCAGTCTCCAGACAGATGAACTTGTGGCTGTAGAGGAAAGGAAATGAACATCCCCTGTGCTTCCTGGGACCCTGGAAAGAAACAATGCTGTTGAGCTAGCCTTGAGGAGAACATAAGTAAGACAGTAGGGAAGGAGTTTCTAACATTAAGCAGTGATAAACCCTGAAAGCATTTCCTAGGGATGTTGTGGGACCTCTGTCACTGGAGGTTTTTGAAAACATGAGGCAAACATATGCCAGGAGTAGTTAGTCTGAAGCCGGTCCCACCTGCACAAGGAGATAGACTGGGTGATCTCCCAAGAGCTCTCACAGCCCTATTTTCAATTATTCTGTTCTTCCTTTCTTAAGATGTGTGGAGTAGTGTGTAATTGATTGTCACAATCTATTTATTAAAAGCAATTGTCTTACAAAATTCCAACAGGATACCTCAAAAAGGCCCATTAGAAGTAAATGCTGAATCTTACCTCATTTCTTTACACAACTGCCTTGGCATCACACACTCCATTGTCCAGTTCCGTTTTTCCTCTGGCTGTCACAGGTTGGCTCCAAGATTCTTAAGACCACATTCAGAAAGTCTGGTAAAAAGTAAGTCTCTGTCTCAATGAATAATTAAAAACAAAACTCCAGATGTATTTAGAAATAAAAAACATGGGTAAGTAATGCTGTAATTGATGGTAAGACATTAGGCAGAGAAGGGACACAGGCTAGGATATATCCTCCAGTCATGAACCGTGCTCTAAGATAACCAAATACACAAACGAATTCAGCAATTTGGTTCTAATGCACCAAAAACATCTCTGGAAAGAATATGAGTATACTGCTCATACATACTCACCTTCCAACATTCTCAGTAATGCTGGTCCAAAATTAGAGCGGTATTTAAGCTTTTAACTCTATTCCTTCACTAAGGACAAATCACGCCTGACAAATTTGGTGGCCTTCTACAATGGTGGTACAGCATTAGTGGATAAGGGAAGAGCAACTGATGTCACCTACCTGGATTTGTGTGAAGCATTTGACACCGTCATGCATGACATCCTTGTTTCTAAAATGGAGATACATGGATTTGACTGATGGACTACTCAGTGGATAAGGAATTGGCTGGATGGTTGTACTGCAAGAGTTGTGGTCAATGGCTCAATGTCCAAATGGAGATCAGTGAGAAGTGGTGTTACTTCAGGGTCGGTACTGGAACTGGAAGAACTGTTTGACATATTTGTTCGTGACATGGACAGTGGGATAGAGTGTATGCTCAACAAGTTTGCCAATGAAATCAAGCTGTGTGGTACAGTCAACACACTGGAAGGAAGGGAAGCCATCCAGACAGACCTAGACAGTCTTGAGAGGTGGGCCCATGCAAACCTCATGAAGCTCAACAAAGCCCAATGCAAGCTCCCACACCTGGGTCATGGTAATCCCAGGCACAAATCCAGGCTGGGAAGAGAATGGATTGAGAAAAGCCCTGAGGAGAAGGACTTGGGTGTATTCACTGATGAGAAGCCCAACATGAGCCAGCAACGTGCCCTTGCAGCCCAGAAAGCCAACCATAACCTCAGCAGTATCAAAAGAAGCAGACCAAGGGAGGTGATTATACTCTGGTGAGACCCCATCTGGAGTACTGTATCCAGCTTTGGAGCACACAGTACAGGAAAGACATGTCCAGAGGAGGGCCACAAAGATGTTCAAAGGGCTGGAGCACCTCTTCTGTGAAGACAGGCTGAGAGAGTTGGGGTTGTTCAGCTTGGAAAAGAGAAGCTTCTGTGACAACCTTACAGCAACCTTTCAGTGCCTAAAGGGGACCTACAGGAAAGATGGAGAGGGACTCTTCATCAGGGATTGTAAAGATAGGACAAGGGTTAATGGCTTCAAAGTGGAAAAGGGCGGATTTAGACTCAACATGAGGAAGTAATTCTTTACTGTGAGGGTGCTGAGACACTGGAACAGGTTGGCCAGAGAAGTTGTGGATGCCCCATCCCTGGAGGTGTTCAAAACCAGGGGGCATTGAGCAACCTGCTCTAGTGGGAGCTCTCCCCGCCCATGGCAGGAGGGCTGGAACTAGACAAACTTTAAAGTCCTTTCCAATCCAAACCATTTTGTGCTTCTATGATTTCATGCAGGCCTGCAGCATTTGGTAAAAGGTCACAAAACCACAACAAAACCATTTCAGAATGTTTTGCATTGCTTCCTCCCACCTAAAAATGTTCCTCTGTTTTTGAGGCTGTGATCTTTTCAGAAACTTGCACAGATTAAAACCATTCTTATTGCAGGTCCACATCTTTTTTTTTAAAAAAAAAAAATCATCTCCCTCATTTTTCAAGTATTCAGCTGGCAATTCAAATAGTTTATTTTTGAGTTAATAAGTGATTGTACAAAGTCTACTAAAAACATCTGAGACACCCATGCTGTTGTTTAGATTCACTGTCTGAATTATGTCCCTTTTCCTTTCCTTTTTAAGGGTTTTGCTGCTCACAATTTCATTTAGATTTCTTGTAATTGTTTGGAAATGTGTTGCATCCTGCAGACACTATTCTCATTTACAGGCTTTGGAAGACCAAAGAATTGTTGCTAGACTTTGAAGCTCACCACTTTAAAATCTACCTTACTGGAAGAGTTTTTTCCAGCATCCTGGTTTCCTATGCTACCTTTATAAGCTTCCCTCCTTGACCCACAGGAGCTCAATGCCTACCTTAATCTCGCCATTGATAAAGCGTAATTGATGGAACGTGGTGCCTGTTCCTCTGCTCAGTCACAGAAAACACCCTGCTGGAAGGTGGAGGGAAGAAGAGTTTCTCCAGGCTGTAGCACACAACATTCTCCATGTTATTTTTTACGTTGGTGAAAGTCATCAGAGTGGGGCTCTTTTGCAGTCAGAGTGGTGACACAAGCTCACATTTAGCCATCCATAGCTTCAGTGTAGCCTGAGAAGCCATGTGTGTTTCTGCTGTTTTAAGAAGACTGTTATTTAAACTTCAAAAAAAAATAAAAATCACACTATCACAATAACAATGGGAATATTTTAAACTAACAAAAGGATATATTCTGATCATAATTCATTAACTTCAGAGTGAAAAGTGCTACTGCCCAATAATCCTAATTGCAAGTAATAACTTATTTCTCCTTGGAACTGAGAATCTCAATTCATGGGAAACTCAAAGCATTTTAACAATAAGACTGACATTGAGAACAAGAGAGGAGCCACATCTATTTAGACAACATAAAGCAACACTTGCTTTACAGCAGCGTTTTGTGACTGAACCACTGTGAAAACTTGGCAGGGCTGCTTTTTGAAGGAAAAGATGGATATATGTAAATTCATTTGGGCACGACATGCTGATATTGAATGCAACAGCAACACAATTATCTGCCTTCAAAAGACAATATGGAAGGCACGTTTCTTTATTCATGTGATGCCATTAACAATAAATAAACAAACAAACAAAGTGAAAAAGGCATGTGGGCTGCAGTATTATCCCACTGCGTAACACTTACTTCTAGAGAAGCCTTCTGCAAGGGCAGCAGTCCCCCGGGCTCTGCTGCAGAGGACACAGCCCCACACTGCCAGGAAAAGCTCTTCCGCAGAATAATTAGACAACAAAACCAACTGTGAAAAGCTTTGGGAGTCTGAGTCCCCCGTCCTCATCCTTCACAGTAAATAAAGGGTAAGTGATTGCCTTCTTATGAAAACAACCTTCCCCTCCACATCAGAGAGTGGCAAAGGGAATTACAGAAACCTCCGAATTCATACAGATCTCACGGCACAATGCTGTGGCAAGGCAAGCCTGGAGGATTACGAGAGAGTAATTACACTCCGCAATAGTTCCTCTTTATGTTGCTTTGCTCTGAGGATGCTGTATGGATTGCTCTCCTCTCAGTTCCCAGAGCAAATTACCTCCTGCAGCCTGTGAGCCATCTCATCAGACAGTTTGGGGATACCCTGGAACAAAGCAACTCAAGGCTGAGGTCTGCTAGGAACATGGAGACATGCGACCTGGGGCGTGTGTGTGCCTTCATGTGCATATTGCAAAACAAATGTCAAAAAAGTTTCCAGTATTCACTGACAAATACAGAACAGTTTAAAAAAAACAACAACAACAACAACACCAAAAGTGAAGAAATGTTTAAATATTTTCTTGTTTCTTCTCAGTCAGGATGAGAGGATAGGGCTCTTCATGTCCCTGCTGATGCACGATGGATCCCCGCTTTTCCCTGTTCTCACTTTAACGCTGCACTCCACCCATTTCCCATCTTGCTTCGAACCAAGAAGGACCAGCTGACATTTCCTCTGAGACCACAAATATTATACCAAGCACAGCAAGCAGAATCACAGACCATTATGGAACTAGATTTTGCAATCCTTTTTGCTTCACTTCCTCCCTTGAAATTAAAGCCTTATGTGTCAGTGTCACACTATTGCAGCCAGAAGCCCTCTCCTTCTCCAGCCCAGTTTCTTCTGCTGACACCACGGCTCATTGCCATCAAGGACATAGCTCCCTTCAGCAGTAGATCTGAACACTGGAAAGGGAGGTTGCTTTTTTTTCCCCTGTATCCCCAGTGCTAAACAGCAGAATGGATTCAATCCAGAATACAGGAGGCTCTTCCCACAGATATTTCTGGGAATGTGGTAGAGTTATTGATTTCCTCAGTTTCCTGTAAGATTTATTTCCTGTGATGAGTTTGAAAGCAAATTTAGAAAATACAGTTGGCTGTATATTTTGTTGTATAAAACACAAGTACTCTTGTGTCTGGGGGTTTTGAGGGAGGTTTCAGCCTAAGCAATGCCAATCTTTGAAAAAAAATAAATTACACCGTCCACAGTAGTTGGAATTAATTAGTCTTATTTTCTCAGGCTTTTCCTTTGGATTAATAGACTGCCAAGCAGAAAGAGCACAAAGGTGCTCATTTCATGCCATTTAAACATCCTTGATATTTAGTCTTCCTAGAACTCCTCCTGTAGCCAAAGGAGAAAAATATCTTAAAAAGGGCAGTGCTATGCTTCTCACTGCTATGAGTGGGCGCTGAGCTCTCCCTGGGCCGTGCAGCAGAAGCTTGCACAACCTTTTTAGATGCTTGACAAGAGATCTTGCTTTTGGAAGGCTAATGTTAGATGAGATGAGAGTAAAGCCATGTTTTCACTGTCGACTTAGCTTGAGCTCATACCCATACTCTTATCCACTCGTGTTGACACAAAACATCTTGTACCCAGTCCTGCTGTGCCTTTGGCCCCTCCTGTCTGGCTTACTGGGGTGAAAAAGGTCCCAGGTTCTGCTGGAACATAAGTTGGAAACTTATAAGTTGGGAAAAAATTGCTGGTACAGACAACTCTCAGAAATTTAAAAAAAAAAACCAAAGCCAAAACAAACTTGTTCCACAAAGGCCAAAATGTTGCAATGTGGAAAGGGCTGGCAAACCAAAACCATACAAAATTCAGACTGGTCAGTCATGGTACTTCATGTCTTAAGTTTCTGAGAAGCTCCAGTGAAAAATCAATCTTTTATTTCTTTTTGTTTCCAGAAGGCATGTGACCATTTCAGAACATCAATTTTTAAATGTCACTGCCTTTCAAACAGACCAATCTGCTGAAGCTTAGCCTTTCTTGCCAGTACTTTCCACTTCAAACAATTGGCAGGTCCTAATGAAATAATATTTAGGTTTAAAAAAAAAAACATTTCTGACTAGTTCTGATAACCTTGCAGAGCAGACTGCAGCAAAGTCGTGAGACATCAGTGAAGTGCAAATGTTTCCTTGGTTTCTTCCCACAGATTCCCAAATGCTTGTCAGTCCAGCCAGCCAGCTGGGAACACGAGCAGATGACTCTTGGGCCCTTGCAACCCTGGTGAGTTCAAATAAACCACGCAATAAAATAACCAGGCTGCTTATCTTTCAATTTACTCTTTCTCAAAATATTGAGCACATGGAAAGTGGATGCTCAAGATGGCGGCTTGAGAGGACAAGTGAATCTTACTTAATCATGGTTTAGATACTTTTTTGAAAGACATAGGCACTGGTAGGGTATTTTAACTTTGAAAAGCAAGATTTTCTTAAAAAGAGTTAGTATCAAAAAACAAGTATTCATGTAAAATGTTCAATCTTCTGCATTCCTCACCTCACCCTTCCCCAGATCTCTCTGGCAGTTCTGTCCTCCCAGTTCCTCGCACGGGGCTGAGCATGTTTCTGCTTTGGAGGGAGAGACATCCTCCCCAGCTGCTGCCAAAATAAAAGCAGTTCCTGAAACTAACTCAACTTCTTAGAAGAGTGCGTTATTTCCATTTGCAGCTGATTGATAAGTTAGAGATTCATGATGGAAACTGATTCCAAAATAATAGAAGAGGCACAGATGCACACATCTTCATTGAGCTTATTTATACGGCAAAAGCTCTATCCTGACTCCAAGCGACCATGGGACAGGAGCTGCAGTCCTGAAATCATTCTCACAGGTGACAAGGGTGCAAGATAATAGCACCCTTAGTCTGGGTGGCAAAAATCTCAGAGGTTTGTACACCCTGAGGACGTTCTGCTGCGCATGTGCAGCACAGACACGGCGGCTGGGCTGCCTGCACCCCCACCTTATGCCTCCATGTAAGCCTGTGTTTATCTTCAGGCATAAAGATTTTTAAAATGCTTTCATTGGCTTGCACTGGGAGGTAGACGGCAGGATTAATAGCTGTTCTTCAAAGCCATAAACTGCATGGTGTGTTTGCTCAGACTTTGAGCCATGAGTTACTGCTGTAATTAAATCCAGAAGGAGAGACCATAATAACATTCTGACTTGATTTCCAGTGGCAGAGCATTGATTAAGAGAGCTACATAATAAATGCGAGGCATTTCAGAATCACACTGTTGATGTTATCTGTAATTTTTTTATAATTAGAAAAGCCTAAAGAAAATTGTATATTATAATTACATGCATTATTAATCCTACTCTGGTATAATACGAATTCTTCTATGATTACAGGTTGCAGCAAGCTTTCTGTAATTTTTT
Organism: Gallinago undulata; assembly: GCA_026546715.1. NCBI lineage: Eukaryota > Metazoa > Chordata > Aves > Charadriiformes > Scolopacidae > Gallinago > Gallinago undulata. The sequence continues at coordinate 46,470,127 of JAOTQQ010000032.1, forward strand.
TAAAGAGGTCCAGTGATTTGGTTTACAAAAGCCCTTGTAAACAACAGATAAATTGTACCACGTTATTTCAAATTCATGCAAAAACAGACAAGGTTCGAGTTGATGACTCAAAAATCCAAAAGGGAACACACAGTTTAGGGGTCATCATTTTCCTGTTTAAAGTCTGCGGCACAATGAAAAGAACATTCATATAGCTATTTTTTATGCAGTCCTTTACACAGAAGTCTTGAATAATTTAATGTGGAAGGAGGTAACAGGATATTTAATGATCAAATACCAACAGTTTATAGTTCATTCAGCTCCTTTTGAGTAAAGTGACCTGAGCACAGGGTTTTGTTCTTGAATAAAATTGTATTCTACCATCCTATATGACTATTTAGTGTATATCTTTTCAGCTCTCTCCACTTAAATAAGAAGGGAGTTAGCAGATGTGCAGATAGTCTTAAGTCACTGAGAAAAGTGACCACAACATAAATAAAGGTCTGTATTTCCAGTGAAAGCAGAAACCGTCCAAAGTCAGGTTAGTTAGCCTCTCAGTCAAATTGATGACTGGTTACTCTTACAAGCGGTCCCACTAGATTCAGAGGGATAGATTTCTCATACCAGCAACTTGTCAGCAAAGCACGTAAAGGTTTAATCATTTGGACTAAATTTCTTCAGGTCTGATTTAGCCTAATTCATTATGCTTGATGTATCAGATAAGGCCCAGACACCACAACTCGTTTTGCCATTCTCCACGCCAACACTTTAGAGACACATTTGAAAGTTCATTTTTGGAGATACCAAAAAACATTGCAACACAAAAATTAACTGTAGATTAATAACTAAGTTGAGTCTTTCATCACCTGTTTTCTATCCACAGCTTAATTACAGGTATGATAGGGTAAATGTTATAATGCATTGAAAGCCCATTAAGTGCTTGAGGGTTACCACAGCATCTCTAAGGCTTCATGCACACACATCAGACAGCAGGCAGATCTTGGACACTACTTGAGCTGAATTGTTTGACCCATGTTTGGGTAAACTTCAACATATCTGCTAGTGTCTGATTTGCTTTTTAACTAATCTGATGAGCAAACATCCAAAAACAACCAAATAGTAAATCCAAAGGAAATTACCTTCACCACTCTCAGGAAGACACAGATAACAGGAGCCACTTGTAGTTAACCACAGATCTATCCTGAAATGTTAACAATGAGAATATGAAGCTGCCAGAGCATGGAAGAGGAAAAGTGCGACCACAAATAGGCAATTCTCTCATTTCTGACCCCACAACATCAGTAATCACTCAACCCCAGCAAGAACAGCCATCATGCAGAACGGATCCTAAGATCACTTATTCCCAGAACTGAAATCCACATGCCAAGACCACCAACGTTGCAGGACCACCCAACACCAGCTTTTGCCAGCCAGAACCATGCAACTCCCATTTGGCTTGTGCAAATAAAGCTACATTAGTGCCTAGTAAAGAGTATTTGGAGAATTGTTAAAAGCAGGTTCTGAACATGTTCCAGTCACTGAGTGTTGATTCTGGCAGGCATAAACTGAGTCATGGTTGGTCCCACACTGAGCTGCTGCACTGCAGTCTGGGGTTCCCTCCAGATGGTTACAGATGCCACTGAATGGGGACCAGCTGGTTAATGTTTTCTTGCCTTGGTTACATGCAGAAAAAAACCATTTGCTTCTTGGTTACTTTTGATGGAAAGTGGTGTTTAATTCACTGTAGGTTCAATAAAGGATGTTTTTTAGCTGGAGAAAAAAGGGTTATTCTGACAGGTTATGGAAATGTTTTGCAGATTTGCCTGTGATTTAAATGCTTCATCCAATCTTGACTGAACACTCTTAAGACAGACGTAAATACCCCAAGTGGTGCTTTCACTTGAAATGTACTGGTTGTCTTATTCACTTATTAGTTGCATTTTGCCATAACACACATTGACTGGAAACAAGCTTTGATTTTAAGATGTCTGGAGAGACTCTAACCCAGAGGAGCATTAGTATTAGTTTGAATTTTGTCTTCACCAGCTTTGCATGGTATTTCAAGATGTTTACCTTGACGAACAGATTCTTTTAGTCATAATTGTTATAGGCAAGAGATTTCCTCCTTTAATTTTTGTAATTACTGATAATTAAAAGGGATGAAGAAGCAATATGAAGAAGAAATCTTCTTGCTCCCTAACTGCCCAGGATTATATCAGAACAGAGGTTCATCTACGTGACATAACACTGATTACACTGGAAATTAGCACTGTATCTGATCTTATGTTAGAAGTCTCAATGCCAGATCTCGTCCCCAGAATACAGTTGACTTTTATCTTTATTATAAAGTAAATATATCATCTACCAAGAAATAAATTTCAGTTTTTCTCTTTATTGTGGGAAGAATTTACCTTTGTCTGACCTGACAGATCCCACTCTATCAAAACTCCCTTTAAATAGGATCCCTCAATCCAAGAATGTTGAAGCAAAGGAGATCTTTATGGATTAACTGGAGTAACCCAGTTCACCTGACCAGATTTAAATGCCAACTGATGACCGGTTAGATTTTCTTTCTTAATTCATATGTTTTCTTAATATAACAATTAAAAATTATTAATTACTTATTACATTATTTAAAATGCTAAATATTAATATTTTCCTTTTTCGTCCACAAACAGATCAGATATCTCATGTCCTAAAGTATTTCTTATTCCCCTTTGATAATGAGGTCAAGACACACAGCACCAGGAGAGCAGATGTTTATTTTTGGTCAGACGCATCCTTGGTGAATCTGGATTTGCGTATTCTAACCTTGAGACTTAGAAAAACAACCCATTTTGAGCACAAGGAATAGGTTACACAGTAACAAACAGTTAATTTCTACAGGAAGAAATGATTTCTTGTGAAGTGTTATCATTAACAACATAAAAATAACCACAGATTACCTTACATGTGTTAGGGAATGTGCTTTGCTGGTACCCTAAACATGGAAGTGCAATATAAATTGTGTACACCTTCTTTTTCCACTTACTGCTTTCTCTGCCATAAAAAGAGTCTCTGACTGCTAAAGTAGATTGATTCCATGTGCCAACACCCCACAAAACTAGGGAATCTAACAGTAGATGCACTGCCCCTTTATGGAAACCCATATCACTTACTGCTCTGGGAATAAGTATGATGGGATGATTCAAGACCATTTTATATAGCACACAAGCAATTATTGCTGGAACAAGAACTCATTTTATACAAAGCTGTATTTATCCTCAGTTTGAAATGACACTGCTTCAAATTATCCGGAGTGACTCTATAGAGACTGTGTTCAGGCAGTTAACTCATTAACATTGCAATCTCCAGATGGGCAAAGACAGATCACATGGATTTATATGTTTAATGAATAGCCAAATACGGCAGCTCCTTTAAAATTTTATCTAAATATTTTCTAACATAGGTAAGAGGTCACTCTGATCTATTTTAGGGTACTGCTTATAAAATCTATACTGCCTTTGAAAGCAATCCATGGGCTGGTTTGTCTTTAAAGGTGCTATAATACTTGCTCAATATAGTTGGCCACATTACTTGTCAAATTATGGCAAAAAATGACATCTCCTGACTTTGAATAAACTTTGCTTCATGTGTTTAAACTTCAGATGCGGCTAGTACCTATTGGTTTATCTGCATGTGGTTGTATTTCAGCTGCTGGCCTAAGAGTTTGAAGCTAAATCAAGCCTGAAAGACTGAGACATGACACTAAAGTCCTCATAAGAGAATCCCAGAAAACATTTACCTCTGCAGTATTCCAAATTCTAAGGTGAATATAGAAATTAGCTGAGCCTTATTGTAGCTTTTTGTTTAAAAACTAAGGGAAAAAAAAAAAGGAAGAAAAAAAAAGAAGATTATTAAAGATAAAATACTTACAAAAGCTGGAGTTTTCACTCCTTGGAGGACCAGAACATGGTACAAACATACTGTTCGAAAAACTTCCCAATCAAATCAGCATCCCTGCTTGAAATTCCTACACCAACAATACAGTACTATGCAGGAAGGCACCGTGGCTGTAAGCAGACAGTTGTATCATGCAAGGCCACCACTTGCCAAGCTGGATTCTCAGATGATGGTCCATTGTCTTCGTTTCAGCCTTTTCACAAAAGAAAGCGCACAGAATTTGGCCCATAATTTGCTATAGTACCCTAAGATACTTCAGCACAGATACAATCTGTGAACACCTATAGGACTAAAACCAGAGCTTTTCACTGCAACATAGCAAGATTCACTGCTCAGAAACTGAAGAAAAGGCAAATCAAAATAATTATCATTATAAACATGTGTCTTCAAACAGCTGGAACAAGTTTCCAAGTGGTGGTAAATTCTACCTCCTCAACTCCCCAGTGAAGACTTATATTGGTCAGAAATCAAACAGAAGTTATGGAGAAAAGATTCACTGGGTGAAGGTCAATGGCCAGGGCTGTGATTTTTTATAGTTTGATGATATGTTTTGGACAGAAAATCCACGAATCTAAATCCTTTCAAGTGTCATGATTTTGATTAATCCATCCCTCTCTTCTCATTATGACACTTTTAAGCATTTCGCAGGGCTCTAGCCTGGTCCTTTTATCTCTCCTAAGAGAAGTCTTCTGTTTCACAGAGAGAAATGTATGAGGTAATTGACTCACGTGTTATTGAAGCCTCTCTGCTTGCAGACGGATGCAGGCTCATATGTTGCCATGTTAACAGGAGTTACATGAAACATGCTCTCGTTACTCATTAGAAACTCCTGGAATAAAGAGATTGCTTCAGCTACACAATACTGATTTTTTTGTGATCGCTGTACATCCCATCTGCATTGCTTTCCGACTCCAACAGTCCTAGTGTGACTGTGAAGATCAGAGAGAAAAGGGAAACGAGGGCCTTGTTTAACTTTTAGCCCGATGCCAATACTCTTCTTATTGCAAGACAGAATAATCAAGGACCCAAAGCAAATTAATTCTCTATTCAAACATTCCTATCAGAAATTATGTATGGCAGAGTTCCCTGAAAATCATCAGCATATGGAGAATTTCTTCAGAGGTTTACAGCTCCCCAGGCTTTCTCAGATAAAGACAATATATTTAGAGAAGGGAATAGCAAGTAAAAGAGTTAGAGCAACGAACAGCATCATGTTGCCTTAACAGAATGTATGCCACCCAGATGATGGCATCTTTGATCAGTTGGAGCCAAGCCCTCCCATAACGGGGTCTGACAACTGCCCTCCCCCAGCTCACCTCAGGTATTTAATTACACATAAGTGAATAGCAATAAACGAACAGAATTATGCAAAGTAGTATCCTCTCAGGAAGGAGATAATGACACAGCCATGAGAATTTCTCCCAGTAAGTCACTTACATCCCTACATTTGCACAAAGCCATCAAACAATAGCCCTGGAAGGAATCAAAGATGCCTTTACTCGAAGGCAGTATTGGCGTATGTCATTCCTGACAGATGTTTGTCCAATCTGTTCCTAAAGACCCCACAATCGTAAGAACTTCACAACCTCTCCGAGCAACCCATTTCAGTGCTACAATGCCCTTGACCTTTGAGAGGTTTATCCTAATGCCCAGTTTAAATTTTCCTGTTGTTAATTTAAGCACATTACTGTTTGTCCTAACCATCACAAACACAAAAAACCTTCTCCTCCTTTGAAACGGCTCTTTATGTACCTGAAGGCTGTCATTGGGACTCATTTCGGTCTTTTTTTCTGCCACTACATAACCCCAGGTCTTTCAACTTTTACTCATGGGTCAGAGGTTAAAAAAATGAAAAAAGTTAAAAAACCCACAGCCTTTATCAGAAGAGGACGTTGAAATCTGTCCTGTCCATCCACAACTGTCTTAAAAGTTCATTGATCCAAAGTGGCCAGAGTATTCCCACGCTGAGCAGAGAAGAGCCCACTCCCACCTGAACCCGGTAGCGGGATGTTTGTCTTTCTCACAGCAGCGTGTCATTGCCTGCTTTAAGTTAATTTTTTGTTCTGTTGTAGCAAAAGATGCTTTTCTGGAGAACTGCTTTCCAGCTAGTTGTTGCCCAGCCTAGTTCCGTAGCAAAGTGTTTCTGGCTGTATTTTGCACTTGTCCCCTCCTGAATTTGACTCTGTTTTTCAGACATTTCTTTAATTTATCACATAAATGTAACCCCTTCCTCCAATATGCTTGCAGTCCTTGCCAGATTTATACCTAGTGCAAAGTTACCAAGCAATTTTTTTTTTAATTTTTTTTTTTAAATCAAGCTATGTGACCTTTGTTCCTAATCCAATCCACAAGGGTCTGGCTTGCAGTAAACGAAATTAAAATGGTTTAACATAACTTATTTTTGAACAACCTATGTTGACTAGTATTCATCTTCCAATTATTTTTGTAAATGTTACAGACAATTTGTTATGGTTGATTTTATTTTTTTTTCATCTAGAACTGTTGTTAATCTGACAATTCTCAAGATACTCTGGGAAAAAAATATTTTTCTCTCCTTCTCCAATATTCTTCAAGCTTACTGTAATTATCTGCAGACAGCTTTCATTCTCCATTGACTAGCAGACCAATCCCCCCTTTGATCTTCCTCTTTCTATTAATGGTTCTAACAGAATTATTTCTGGTTATCTTTGAGGTCTCATTTTGTGCCTGGGCCTTTCTGGTTTTATCCCTGAATGCTTGTGCTGTTCTTTCAGATTTATTCTTAGAAATCTGACCTCTTCTTTTTTTCTGTGTTTTTCTGTCTGGTGTTAAAGTTACAGAAAAACACTTCTTCATCTATCCAGCTTGGCACCTACTGAATTTCCTATTCTTTCATTGGGACAGTCTGAATTGTGCCCTTTGCTTACTCTGAGGAACTGACAACTTTATTTTATCTTCTCTTAGCTTTATCTCTTGGGACTTTTGATTTACCAAATTTCATTTTATTGATATCTATCTTCTTGAAACCCATTGCTTTTATCATGATCTCTCCTATCTTCCCCTTCTGATACATAAGTCCAGAGGCAATTTGGGGAAAAAAAAACCAAAAACAAAACCCACCAGAATTCACCCAGTAAGTATAACAGTTCCCCAATATTTAAGGACAGTAAAGTAGAATATATAGAGGAAAAAAATGTGGCACTTCAGCTGCAAAGTATGATGAAACAGTACTTAGGAGGGGAAGCTCTATGAGAAATGGGAATCTACCCATGTGCTCATGTAGTGTCAAAGCAACCCATAGCTTCAGAGAGCCTTACAGACTGTTCCTATCCAAAAAAGTGAAAAATTTTCTGATCCTCAATTCAGTGAGCCATCATAAAGTTCTGTTCTTTTGAGTACCCTCAAAAATCGAAGTAACAATCTTGGTAATGCAGCCAATACAGAAAGGTTGAGCGTGGTGCCTCTCCATGAGCAGTGGCACTGTATTTTAACAAGGCCATTTACATCAATAGCTTTCAATTTTTTCTGTGGACATAAGCTTTTAACCTTGAACTTCTTAAGACTCATTTCTGCAATAAAGCACTTCTCTGTGTCCCAGCACAGAAAGAGAACTCATCTGGATCTCTTCTGAGGTGCCATGCACAGGTGGACGTGGGAGATTTTAAGTTCTTGCTTGAAGACATAGCTTCCCCTGATGTCCCATTTAACTCCAAATGGAATAACTTCAGAAAACATGGCAATCAGTCCAAATAACTTTTTGACTAGCAAGCATTTATCCACTGCCCAGAAGTAGATATATGAAAACCTGTGGGTTTGGAACAGCATCCCCCAGTGCTTAAAATAACCCAGCAAGACTACTCATTATAGAAATCAGCACTAACACCAACACCTTCTTCTGCACTACTTACTCTGTAACAGCCTTTCCTTCCTGGACCTGTTGCCATTTCTCCATGGATGGAAAGTAGTTCATCATCTTCACAAGGGAGTGGGACCTGCAATCTTCTCGGCAACTAAGCAACTCCTTGTTGAGATTTCATTCCTAGAAAGACAAAGCCCAGATGTATAGCAACCCTCTGGCATACTCCTCTCTGCCTGCAGGATAGACCCTGGTGGCTTGTGTGTAGTTGCCTCTCCTCCTGATGCTGCCAAGAGAGAGAAGTAAGACCCCTTTTCAGCTGGCATGGAAGGGACATGCCTCTTGGAGGCTGTCAAGGACTAGGCATTGCATGTGGCAGTTGATGCCCATGGAGATGACACCTATTAGCAGAGCTGACTGCAGCACAAAGCATACTCCAACAACACACAAGACACAGGTAGAGGTATTTCTGTAGGTGCCTGTTTAGGGCCTTCTCTCATAATACAAGGCTTATGACATTTGAGAGAGAAAAGAAAATAGGGATAGGGGTGTTTTGGATGCCTGTAAAATAGTAAGAATAATCAAGTAGGGAAGAACCAAACAACGTTAGTCATCCTCTTCAATATGCCTAAAAACGTATTAAGAGGAAATCTCTCTCCTTTTTTTTTGGCTTTTTTGTGTAGTTAGACATTTCACTCTCTGGCCTGTGGAAATACAGGCAACAGCTGCCCTTTTGGCTGGACAGACAAGCCCCAAAACACTGTAGGCACCAATGGCCAGTTATTTCTGGGCAGGAGTCCAGGGGCTGATCTCAGTCTCCAGCCTTCTGCAGGGCTTGGGAGCAGCCTCTGTAGGAAAGTAGCACATGCCTTTGCTTTTTTTTCCTCTCGCCTTTCAGGGTGATTATCAGCAAGAACCACTCTCAAAATGCATCTCTCTCAACATTTGAAGAGGCAGCAGAATACCCTCGATGGAAAATCCCCACATCTGAAAGACCCTGTGCCTGGAAGCTGTCCAGGGCTTGCTGGCCTGCGGACCAGATTGCGTGATCCAGCTTTGCAGCCAAGAATTTTCCCCACTGGACCAAAGAAATGCAGGAGTCCATTTCCAAGCAGCAGCAAGCAGAAAAAAAAAAAAGTGCATGGGGTGAGACAAGTCCCGGCAGTCCACAGCAGGCGAATGTAAGCTGATATTTGGCATCTCTAGCCCCCGTCTGCTGTGTGGTCCAGCAGCACCAGGCCACCTGTGTACGTTTCCCAGGAAGGGGATGGTAAGAAACAGATGTTAAAAAGACAACAAACCTGAGGCCTTCCAGGGAGAGCTGCCTGCGCTGGCCACGGGAAAATATCAAGGGAAGAACTGGGTTTAATTCCCCTTGCTCCTTCCCAGCAATGCATAACACTGAACCCACCAGCTCTGTCCCAGCACCTATGCACCAAACGGTCTTTTCTTGAACAAAGTTCAACCAGGGAAGATGGTGATTCCCTTTACTCAGTCCTCTCTGGATAAATTACTCTGTTGAGACTTGGGTATAAATCCTAAATTAACATGAGGTAGCTTAAGCCCCATCTTCCACAAACTGTAGAGCATTTGCCTGTGGGACTATGCTAAATCCCTGAAAAATAGCATACACAGAAAGAACTTGGAAGCAACTTTTCCTATCCCACCCCTTTCTCTTCATGTGCTTGTCAAGAGCACGATCCTGTGTGATATAAGGGGATTAGGTCTTGTAGGCATCTGTTGCAGGGAGCCTGCTGAATCACTGCCTCTTTAGAGTACTGACGTTGAACCCAGGCTGCCAGATTGGTGGGCAGCCTTGGGGGGGCTGAGGGATCACTGCCCCACTAAAACTCCATAAACTCCTCCTTCTCATTACCGCTTGCTCCTCACAGCAGCTTTCCTTCAGCTGGGGAAGGACTGTGCTGAAAACTTAATGAGGAGATTTAAATACTTGATTAAAAGATAGGCAGACAGAGGGAGCATAAGGGAGAAGGAGGATATGTTTTAGAGGGAGAACAGGCTTACAGATGCCTCTGATTCTGCCACCTGGTAGGTATAACTTGTCTCTGCAGTAAACATGGGTCCAAACACCTCCTCTGCTTTAGAGGAGACCACATTCATGTCTGGATCTTGCTACCGTCGTCCATTTTCATGAGAGGTGACAACTTCTCCTCCTGGCCTCTGCTGCTCCAGCTTTCATTTAGTAAAGCTGTAGTGCTGATTACCAGGGGAAATTAGGTTTCCTTTGCTTTCTGTAACAGCGTCTCCCACAGTTTACTGGGCCAGACCAGATGTAAGTTTTCATTAGTAATTAAACCAGTTTCACCACTGCTTTAGAGTAACAAATTGATTGACCAGATTTGCAGGTATGACTTTGTGTGCCTGCAGGCATTGACTGCGCTCTGCCCAGAAAACTTGTCATCCATTAAAGCTGATCATATCTTTTCCCCTTCTTTGCTGAGAAAAGAAAGGGTAGTTAGTTAAAAAAAAAAAAAGTACTCTGAAATAAATTAACACTACAATAATGAAATATAATGATATTAAAGGCACAGTCTCATGCAGAAGGGCATAAGAATGGAGTGCTCAGAGTGCCACACCGTTCCCACTGGGCCTCTGCACTGGGTAGGCTCTAATCAATGACACATGCCATTTCTGCAAAAGACAGCCCAAAGGCACGGCAGGGTGAATTAGAGAGATGATTTCAACCCTATCCTGATTTTCCTACTTTATGAGTTTAAATCTGATCTTTAACATTGTTTGAAAACAATTTTTGTGGTTTAATTAGATATAGTGACAATAAGTCAATACCTAGTGTAACATTTTCTGGTCTCCAGAAGTGAAGTACTGAGTGCATGGCCCAACTAGGAGTCTATCCACACATTTTAAAAACCTTTCAAGCCTGAAGTTAAGCTCACTCTTCCATGTGTACCAATCTGCTAACTGTCCCTATACATGCTAATATTTTCAGATACCACCTTCTAAAGCTTGAAATAACATATATATGGTTTTGTTCTAAACCGATGTCTAACAGTTGGTACTTTGATACTTTAGGTCTTCTCTTCCATTTGTCAAGCCTGCATTAATTTGCAGGGAAGGCATGATTCAGTCTGAACCTTATTGATAAAACCAACTAATGGCTGGAATTTACATAGAAATAATACAGGCATCAAAAGCTATCCAGGAGTTTGAAGCATCAGAAATAATCACAGTGCATTGAATAAGATCATATGAATAATTCAAGAGCTTCAGCATCACAGTTTTGGATTCCTATAAGAACACTGTTCTTTTCCTCCAGAATTGTAAGCTTAAAAATAAAAATAAAAAGAAAAGAAAAAAAAAAAAGGAAAGAAAAAAAAAATCGTATCAAGCCTTATACATTTATTCGGCTCATCTTAAAAAAATATTACCCCCACAGTAATAAAAATATTACCCCCCCTGATCAGAGTAAACATAGGTGTGTTGGATCAAAACCAGTACCTTTTAAAGATAGTTTTCTAAAATATCTACTAACCACAGGGCAGCAAAACTTCTGATGAGAAATAAAAAAATAAGTATCGCCTTTAATTTTTTAATTTTAACAATTTGCCCTAAATATTTCAGTCCTGCTCTACTAACCACTGCCATTAATGTGGAACAGGCAGAGTGCCGGACTAGCCCGGGGCACCCCCTGGCTACTATAAATACCCTTTTTCAAACAATCTCGGGCAATTCCTTCTCGAACGCAGCCTGCGTGGGAGCTGTGCCAAAATACTTGTGGCAGCGATTGTGCCCGGGGCTCTGCATGGCCCCTGCGTCCCCTGGCTCGTTGTGTCCTCTCCCCTGGCCCAGTTGCTAAATATATTTGGCCATCTTTCTCACACCTGGATTTCCACATGGCTTTATCGGCCATTTTTGTTCTCCGGTGCCCGTTTTTATTCTCTGTTGCCCTTTCCTCAATGCTTCAGCCCCCGTTTTCTCAGCAGTCAGCAGGCTGCACTAGTCCTTGCCCTGCGTGGAAAGGCTGTCCCAGATTGCAGGAATTAGCTGCCCTTGGAAGAGGGGTAGAGGGCAGGCCCAGGTTTCAGCCTTGTCTCTAAATGTATTTATTCTAAGAGATACAGCAGGATCTTGTTTGAATAGACAATAGACAGGAAATTAACAGTTAAGGCTGAAACTCTAGTCCTTCATTCCTGTGATTAAAAGAAAACAGATATATTGCTGAAAGAGAAAGACAATTTCAGCTTTCATGTAGCACTGTCCTTCAAACAGTGCTTCACATCAGGCATTATTTCTCTGTAGAATTTAGCCATTAATTTCCTTCATTTTAAGTAAAAAGCATCCACAGAAGATTATAAAATGCTCTGTATTCCCAAACAGACAGATCATAATGGCTCATCCTGAATACGACATTCTGTCCCTCCACACAGATATTAAATGGCTGAGATAAATCGTGGCTTGGGGCTTTACAGAGGCATCATGTCAGCGATAGCAATGGATTACAAACTTCCTCCTTCAGACAGCAAACACCCAATTACCAGCATCATCTTCCTTCATGCTCTGAATGGTGAAGGAAGGGTTGGCATTCATAATTTTTCATTTCTCAATAGATGGAGGTTGATAGGGTAATGCCTGTTGCAACTGAACACATTGATATCCAAAGTCATTCATAAGCAAAATGCCACATTGCACAACCCATGGGGACGTTACGGGGGGGAGCAAGGAGCCTGCTCCATCTTTGCACCCCCAGAGAGTGTAGGCATGCGTGGGGCAGCATGCAAACACTCTGGGTGTGTTTGCACCATGAGCAAATACAATGCTTGTAATAAAAACACGTTCTTCAACCTAGCACATACAATAATCTGGTCCGGTCTCATAACTGACCCTGTTTGGAGCAGGAGGATGGACTAGAGACCTCCTGAGGCCCCTTTCTGCCCGAATTACCCTATAAAATGGCAGGTAACTGCTTATATCAGGCAGCTGAAATCGGCTGGGTCTTTAACGTTTGTTCTTTCTATAGCCTAGGTAAATAGAGAATTCAGAAAAGGTAATTATACTGAGCAATAACAATTAAATGCTAATTACTTAACGAGAAATTAGATGTTTATTAGGAAATAGGGGGAAGTGTCAAAAAGCTCTGTGAGTCCATGGTGTTTCCTTTTGGCCACATATAACAGCAAGGGTCTTTGAACAGTGACTCTGCTGAATGGTCTTCTTTCCAGGACAGTCCAAAGGCAATACATATCTTAACATCCAGAGAGACATGCCACCCTGAGCCTCTTGCCACAGCAAAGCTCCTTGACCCCTTTTATTTCAGGGAAGCGTGCTGGAGGACCCAAATCTTTACTTTCCTATGTATTTCTTAAGCCAGACCCATTACATTAAGTAGCAACACACTGCATCCTACTCTCATTCCTGCTCGGCCAGCTCTCTGCACACTCTCACCAAGTTTGCAACACCACCAGACTGGCCTGAGTGGTTGTCATGCTGGAGGATGGGGCTCTATTCAGAAGGACCTGGACAGACTGATGGGAACCTTCTGGAGTTCAACACAGCAAATACAAAGTCCTGCATCTGGGATGGGATAATCCTATGCAGCAGTACAGCATGTAGACCAACTGGTACTGTAACTAGGGCTGTGAAATCTTCTTCTTTGGAAATAAACAGAATTTGACTGGGCAAAATGAGGATGGCCCAGCTGTAAGCAGAAGTCAAACCAGATATCTTCCAATCAAAAAAATTCATAGAATCATAGAATTATATGGGGTTGGAAGGGACTTCTGGAGACCATCTAGTCCAACCCCCCTGCCAAAGCAGATCCACCCAGAGCAGGTTGCACAGAAACATGTCCAGGTGGGTTTTGAATGTCTCCAGAGATGGAGACTCCACCACCTCCCTGGGCAGCCTGTTCCAGTGCTCTGCCACCCTCAAAATAAAGAAGTTCCTCCTCATGTTTAGGTGGAACTTCTTCTATTCAAGTTTGTGCCCATTTTCTCTTGTCCTATCCCTGGACATAATTCAGTGAATTCAACCTTTAACCTGCCCAAGAGCTCCAAGCGTGGGAGAAGTCTCCTAGCTGAAGTGGTGTAGGCTCTTCCTTGCTGGGTGATATTAAGCTTTTCAGTTCAAGCTTAAAAAATGTTCTTTAGAAAAGTGCTAGCAATAAAACACAAGAGAGCTAGCTGGAAACAATAATTAAACATAAATGATTAAAAAAAGATTGATCCCACTTGCAAGCATTTAAATATGCCAGCTGCTAAATTACAACATTGGCACAGACCTGGATGGCTGTGCCCATTTTAAGCAGTGCTCAATGAGATCTGTGTGGATAGCAGGCTGCCCATGCTGGGCAGCTGCCCGTGCTGGGCTCCTGCGAGCAGATTAGCATGCTTGAACCCTCAATCACCAGAATAACACTGACGCAAAACCCTCATGACTTCACAGGGACTCCAGGATGAGACAAGTGTGCATCAGTATTGCCTGGACCATGGGATCATGACTTTAAATAGCCTGGTGCAGTTGGAGGGGTTTGCAAAACTTTTTTAAAGACTCTGCTTGGGGAATGGCACACAAAACTTAGAAAGAAGGGAGTACAGAGTAAGTGGCATTTGGAAGAGGATGGTTAGTGGGTCAGCACAACTCTAATGCTGCAGTTGTAACCTATACACATCAGGCAACCATAAGTGTCAGAAGTAAATCCCACACTCAGCTCCAGCAGCATCCAAGCTACCTCTCCCAACAGTTCCCTAGTCCAATTTTTCACAGCCCAGAAGTCTTCATTTTATTAAGTATCAAGGCACATCCTTGGACCTTTCACAGGCACACGTTCCCAAGAACAAACATAGGACAAAGCTGAAGATAGGAAGGAAGCAATTAATCACATACATATATACATTAGCCCCTGTGAATAGGGATCGTGCATATGAGTTGGTTTGATCCCTTAACTCCACCTGCTCCATTTGCGGGCTGAATCATTCCAACACGAACAAGAACACCGCAAAGGGGACAGGGCCTCATGAGAGGGCTCCACTTCCACTAAGGGCTCAAGGAACACACTGTTTAGTAGTTGAGAACATGGCACGAGATTTCCATACACCCACGCTGCCAGCTGGAAACAAAGGAACAATGGGCACACGCAGCCCGTCCTCGGGAATCATCTCATGTCCCTTTCACCATCACTTCTGCTCACAGGCATGTATCAGGCTGCATGTCATATGTGTCTCCTGCTTTTGTTAGTCATTTCATTTGTAGGCAGGGGATCACGTCTGTTGCTCCCTTAATTATGGAAAAGTTGTCTGTGCACAATTTAAACAAGCCCCCATTCTGCTCTTTATCAATATTGAACACGCTTCCTGTCTCTTCAATGCTCCAGCTTGCAGCCACGCAACATTTGTTCATAGCTGCAGGCTATGTCAGCGAGACTTTGATAGAGCAACAAAAGAGTTCCTCGTTCAAAAAAACAGCACTAGTGAGTCGACCGGGGTGTTGCAAACGCTGTCAGGACTGCAGCCACCCGGAGCTCCACTGGCTTGTGGCTGGAAATGGTATTTTTCAATATGTACGGGGTATACTGCTACAGCACCTGCATCTCCCCTGGGAGGTGTTGCCTGTGCTCCCGTCTAACTTCCCCTTTCAGCCATGAGTGAGCATCCAGGCATGTGTCACAGCACTTCAGGAGGCTGAGTGCTACCCAGCCAGGCGTCATATGGATGTACAGGAAAGGAAAACCTCCCTTACAACAGAGGGGAACACACACCCCAAGTACCTTGAAAGCCCTGCGGATCCTTCACACTCTTCACAGGGAAATCCACCTCTGATCTTAGGCATCTGATTTAGGCATGCAGTGCTCACTGATGTAAATATGTCTGAGAAGCATTCACAGCCCTGCAGGACAGGACACAAGCAGTGAGAAAACACAGCCCAGGAACAAAGCATTTCGTCATTGTGCTTGCCAGAGGGTCCTTCTGACCTTCTCCTGACCTGTGGTTACCACCAACAGTGACCAGCAAGAAGAAACCCTGAGGACACCAAGCTAACTGGTTACTGAGTGGCAACAGATGATATCTAGGGGTACTTTTTGATCACAAGTGATGTATGCTGTGCTAAATTGTTGTACTTTGGCTGCAGGGAAGATGGTTGTCTGTCAACCATGTCCTTGCAGCTTTGATGTAGACAAGGCAGACATACTGGGGTGGATGGGAAAGCTGTGTCTACCACAAGAGTAGTCAGACTTGCTCAACAGGGCCTTCTACAGAGGCAATGGGCAGTTTGATTTGCAAACCTCTGCCTTCCACTCCTCCACCCTAGGAAACCTGAGGTCTCTAGTTCTGGTTCACATCCAGAGATCTTGCTTGTTGAGTGCTCCCTGGGACATTGGGTGCAGGCAATTCCAGGTCAAGGTCAGGCTCTGTCCCATGGGGGTGGAGACAAAGGCACGAAGGAGCCCAGGAGATGCGGCTGACCAGGGCCTGGAGCTGTCAGCCGAGTATGACATCATGAGCAAATGAGAAGATTGCAAATGAAGAGGATTGTGTTCTGTAGCCCCCAACACACATCTCACCTTCCACCTCTGTACAACACACATGGTCTGGATGCCCAACCCAGGCAGCTACACCTAAAAATGCTAACCATCTCAATAATCACAGAGGAACCAAAACTCCGCTTAGCCCATCTTCAACAGCTAAGGTGTAAAGTTTAAAATAAGTTTTCTCATTTTACTTCTCTCTAATTAGAAGAACACTTAAAAACATGAACTACACACCAGGATTATTACACTGACCAAGAAACACTATATTTATGCCTTCAGTCGTTTCATCTCAGAGGCAAAATCAGGCCTTTGCTGATTGCCAAATGCCAGGGAACTTTAATGAATCAGTTTTGTTACACAGGATAAATGACATCAAATCTATCACACCATAAGTGAGACCTTAACTACCATTTGCATAATGATTAAAGCAAACTCGCTAATCACATTTTACACAGGTAATAATTATCTGCAGCTTTTATGCAAGAGTTGACTTATTTCTGGTAGCTTTAGCACCGGTTTTTCAAGTGACTGGTGATTTCGGACCTTTCTGTTTTGAGCTGTCTGTCCCAACCTGATCTTAAAAAGGCTTTGAAGGTCAACACTTTCTGAAATTGAAACTTCTCTGAAGGTATCCTCCTGTGCCTACAGAAAATCACTTCTTGCTTTTTCAAACCCCAGCTGCCACTGCTCAGTCTCATTACCATATATGAGCAAGAATCAAGGAAACAGAATATCTGTAGGCCACAAAAATGCTAGCAGGGTGTGACTGGTTTACTGCAGGAACAATACTAGGGTGTATAACTCAATATAGAGAAGAAAAATGACACTAACCAAGGCAATCCAAACAAATGTCACATGCCTGACAAGTGCTGGCACTTGGATTTTGATTTACATCATTGGGACTTGCTGCCAGGTAAACTCCACGTGTTAGAGCCTGAACATTAGTCAGAGCAAAGGTCCATCCAGAGCCCAGTGTCTTGTGACTTGCACAGGGAAGGAGAGGATGTAACTCTTGGCCAAACCCCCAACTTTCTGGCAAACCAGCACTTGAGCAACAGCTCAAGCAGGAGGTTGCATCTGGACCCCTGTTTTGTTCAGTTGCCACCACATACTGACCTTCTCACAACTTGTCAAAGCCCTTTTGGAATCCATCTTTGCTTTTGTAACAGCCCGTGCCAAGAAGCTCAGTAAAGCTCTGGGTAAAAAGTGCTTCAGTCAGATGGTTTCATTGCTACTAGTTCCTGTTTTGTGCAAAATAGCAGTGAGTCAAGATCATCACACTCAACTGAGAAAACCCTAATCCCAGAGAGCACCTCCTCTGAAGGTCCTTGTTCTTCCATAGCCATTACTACTCCTCCAATCTTTTCCAATTCAAGTTGGTGCTCTTGAGAGAGTGTGGCCAGATCTGCAGGAAGCATTTAAGCCAAGAGCATAATATGGCCTTATGCAATAGTGAAGTGAGGGTCATTTTACCTTGCCCGGAGGTGTTCAGATGCATTTGCAGACACCTTCATATTAAGTGTTTGGGGCCACGAATTAGACTACAGGTGCAAAAGCTACAGATTTACGTGGACTTCCAGAAATTATGACTCCAGGTCTCCACTGCACCTCAATCTATAGTGCCAAGGGCCAAGAGACAATCCTAAAATTTGAAAAGCACACTCAGCATGTCAGGGCCCATGTGCTTCCCACTGCTGGCTGTTATCTGAGTTCCACACATCCAGCATTGCACTTTGGGGAAAACAAGCTTGAATTATCTGTTGGTGGAGGGGCTGTTGTGCATTGATGTGTCCAGAGCACATGAATGAAACCTTGGGTCCAGCAAAGACAGGCCAACAGATGATGTATGCTCCTGCTTCCCTTCTGGAGCTTGAACTGAGGTTGCATTCTGGCTTGGTTTTGAGGTTTTACAATATGACTGATCAAGTGCTTAACTCAAAACTCCCTCCCCGTGCTCTGTCTGGCTTTGGTACAAGTGAAAGCCAGAACGTGCAGTTTTAATTTATACCACTAGAATAACATGCTCAGTTGTTCCACCAACAGAGAAACACACATCTTAGAAATGTCTTTTGCCAAAGTCTCTCCTTTTTTTGCAACAAGCATGCTGGCTGATCTGTCAGCCAAGGCAGCCCTTCATTACTCTGCAGTAGACCCCAGCTCTCCTCTAGCACTTGGTCTCCAGCAGAAAAGGCCAGAGAGGGTCACCAAGGCCCAGCATGCTACCCTCTCCTGTGTCCCACCAGGGACACATCCTTTCTGTACCAGGCAGAGAGAGGAAGAGGGGAGATTTCTCTTCCAGGATGACTGGGACTGCTAAATAAAAAATGACTATATGAGGAATGAGGCATCAGAGACATTTTCCACCACGTTGGGTAGGCAAGAAGCATGTACACACCAATGCCAGCAGCTCAGCCACAGCTTCAGGTCACTGCGCCCCTGGAGCTGGGGCAGGCACTGCTGATCTTCCCATGGGGACCACAGCAAGCTCTCCACCCAGGGCCGGTGAGAGCAAAGCAAATGACATGTGTACACTGCCTCAGCTCCACAAGCACAAAAAGCACAGATAGAGTAACAAAATTGTTTAAGGTGATATAAGTAACTACAGGAATATGCAGGAGGCCTATAAATTCTTTTCAGTCTGCCTTGGTGCACTCCCACTTGCAGATTTCCCACACAATAAAGGTGAGGCAGAGAACAGTGCTTCATAAGCTGCAGATAAGGACTTGACTGGGGAGATTTATCGATGGAAATGTGATAAGCGGGAGTGAATGGCAGCACTGAAAAGACAGTCTTACTTCCAACGAGTGAACAGAAAAGAGTGTTTAGCTGCCTTTGACATCATGTGGTTTTTATTTCTAGCTGCAATTAGGTAACACCTGGTTTCTCTCTTGGCTGTACAGAAATTGGGACTAATACAGTTAAGAGGTCCTTTCCCAAGTGCAATTTTCAAGTGCCTGTAGGACATTGTATTGCTCAGATATAGTCAACACTTCCGAAGGTATACGAGTCAGGTAGAAATGCTTTCCTTTTTCAGATCTGACTTTAGTCTCAATCTGCACGGCATTTAGGCAGTTAAATTCTAGTAAGGCATTCAACTTTCACCAACAGTAGTGAAAATCAAAGAAGAGGGATGATTAAATAGGAACAAGATACCAAGATACCAAGAATCTTTCCACACCAGGGTTTTAGAAGACCAAGTCCCAATGCTCCTCGGCTTGAAAGGGCTCTGAAAAGCCAAAACTGATTTCAAAAAATGGATCCACAAACCATCACCACAGGGTCTGTGAACTGACCTTCCCTGTTGGAACACATGGCCACTCTTTATCTTGGCATGCTGGGGAGGTTAGCAGAGGTCGCTTCCAAAGCAGGTCACTGCTGTGGCACACCTGCTGCCCAGCTGGAGCTGCGTTCGCTGGACACAGCGAGCTCCACAGCGCAGAAGGGGCCATCCCGTGCACAAGGGACCACGGCGGACAATTTACAAAACCCCAGACAATTTCTGCCTCCCATTCCCTGTCCACTCACAGCTCCTCAATGCCTGTTTAATTTAACTAACTGCTCTGAAATTTAGGCTTGGATTTTGGTTGGATGGGGATTTGCTCTACAGATGTCAACATCACGAAGGGCAGATTTTAGTGTTTAGCCATTCTGATTCAGCCTGGAAGTCCATGCAAATGCTAGAGCATTTCATTACTCCTATAAATCCCAGTCAGTAAAGAGGGCTGCAGCTGTATGAAATACTGACACCACTCCGAAATTATACATCCCTGCAGTACCAGCCCTGCTCAGCATACTGGAATGTCACAGCTGAATCTGTCTAAAACGGTCATCAGATGATTCATGAAAATTTCTTCTTCAGGAAAATAACAGATGGGGTGGGTTAATGCAATAAAGGCCAAATAACCCACAGCAGACATATTTTCTATGAAGCCTCACAAATACAACCTAGCCCTAATAGATTGTGGCAGTGCACCTGCCAATATAACACTTATACCATCTCTTGGGGCCTCATATAGATCATGGCCTAAAGTGTTACGTGCATTGAATGAGGTCAAACACTCTTGGGGTTCTGGTGATACTGATGACTTGAGAAAATAGAATTCACATCTCTAGATGATCCTGCAGAAAGTCATTTATAATCATTCAGGGAGCAGCAGTTCCCTCACTCATGAAGGTGTTATAGGATGAGCAGTTATTGTACGGCCCAGACACCTTGGCTCCATTTCTACAGCACTGAAGCCCACAAACAGGCTACCCAAAGCACAGTATACTCTGTGCCCTGTGTCACCAGTAGCCCTCAGGCACTTGTTCCTCTGTTGCAGAGATACCCCACATCCTCTCTGCTCTCTGTAGGAAAGAGCCAAAGCTGTTTTGTTGATGTGATACCATGGGATATATAGCAGCCAACTTAAGTCAGACCCTTACTCCTGAGTTATCCTATAAGTAAGAGCAACTACTTCGTGTTGGGCAACACAAAGAGACAGGCTGGACCCAAGTTTCTGTCCCTGTCGTCTACAGCTCTTCTGTACCAGTTCTGACCTGTACTTAAAAGATCAATTAGATATGGCCTCTAGTGTTAATGTCAAAAAAGCACTGGAGATTAGATAGACTTCACAGTTTTTCCCACTTAAAGGCAGCTTATTTTATCAGCTATCTGCATACAAAACTTACTTCTATTAGAGGCACTAAAAAAAACCCAGATCCCCACATCTGGAAACGTCACTATCAACACCAGTAAAATATAAGACACAGGTTAAGAATAAGGCAGTAATAGGAACACAACACATGTATCAGCACTTCACACTTACCTAATGTGAAACGGGGTGTTATACAGCCCTGTACAAACTCAACTGATCAGTCAAGGCTGGCATTAACCCATAGGTAGATGAGCCAGTCCCAGGCTGCCAAGGCTCCACCAACTTCATTAATATTTCTGTTGTGGTGGCTTGGAGGAAAGAAAGTGGAAAGTTTGACGCCTATCCTGCTGGTCTTTCTGCTCCAGCAGAGGGGCTAGGAAGGGTCTCTGGTCTCCAGGGCAGCCAACGAAGCTCTGAGCAGATCCAGCCTGGTGGGAGACATGATGGAAAAATGGACCTATTTAGGGATATCCAGCCCAAATCTTCTCAACCAGCCCAAGTTCACCCTTAACACATCTATTCTTCCCAGCTAGTTGGTCAATCTTGCGAACAATGCAGAACTCTGCAAGACATTTGTGAAGATTCTTGCAGACTGGGCTTGCTACAACTTGTTATATTACTGGTAATCACAACTATCCATAGAGCAGATTACTAATGTAGTTCACCATTTGGTTTCCAGCATCAGTGTCAAGTTACTGTCTACTGTTATATTGAATTAATCACATTTACCTGCTTTTGAGACATACCTGGAGACTAGCAGAATAAATAAGATAATAATAAGAATAAATATTATGCAGGACTTAAGTGGAAACTGTTTAAATAAAACTTGGTGTCCCTGCAAAAAAGCAACGCAAAAGAGGGAGATTTTGAAACTGTCATCAACTGGAACTTACCTCTTATGTAGATTTTCACCAAGTTCAGAGGATCAATTCCATAATAGTTTCTTAGCCAAGTTAACTGCTTGACAAGTACTGATGTGTGATTCCAGATGGAAACGAAATTGAGGACTTCACTAAGCAGGATAAGTGTCCAACTGTGCTTTTCAATGCCATGAAAAATCTAGAGAAAAGCCAAAGTGGATGGATTCCAAAATATTTTAAACAGGCAAACTCTTCAGTCCAGACAGCTGAGAAAGTCATTGATACATGATTAGAGTATGAATGACAACCTGAAAAACTGTCATCAACACACCTTGGAGTCTGTGACAACTTATTTAAGAGAAGATAATTTTTTACAAGAAAAAAAGGCTTTACCAAAAAAAAAAAAAAAAGAAAAAAAAGTGTTACGAAATTTACAACTTTACTGAGTAATTTGGGGGTAGATAATTTAAAAGACCTGTTCAATCCTCTTGTAATTAACTATAGATGCAGTAAAAAGACAGGGATAGAACAGAGTGTCTTCATCTCACCAGACATCAACATCTGCAGTGTAGGAATTTTGCCAAACAGGACACTTAGGTACCCTCTAAGAATGAGATG
The DNA here is from genome assembly GCA_026546715.1 of Gallinago undulata. Classification (NCBI taxonomy): domain Eukaryota; kingdom Metazoa; phylum Chordata; class Aves; order Charadriiformes; family Scolopacidae; genus Gallinago; species Gallinago undulata. The sequence goes on from JAOTQQ010000032.1 coordinate 46,492,501, forward strand.
AAGTGCTCTGATTTGACATACGTTTCTCTTCATTGATCATAAAGGGAGTTTATATTGCTAGAAGCTAGAGCTATCACAGGTGTGAGCAATTTTCAATGATAGCAGAAGAAAGCTAGGTAAGTAGGAGGTAAGTGAATTCAAAGATATTACAATTGCAACCTTTGAAATATTGTTTTCATGTATTAAATTGCTTCAATATTACATGAAGAAATCTTGCCTTGTGGTCAGCAGAAGGATTTGATGATTTGACTCATTCCTTCATTAAAAAGTAGCCTCTCCATCCTGTAGGAGTGTCTTGTATCTTTTTCATCTAGACTATGACACAAGGTCAATTTTTTTCCTGCACCTGTTGCCCAGAACATCTGTCTTTGAAATTTTGAGACCTTTTCCCTACTTAACATCCTTTTGTGTCCCCTTGAATTGTCAGGGTGTTGAATTGTCATCTAGTTTGACCACCTCCCTGCATGAAAGATGTGTCTCCTGGTGCATGATGGTTATACAACTCCCAGGATATCCTGAAGTTATTCCTACAGCTGAGAGGAATCTGTCAATGCTGCATAGTCCACACAAAGTTCTTGGCCAGCAGACAAAAAAGGACATGTGAAGCACCTGAACTGCAACTTGCACGAGGTTTTCCTGCATCAGTTGCATGTGAAAAAAGCACATCACACCACATCACTAGCTGAAAGATACCAGGGAGGTATCTAGTTTATGCCAGTTGTTACCATGTCATTGACCTTGCCTTTAAAGACATCCAGCACTGAAAACTCCGCAGCTTACTGAAGCTGCTCCAGTTACTCACAATTAGAGGGCTTCTGTTTCTTCTTCTGACATCTTGCATCTTTCTTGCTGACATGGAGGTCCATCCACCTTCGACATTAAGAAACAAATTCCTTTGCAAGTTCACTTTGAAAATGGTACTTCTTTCCATGGCCTTCCCCTTCCCTTAACCCCACCATCTTTACTCCTGTATGTAAAATCAAATGCCATTTTTATTTTTAAAAATATTCAAGTCACCTACCCCCATCTGTGGACACTATTGCTTTAGCTCGTGGATTACTGCACATAGTTTTATCTTGGTTACAGTGAAAACCAATTCTTGCTATAAACAAACCCATTGGCACACATGAGTGGGCTTTCTGGTTGGCAAAGGTGGTAGCACCTGATCCGGCAAAGGTGATCTCTGGGGATTGTTCTCTCAGCAAGGCACAGAAAAAGCATTCCCTTTCCTTTTGCAATGAGCAGGATTCCTCTGGTATCAACAGCAACAAGCCCTCACTGCTCCCTCTACTACCGCAGAGGCCAAAGAAGCTGTGGTTTCACACCATGGAGACAGCTGCTGCCACCTTGGCCAGGACCAGCCAGGTGCCCTCTGCTCTGGCAGGGCTGACCTTATGCACATGTTCCCATTAATAGGAATCTTCAGCATAACCATACCTGGGTTCAAGTTTGAAAATTTGCTATGAAATACAAAAAGCTTACTAGTGTGTAATCAGCTTGTGGTACTTACACGTAGAGAGACCATCACCCCTTCCTTACTTCTCCCTTCCAATGAGAAAACTTAGGATTGTCTTTTTTCCTCCCAAAATTCCTGCCATGATGAAAACACAAGCAGTAACCTCTCAGGTGTTTCTATCAGTGACTGGCTGATTAATTGAAAATTCTTTGCTCAAGCCTGCCATTCACACTGCTTCTAAGAGCATTAAATTAGAGAAGTAAGGAAAATCAGTGGGAAGGAGATGTTTCCAGGACTGTCCACACATTGTTGTTGGCATACCCCATTTATAGGTGGCATTGATCCACAGCTAACAGGAGCCAACTGAAGCACAAGAGCTTAAATTGGAGGCAGCCTCCCCCAGAAGAGTTTGGACTCATTTTTTAAAAAATATTTATTTTTTTATTCTAGTAGATCCAAACCACACTGAAAGATTTGGTTTCAATTTTACCAATCAAAGTGGAAATATTTTTTTTGCAGAAACTGCATTTTCCATCACAGAAATTTTCAATTGAACATTTCGGATCAGCTTAAATTGGTTTTAAAATTGTTTTTAACATCCCCAGTCAGTATCAGAATTGGCTTCTGGATATACTGTTTATTTTGCTTTCTCTCTTAGAAGACACAAAATCAGATGCAGTTTGAAACTTCAGTAGTATTTTTATTGAATGCTGCGGTTATAGATATGCCAGAGACTGAATTGTTTAAACAAATTTTCCAAGGCCCCAGTGAATGTATCTCCAGGAGTGGATTGAGATGTCAGGCTAGCAAAAACCACTTGATTTTGTAATTCAAGAATTTACTCATATAAAGTTAATGTAGCCCAGACAAACTCACAAAGCATTTAAACCATGTAACAGTTTAAATATCCTGTTTAATAATCTAGTTGGTGTTACCTGCAATGTCTGGAAATGCAGTATTATATCTGGAAAGCATCTAACCAGGAATGTGGAATACCAAAGTACCATGCACTTCACTTCCTCTTTTGGGACAGTCTTCAGTTAGGGAGGCTCAAAAAAGATCACATCTGTAAAAACACATATTCTTTCTTCTGATATTGCTTATGCTGTTCCACATGGTTTCAGACATGAAAATATATTTGAATAAATGCACACTTAATATCTTATATTTAATTCTTCTAGTCAAAGTTGGATTCTGTAGTTGCATTTGATTTTGAATATTTTCAGGTAAGCCTAACAACAACTCACCTGGCATATTTGTAGGTCAGATCTTTGTTTCCACATCAGGGGATACTGATTAGACTTTGTCTTCTTGCACATGACCAAAATTTGAACCAAGTCTTTCTGTCACACTGAGGTCACTGAGCAAATCCCTCTCAAGGGAGGAATTACTCTGGAGGAATTCTGTACCAGCCTTTGACACTGAAGTGATACATGCTACAAATAAACCCTCAAAATTATTTCTTTTAAGAATTTTTACCCCAAATCATTTCAGCAATCTGGTTACAGGATAGCATCACCAACTGTTGTCTTGGCACAAATGTAAGGTCAGGAAAAAATGGTTGAAGGAAGGATGGTATTTCTCAAACCAACTTTTCCATCAAAACCAGCGCACTGCGGGCAAATGCCCACCTTTACTCTCGAGGTGGTTTATGAGCCTGCCACAAGCTGACCTCGGGTACCAGCTTCCAGACACGACTGGAGAGCAATTCATTAGTGACCCACAGTGCAGCTGGCAGGTAACACAGCAGGATATGAACTTGATTAAAGACACTGGTAGGCCAGGTAGATTTAGATCAGGCATGTGATAAGGCACTGACCACTACTTGCTTTCCTCAACCACCACTGCCCCACCAAATCACGTCCCTCCTGACACTGGACTGCCTCCCGTTTCTGCAGCTGCTGAACAGTCACAGCACATCACGAGACCAGAAGAAAATAGCTTGTTTTCTCCACCACCCATCCAGGATGCTTGGGACTTTCCAAGAGTGCCTGCCATCCTGGCGTATTTACCTTGCCCCATTGCGGTTTGCATACCTTGCTGGTATCACCTAGCAGTAAATGAGGAAAACAGCTATTCACGACACCACTTCCTGCAAGCTTTTCTGTTTGACACTTTTACACTGTTAACAAGTTCAAACAAGTGACAGGGCTCGTGGGCGTATGACCCCACCAGGCTCATGCTCTAAACGTCCACGCTGCCCACATGCAGCTGGAGGGTGCTCTCCAAGGCCCTGGGAACTGATCACACTTCTCTACCCACCTGCATTTGGTGTCCTTTGCTACACGGGATGGAGAGATCCAGAACTCTGTTGCTCCAAATTCAGGTTCAGCCTCATAGGGTGAGAGTTTATCACCCGAAACCCTTCTGGATGCCTGACCCTCGCTGGCCTGAGTCTCCTCAAGCAGCACTTCCAGCAGTACCACCATGTCTACAGATTGATTAGAGTTTAATTTAATTTTTATATTTTTTAATATAAACAAGAAAACAGCTGAATGATTGACTGCAGCAATCTCAGCCAGCCCACACTCCGTGCAGACGATCTGCTGTCACATATCAGGCCCTTTTGCAGCGAGGCAAGTGGGACCAGGGCCAAGAAAGTTACCTCGGCTGTGTCCCAAGTGAGAAAGCATTTGGGGTTTGCAGCAAAAGCCCTTGGTAGTATGTGAGTGCAGTGAGAAATTTCCCAGTGCAAAGCACTTATCCTAAAAGCAGAGCTTTGAGCACATGACATAAATCAGATTTCTGAGTGATTCTCATCCTTTACTTTTCTCAAATCCTGCTGGAGAGGTACAAAAAGCTCAAGTTACAGAGTACCAGAGCTGCCGATTCACAGCAGAAATGAGCAATAACAACAGACAGAGCCCACTTGTCCACAGCCTCCTCTCTGTGACCGCTCGCCATGACCTTCTGCAGAGCTTCAGGACCGGAGAAACCTCCTACAGCACTGCTTTGATGAAGTGATGAAAAATCCAACCCAGTCTATGCCTCACTACAGCACGAAAACTCGCCTCCTGGTTGTGCTGTGCCTCAGCACCTCAGAAACTCGGTGTGGCTGCTGGGGGATGTGCAGAGAATCTCAGGCGAAGCTGCTGCTCGAGCAAAGTCGCAGCATTTTACCCTGGCGATGAACTTTTTCCTCTCATTTCCATTTTCATTGCAATATCAATTTGCATTTATTAAAAAGTCCTTACCCTCTTCTCCAGGAAAAAAAAAAAAACCCATCCTGATCTAAAGAAAGAGATTGGTTTACATGAAATCCTATTAGTTTAGCTGATTGCTTCCAAAACATTTCTGAGAAAGCCTTCCATTACCATACAAATGGTGCTGGGCCTTTTTGCAGGCTAACTGCTAGATAGCATAACGATTTGGGCAAATATTCATCAAGACAGCTGCTTCTGTGAGCGTGGATGCAAGTCTGACGCACGCCATTTAAGAAACGAGCAAGAAATAGTCGCTCTCCTCCAGGAAGGCAGCAGCTAAATCAGCCACAGCCCTCTCCCTGAACCCCCACGGCAGCACACATGGGAAGCACACGTGTGGGGAGCCTGTGGGTCTGTGGAAAAGGAGGAGGAGGATGACGGAGGTGATGGCAGAATCTGGGAGAGGAGAGAAGAGAGGTAGCCCGGCGTGAATGCGTGTGGGGACCCCGCGCCGGAGAAGAGCAGCGAGGGAGCGTGCCCGCCGCCTTGGCTGAGAGCTGCATTCCTCCTCGCTGTCATCATTTTCTCCTCCTTGCTGGAATAACCACGAGATCCCACAAGCTTTGTCTGGTGGATGAAGCCAAGAGAGCTAACAACGCTATAATTTTATAGAGCTCTATGTTAACAGCTCCTGAAGGTGTTTGCATGGGGGTCCATCCTTGGGGCATGGCTCACTGGTCACCTCTTTGGGGTTGCAGGGTGCCACCCGAGTGATGTGAAAACAGCCAGGAGCGAGGAGATCACCTTGGTGGCTGGGCATTGTGGTGGGCAGGAGATTCTTTGGATTTGTAAAAAGGAAGCTTACCACTGAAGGTCTTGCAAAGACTTTTGAGTGAATAAATACAGTTCTCTGTAGTCGTGTGCGTGCTGCCTGCCCCTTTCCTGTAAACACAGAGCATTTCTTAAGTAGTGCCCAAGGGTCTGATTCAATTTGTGAATCAGATAGCCATGTAAATGGCTAGGCAAGGATCCAGATCTAAAACACCATCATAAATTTGGAGGGGCTGATTTCAACCCTAAAGATCCCCAATCTGGGAAAAGAGTCTGCACAGAACTTGTTGGGTTTTTTTTAACAACAATCATTGCAATTACTTCTGAGAGAACAAACATTAATATTAGTCACAGGGTACAACAGGATGCAGTAACAACCTCTGTAACCAATGTAATGCAGAAAGGCACAATCAGCCCCATTGGCCTTTAAAAAAACAGAGCAAAAAAAGAGTATTGGTGACTACTAAAAACGCAGCATGAAAGAGCACTAAAAGTTTAAACATTCAGCAGCTATTCCACGTAGCATTCACATGTAATTTCCTGTTCTAATAAGCCCAAATGGAAGAAAAAATTTAGAAGAGCTACCAAACGAAGGAGACATCATCAGCCATTGCTGAAAATAAAATAAACCATCAAATTCCTGGAACTTTTCATCAAGGGGACGAAAGAACATGCAAGTCCTAAGGCAGTGTTGTGAGTTCCCTGCGACCACCCGGCAATCCCACACCATGGGCTCACAGCAAACGAGCTGAATTATCCTATCTGGCTCTGACCAGCGCTGGTAACCAGTGGCTCCTCAATCCCAGTCTGGTTTAGGAGAGCTGCGTGGAACCCAAACGCACAGGGGGATTGCGGGGTGCTCCTCCATCTCAAGCGTTTCAGAGACCAGTACACACCAGTGACACAGCACTGGCTGGGTTGTTAATGAAAGCCACCCAACATACACTGGAGGTATGTGTTTTCAAATAGACACCCAGTCAATTCAGCAGCTTTGTCCCCATTCCAGTAAAATTTTCCCAAAGATACTTCTTTCCTCAATCTGTGATTTTCTGGAGACCTAACACGTCATTTGGAAGGTCAAAATGGCACCAGAGCTGAGCAGGTGCTCTTCTGCTCTGGATTGAGGTGACAAAGCAGAGAGGGACCATCCAAAAAGAGAGAATTAATCACAGCTCACCTTAATCCTGACTTGCAGAGGAAGCTGGAGGAATGGATGCCTCAAGAGATGGCTTTCCAAAACGGTGAACTCACAACCCACGTCTGCCCCTGTGTTTAAGCTGTACAAGGTAACTGGCCAGTTCAGCATGGCACTGCCAACACCAGCAGCCACTTCCACGCATGCTCATGGCCATGTTGGCTACAGCAGGACAGCACAACACCTATTTGCAGGTCAACGATTAGTCTTCTGTCAGCTGGCCTAAGCTTTCTGGCAGCGTAGGACGTGGTCTAACCAACCAGGCTGGACTTAGAGGTAGGTCTCAGACCTGACACTGAGACTCAGCAGATGCAGGAGGGACTGACTACCAAAAAAACAGTTTCCTTTGCCTGCCTGCTCCCAGCCTGGTTTTCTCCACAGCTGGGGTGTGTGATCAGGGAGCAGCAGGCAGGAGGCAGACACAATAACTTCTTCCTTCCCCACATTGCTAACCCTGTCCACAGTTTTCTAGCTGCAACCTGTCCCTGATGCCAGGAGAGAAGTAAGGGGGAGCCAAAGGGAAAACCAAGAGTCCTTTCTGAAGATAACAGACCAGTCGTACACCGGGAGGGAAAACCCTGGCTGATTTGAGCCCCCTTCCCATCTGCTCCATGGAGGTGACATGGCTGAGGCAGCGGAGCATGAGATTTGATTATCATTATTGTCTTAACGCAGAGCTGAAATTGTTCCGGGCACGCGGAGCTTCTGGGAGCAGGCAAGCATCCAAAATAATCTTTGGACTGCAAACTCTGTGAGGAAGAGATGGCATAAACCGACAGACATCGCAAAGCCCTTCGGAGTCTGCTTCCCATCGAGCAGGGCTGTCCCCGTCAGTCTGCAGTTTCACCTCCAGCCAGCTCCCGCTTTCGCTCCGGCCTTGGCAGACACATTGTTTTTCAATGAGGAAAAAAATAAAAATACATATATTGAGGGACCATAAACCAGCTCAACTCAATTAAATCAAACCCAGTGGCTGCCGGGCTGTGCTGCTCTCCGCAGTCAATTCCGACCCGGTGCCTGCCGTGCAAAACCAGTGACATTGTGGACTGCAGCAACACAATTAGGACTGAAGCCCAGATCTATAAAGGTATTTAGATGCCTAAGTGGCCTTTAGACAACTAAATATCTTTGTGGAGTAACACAAAGTTCTTGGGGCAAAAATAAGTATTCTTCCAAAGAAGAAACCAGCTCTAATACATTGTATATTCCTGAGAACTCCTATACGGCTCTTTGAGCTGACCAGCACCTGTGGCCCAGGTTTTGAGAAGCCAGATGCATGGGGGACACACCACCTTCCCATCCACTCCTTTTTCACTTAAACTCCAGAAGTTGGAAGCGTTTACTACTCCCCTGGTTCTCATTAAATAAGCCTGACTTCCTGGAGGCTGTGCAAAGCTTTTTAGTAGTTAGCAGCACACGGTAAATTAGAAATAACAGGTTTTCTGGCTGGAACATATCATGCTGTACATCCCTGGGAAACATGTTTGGAGCAGTCCACATCAAGAGCAGATGCTTTTTGTCTACTAGGTGGTTCCTGGTGGTATAGCAGAACTTGGTGAGCATCAGGGGAATGTTACACGATAATTAGCCAGTGTGCACAAGGCTTAAGAGTTTTGGCTGTTGGCATCAGTGAAGCAGGATTTGGTCTCTCCCCTGAGTTTTGCTAAAACCCAGACATTGCAAAGGAATCTAAACAGCTTATGCTATTCCAGGTGGGCAAAGCACTGTGTAGGGTAGGAGCTCACATAAAGTCGATCCAGGAGAATTAGTATTTCTTCTGGCTGTTATATCCTGCCTAATTCTAATTCCTCTAGGAGTTATTTCTCCATAGCATCTGCACAATGGGCTATGAAATTCCTATTGCACTGACTTGGCGATGAGTAACCCTGCAACGGAAATTCAATTACTCTGAAGGGTGTTTTAAGTGAAAGTTGAAATAGACAAGGATAATCTGCAAGCAGGTTACACGGGTACACAGGTTGCTTTGTCTTCTGAAGGAAAGTTGCCCTCGTGCCTTTATGTTAAAGGATTATTTTTGTGACTCTCAAGTTTTGCAGAGCCATGTTTCCCCTCTTCCAGCCTGCTCCTTCTGAATCACACTTTCTCCTGGTATTTGGAAGAGCAAAAGGCAGTAAGAAGTGTAAAACCTCCGTGGCCTCGCCAAGTGTGAACCAGCCTCCCTGCTGGGAGAGGTTCTAGGAAAGGGCATTTTGGACAATGGAAGCAGGTGCTGCCAATATTTAATTCTCATCTTTTTGTCAAGTGCAACATGTTTTTATTAATTGTGCTGCTGCGCCAGACCTGCGAAGCCCTGCCTGCTGTGCCCAGGCTCCTCTCTCAGCCATCCCACGCTGCGCTGATTTGCTTAACCTCTGGTTTGTCGCACATCTCTATTACTCTGAGCGGTCGGAGAAAGCCCTGTCCGTTGATTATAAATGCTGAACATCCTAAAGGTATTTTATATTTGATTAAGCACTTTATAGGTCTGTTCAGGCAAGTAGCAGGCCAGATTCCTCGTTTTGTAAGGATAAGAAAATATTTTTTTTCTTAGTTCAATAAACCCATTTGTATTCATCTTTACTGATTCCACTATTGTTTTCCCTTGCTCAGCAAGATGTATATTACAGTCTGTTTAATTGTGTGTTTGAGCTTTGCTACTTAACCACATCTATTTATCATTACAATGCATCAGTACATTATAAAGCTTTCAGGCACATTTATCAGTGTAACAAAGCTCCCGCTACAGAAAAGTCCTCCAGGGAAATAAAGCAACAACAACGAATACTTTAATGCAATTCACTTAACAGTACAAATATTTGTAATTACAAAAATCTTTAAGTGTGCTTGCTCCATAAATGGCATGTTTTACTTAAAATTGCTTTCATAATATGGTAGCGCCTCCAATTTATGTGGCTGATGGTTTCCTCACATTACACAAATCAAGGCCAAGTTAACTGTTTTCTCATATTTTCTCTTTCGATAACGTGATGCTAAGTGCTAAATTCACTGATGTGCGATTGAAAACTTGGTTACACCTAATAAAATGAGAACATTTTAAAAACACCAGTGCATGATTAATAACTGCTATAAATACATTATACCATGAATGCAATGTTACAGATAGCTGCAAGCCATGTGTGAACTAAGTCTACAACAATCAATTAACCAATAATTGTAATGTCTGTTAATCATTGATTAACCCTTTATAAGTAATAAATACATTACCCTTGCTGTAAACTGGGACCACCAAGTTATATTTCATGGCTATTCATATTTCTCATGTCTATCAAAGAAAAATACATGTTGTCAATCTGTTGTAATTCCAGCACTATTTTTATATATTTAACATTCTTGGAAAAGATGTTGTTACTCCATTATCAGCCTTTTTTTTTTTTTTTGCCTCATAGCAAATTATTGCAAACTGAAGGACATGGCAGGAAGTCAGCTTTTATTGCTGTAAACTGTCATGTCACAAGAAAGGCCTGGGGATATTTGTTTTTTCTTATCATGCAGTGAGTCATACTCAGATTGCCTATGGAAAGTGCCTGACTCCAGCACTGGAACTGCAGCCTCTGCTGCAGCACATGGAAACAGGACCTGGTAGCACTGCACCCAACCTGAGCAGGCTTCCAAGGGACGATGGTGGCTAGCCTACGCTGAGCTCTGAGCACCCCGAGCTTTTTGTTCAGAAATCAGGGGTAGTGCTCAGCCCCATCTTTCAGACCTCCAGCTCTCCTCCCACCTGCAATGAAGCCTCCCGCCCCCGGAAAGTGGCAATGGGAGACTCACCTCCACCCGATCCATCACACCAGTAAAATAGCCAGAAGTCATCAAAGGCACAAGGACTAAAAATGAAATTATGAATACTAATATTAGAATATCAGCACTAAGATTCTGAAGTGAAGTACTTAAAAGTTAGCAAAATCCAGAGTTCCAATATTTTGTGAAACCTCAGTGTGGCCACACAAATATCACGATCGTCAGTGACAAGCATTATTCTCTGTTTTCCATAGCATTACACATCACCTTCCACTCAGAAGACCAATGCTCCATTAATAAATGACTGGTCAAAAACCTGCTTTTATGTCCACTGTTTCTGCTTGGACCTAACTTATTGCTATTCTTATTACACTTAATCTTAACACGTAGAATCATCTTAATATCCGGTCTGCCAGAGACAGGGAGAAGCAGGAGAAATCTAATTCTGCTCATGTTTCTCATCATTCCAGAATAGGAGATTCCCACCACATCCTAAAACATGACACTTTAGATCATCATTTTGAGGCAAAACAAGTTCACTACTCTTCCAAGCAAAACCTTTGCTGAGGGAGAGGGAATGAACATGTCACTGAAGGCCACCGCAGGACCTAGGTGTGCGGTGGGTGACTTTCACATCCCAGCATCTATGAAGAAGAGGTACCACTACCCAAAAAAGGTACGATCAGCAGAACAGTAAGGTGCATGGCTGCAAGCAATATTGTTAGGGAACAGGACAACAAGGGCAGGACAGACTCGGATGAGTGAAAATTGTCTGAAATGAGCCAGCCAAGAGCTGCTGTCATCATAGAGAGGGAGCTGGAAACTTCCCCATGAGGGCCCCTGAAAGCTATTGAGAAAACAAAAAAAAACAGACCATGATGGAAATCTGTAACTTGAGACATCTCCAGTAGGCAAAAGCACAAGGATGTATTCCACAGAGGAGAAAATCTCATAGAGGCGGGATAACAAACAGTGAAATACGTGCCCAGACTTTAGAAAATGCCTCGGCTGATTATGTTTCCCCTCTGTTTTCTAAGGAGCCTTCATACTTGTGCCTGTAAAATATTTGGAGCAGGGACTATCTTCAAATATTCATTTAAATGTTTATAAAGACAACAAAAATACTTACGGAGCCTCTATCCTGAACAGGTCCCAGCTCTTTGAGACGTTAAGAAGGGAAACAACACCTGAACTGGGATTCACAGGTGAGCTAGGACCGACACAGCTTTGTTTACAGTCTCATCAGGCTGTTTAATACTCTGTCCTCTTCAAACTCTGTGATATGATGGCAAATTCTGCTGCTGAAACGCTCTGAGCAGGCTTAAAACTTGAATGGCCAATACATAATTAGGAATGGGAGCATTTACAGACTTTCAGAGTGAAGATTCTCCATGTGCAGTATCGAAATATGCCCTAATAGCTTATAAAAAATAGTATTTATAGAGGCGACCTAGAACAGTTGGAGGGAAAGCTGTTTTAAGGGAAGTTTCTCTATGTAGTTCCGATGCACAAAGTGCCTGTTTTGCCACCTAGTGGCTATTGCAGAGACATAGTCGGTGGTTTTGTGCCTTTGTCATCCAAAGTGTCCATCAGCTCCCAGATCTTGGAGGAAAATAGCAGAAGGAGATAGAAGCAATTAAAAAAATATAGCATATATTACAATCACAAACCACATCACCTGTAGTTCTTAAATTTAGCAGAGAAATCAGTAGAAAAGTTCGTGTATCACAGCCCGGGTGCTCCAGAGCCAGAATAGAGCCCCGGTTTGAAAGAGCGAGCAGCAAAGGGATTTCTGAGAAGGGAATTTGAGAAAACAGCAGTTCAGCATCTGACTTAGCTCCTACTGTAAAATGCAGAGGTTGGCATGAAAGAAGCTTAGATCATTTGTCTCACTGGAGCCAAAGGTTTGGGTTGGTACCGCAGCAGCTGCCACTCGGCACCTCCACAAGCTCCAGCTTGTCAGATGGGAAAGTGCATTATTACATTGCATTCTTTTATTACATTTTTATATATTTAACTTACCGCAAGGGTCAGACCGCAATTTCTATCCCCGGACACGTTCAACCAGATGAAAGCTGCAGCTGGCAAACTTTCCCTGCCCAGGCTGAGCAGACACAGCATTTCTGAAAGTCCAGGCCCCTGGAAAAAATGTACTAAAAAATAATTTTAAAAAATTAACATATCAGAAACAACAAAACATCACCCTTTCTATCCAAGAATCTACCTCCACAAAGGGATTTCAGAGGCTGAAGGAACTGAGATGAAGCATCTGCTTAAGAGAATTTCCAGCATTTTGTTTTAAACCTCACAGTAATACATATTGGGGGTGAATTATCAGATGTGGATTATAGAACCAGTTCGGCTTGTTTTTCACAAACAACACCATAGATTGGAGAAGTTTCACCCTCCTGTGTCTTCTGGGGATGGACTTGCAGTGGGCTGTAGGTATCTGGAGACAGAGGAGGTAAGAAGCAGTACAGGGAAGTAGCTTTTCTGAACGGCAGTTCATTTCTATAGTGTACATTTCCTAAGTAATGAAGCCACTTTGAAGTCAGAACATTAGATTCACTGCCATGGAAGTTTACAACACACACACTTGATCTGCAGGGACTGCCCCTTGCTTATTCTACTGTAACTTCAAGCACTTCCTTGGAAAAACTATTTATGTGAGGACTATTCCTCTTAAGCATTCACTTAGGTCACCGAAGACAAGCAGAAGAGGGAGCACCCACAGACGAATCTAGATTTAAGAACCACCACCATCTCACGGCTCCTCAGCAGCCTTTTCAAATGAAAACCTGTGCTGTCTGCATAGATGTGAGCTCAGCTGTCTTTCATAAATTCATCACAAACTACTGGGAGTCACTGGCAGCTGCATCGGCAATTAACTGCAGTTGGAAACTAAAATACTTTGGGAATCTCAGCAACATCTACTGCTTCCAGCAGCACTGGACATACCAAGTGAACGAAGTTCTCCAAATGGTGAGGTTTGGTCCCAGAGCCTGGAATGACACATTTTGCTCTAGGATGCATCTGAAAATTCACATGGAACGTGTGCCGCAGTCCATGGCATCACAATTCGATATTGCTTTTTCAACAGAGTAAAGACCTCTGTTTTTTTGTGAAATGGGATCGATTTTAACCGCTAGTTCCATGACGCAAAAATGTGCCTCTACCCTTTGAATTTACAGAGCTGAAAACCTCTAAAAATGAGCTTTGTGTCAGAGTGGAGATTTTTCTTCTCTTACCTGTGCTTGTTGCAATACCAGGGCTGTATCCTGCCCTTAAAATGGCTGGTCTGCAGGGGGAAAAGAAAAAAATAAAAAGGAAAAAAGATAAATAGAGCTGTTGAGAACATGAATTCTTGAAAACCTCCAATTCCAGTAGTCTATTTTAAAGGACAGGCTTTCCACTTCATGCTTGGAATGGAAAGTGATGGCCTTGGAACTAATTAGAAGTGGCTGTAACTTAAGAGATAAAAACAAATCTATCACCATAACTTCATAATGTGACAAACACATCTCACATTCACTAAGTCTTTAAAAAACACGGGCAAGCAAACAGCAAAATAACTGAAAACCCATAGCAAAAAGAAGTTGGAAGTCCCCTGTCTCCATTTTAATATGAAAACTGCGGCTGCTGGTAACAGTAAATATGTTACTGGAAAACACCAAAAGCAGACTCTCTGTTGTGGTTTAAGAACAGTAAAATTCATCTCGGACTTAACTTTCTTTACATGAGGGCTTAACTGAAATCCTACTAAACAGCAATAAAGAACTAAACGAGATTTACTGTGATGCTTTCAGGTGTGCTGGAGAGCAAGTACTGCTGCTTCCTGAGCTCCCGGGAAGGGGAATATGCTGCGGAGCTGACAGCTGTGTTTGAGGCTTGAGAATTCAGTCCGTTGCATCGGGTGGGACATTTTGAAAATGTCTGGAGGTCTTCAGAAACACAAGACTGAGATGTCAGCTCTTCAGGAGATTTATTTTTATATGTTGATTTGCTGCCCTAACTCCTAGGGTTCATCCAGAGATGACCAGCTCCATAAGCTTTTCCCAGACTATACAAGGACTCTGCTTGCACAGCAGAGAAACAGCACTCTCCCATGGGCATGTCATTGTCTACCTCTAATACATTGAATTTGATACGTAGAAAGGCTCTTATGGCAAGTTAATAATTCTGCTCCTTTTTATTACTTCAAATCTACACAACTCATAACATATTCCAGTGTTTAAATGTACTGGTTTTTAAACTTCCTTACTTTACGTCTTGAGCAGATCGTCAACGCTTCCAACCAGCAACCGCTTGTCCTTTTTAGGCAGCACATGAAAGAAGAGGGATAGATGTGTAGTTAAAGACTCTGCAAGTAACAAATGTCTTTAACGGATTGGCATGCCTGGAGAATGATCTACATCGACTTGGAAACGTCTCAACTGACTCTAATCATCCCAAGGACATACTTTAGTCTATTTGTGGTGGTCTTGACATAGTGTCACAACCCCCCCCAAAACAAACAATGGTCCTCCAAGAAAACACTTTGTTTTGGCTCTGAGCAGAAATGTATAAGCAGAGATAAGTGCCGAGACTATATTTGAAGAGCCATAATTGCTTCTGTAGTAGAGAACAGTTTCTCTAGAATGTAGGAAAGAAAGTCCAGATGAGGAACTACATAAAAAAAAGACCAACTGGGCAACCCCAAGTCCAAAAGTGGACATAAAAAAAAAATTGAATTTTGGATATGGGTTTAGCAAGGTAGCATGCATGGAGGTCAGTCAAGGAAAGAGCTGGAAAACAACTGGTCTGTGTCAAGCTGGAACTCACAGATGAAAAGTACAACTGACCAAAATTCTAAAAAAGAGAATAATTCTAAAAGTAACATTTTGGGCCCCCTGAATGCTAGAAGGAAATGAGGAAGAAGGACAGGAGGCAGATGTTGAAGAACAAACAGCCTGATACAAGGGGTAAGACCCAGCTGAAGTGTGCTCTGCAAGAGACAGACACACAGCCGGGGCAGACAGTGGGATCAGAGAGAGCTCTTGGAGTATGAGAGCAGGACCACCACATGAGCACCTGCTCAACATGGAGCTTTGGCAACTAATGAGGTGCTACCTCGACAAATGCAATTTGAAGATGGAGAAGAGGATTAATCTAGTTCTTCAAGCACTTTTGACTTCACTGAAAAATGGTTTACCAAGGAGATCAGAAAGTCAATGGAAGCAAGAAGACAACAGCTGAAAGTCTAGAGAAGATCAGAAATCCCATAATTTCACCTGCAGAAGATAACCATATTGGACTATGTCATTCAAAAAAACAAAAATACCAAGCCACAAAGGAAAGGATGTACAGTATAATGAAAGAAAATGGAAAAGAAAACAGATGAATAATACAGTTTGGTCTTCCTGGAAGATGTGTCACTGACCTCAGAAGAAAGGCAAATTGGCTAAAATGTGACATGCTCACTAAATTCAAGTCAGCCTACATGACCTCATGTTCAACATGAAACAATAACTGGAATTTACAGGCAGGGAGAGCCAAATTAAATAAAGCACATTAGAAATTATAGTGATAGTTATCCACCATTTAAACAAACTATCAAAGAAAATAGCAAAAACCCAATCACTTAACATTTTAATATAAGGACCAGAAATCTTCTGAAAGATTTACTTAAGTCAAAACACGGTATCAGGTTTAACGAAGACGCTTATCACATTTAACAGCTTTATAAGTGGCCAGAGAAAATGATCTAGTATTACTCTCTGCCCTTAAAATCAATGACTCTTTTTTTCAATTTAAAAAAGGTAGAAAGGTTGGAGTGAACTGAAAAAAAATGGAAATAGTTGCAGTGCTGCCTTTTCCTTCAAGCAGAACAACCAACATTACTGAAGCATCCACCGAGATTAAACAAGAGGAGACGAAAACCCTTCAGTCTGAGTCAAGGAGCAAGCTGGTAACTGCCAGACTACAGCTGTCACAGTCATTTGGAAAGGCAGCCTTAATCATTTGAGGTGGAAGGCTGAACAAGAAAATAAAAAGGCATTTTCTCAAAAAAAACCCAAAACCAACCCAAACCCCAAACACACTAAAAGAAAAAGCCTCGAGGCTTGTTATAAAGGAAGCTGAAGCGTTTTACCCTGAATAGAAAAGGCCTCTAGTTGTTGGTACGGTAGCGACCTCATATGACCTTTAAACAATGTTCTCACATTTTGGATTGTAAAAACAAAGTTATAAAAAAACCCCAACAAACCAACACCCAACAAAACCCCAATCACAAAAACAAAACAAAAACCCCAGCCCAAGCTGCAGGAACTTCAGGACTGACTCTCAGTAACTCCAACTGGAAACCTGTCCCAGGACCACCCTGCTGACAGGGACCTTTTCCTAACCCCCCAATTTACTCATATACCAGCATTTCTTTAACATTTCTCCTTCCTCCTCAGCATTAACTATCCATAGTCATTTCCCCAACTCAAGATGAAAAAGCCAAGTTACTCTAATTTTGTCTCATATGGTAAGCCCTTTCAGTCATTTTGAGAGCCGGTCTTTGCCATGACCTCAGCTCTTTTAGAACATGCAGGACCAAAATTACGCATCCAACGCCCCACGTCCTGTGCAGTACCTCTCATCCCTTCTCATCTCACCAAAACCACTGCACTGCTGGATACATCTGTCATCATACTGCTCCTTCCACAGACACAATCAAGTCCTACCACAGGAAATCGCTTAGGCCTCCTTTGTCTGGCAAGTTTTTGTTTTGGCTTGCAACTACCTGCCTTCGCATTTGCACAACTGGCATCTTTCTGCTTCCAGCGGCCCATTCCTTCACACCTCAAATTCTGGTGCAGGATCCAGAGCCTCCTGCGCACTGGTGACGCCTACGATCTTTGAGCCAGCAGCAGTTTCCGCGGTTGGCCTCCTTCTTGGCCAAGATCCTTAATTCAAATGACAACACTGAAAGCTACGACTGAGGCAGGCACTTCGATTACCTCCTCTTTCACCTTCCAACACTGTCTCAGGTCCTCTCCTGTGGCCCTCTTCTGCCACCACCTTCCCCACTTTATATTTTCCCACTAACTGCATCTTCTGTCTAAACTTTATTTAGCACATCCTTTACCAGACAGAGGAAATCTAATCACATTTCCACGACCCGACAAAAGCAGACGTAAAAGTTATAAGGTTAGTCTGGCACAACAGCCCTTGCTTATTATGGCTCACTTTTCCAATTACTCATTTACTCCAAGCCTTTTACTGACAGACACATTTCAAGCACCAGTATAATAAATTGAACACGTTGCCACCCCAGTGGCCATGCCCCGTCACACCCCTCAGAGCAGTATTTCAGGCTCAAATGCTGAAAAAGGCTGTGCCTGAGCAACCAGGGATGACGCCCCGAAAACACGCAGCTGCAGGACAGCAAGCATCGAGAACTGAGCCTGAAAAGTGCATGCAATTAATACCGCTGCCTTCGTTTCTAGTTCATCAATTTATTGATTTGCTGGAAACAAGGCTGATTTACATAAGCCACGTCCAAACCAATGCAAGAGAAGGAAAAATCAAACAAACCCCACAAAAAAAACCCTCTTAGTTTTCCTCAGGAAATCTGGTTGCAGATGAGACTGTCAGCAAATCTTTGCAGCCAGATGTTAAACGTTTGTTTTACATACGTTAAAGAAGCACTTTCAGCCTGACAAGCATCTTAAAACATGAATTATCAATGAAACATGAAATCCTACTTCAACCATATTTGTGTTTTTTGCTAGTTTTCAGCCACAAATCTGTTAAAAATGTCTTTACTGGGATAAACTTGCAACTGTAAGGCTGCTTTCTGTTACGTTTCCTTCTTTTCTTTCTTTCCTTCAGCAGCTAAACTTGTGCTGTGCTTTTTTGAACTGTGCAGGGATGAAGGACGTCTCATCCAGGGGCACAGGAAAGGCCAAACCAGTTCCCAGCTGAAATCCAATCTGCCTAAAACACACTTCTGCCCGTGTTCCAGGAAACAAACTCCTCCAATATAGCAAATGCAATTACTTCCAGCTGCAAGCTTCCAGCATCACAAAAGCAAATAAAACAATGGACACTTCTCATGTTGGACTTCGGCAAAAGATGTTTATTATTATTATTATTATTACTGTTGTGTTGCTGTTGTACCTCCTCTGCTCTGCCCACAGCGGTGGCATAAATGCTGTTACCATATTGTAGCTGATGATGCCGGTGTACAAATCAAAATCCATCTTAATTTCAAACTCCATTAGAAACACAGGAAAAAAGATCAACATTTACGAAATGTAAAGGGAAAAACGGTATGGAAAGAATTATTTTTTTTTTTATTTTTCAAGCTTCCAAGACAGTATTACAAACAACAGAGAGCAAAGTAAAGCTAGAAATGAAATACTTGACAGCATCTGTTTAAAAATTACAGCTAAGAAACCTAATAAAAGTTGAATAAACAGTTACTAGAAATAAAAATTTTTACACATATGATATTTGTCTGGGATTTTTATTTCTTTAAAATAATTCATACAAATGGTTACAGTCACAAACATGATTTTAACCAAAAATATTGCTAGCCTACCACATTACCAGGAAGGAATCAATGTAGGCAATGAAATGCTGCTACTTTTCAGTAGTCTAGTGCCTTTTTCGCATACCACCAATAATATATACTTTAACTGGTGACAAAAAGCACGATGCTTGTTTATACAAAACCTTTTTTTTTTTTCCTCAAAATCTCTTTGCAAGGTTGTCTTCATTTTGAAATAAGGGAATTCATGCCAAAATTAGGAGAAACTGTTTTTCTTTTGTTTACTAAATTATTCTAAAAAATAAGACAAGCAGGTAGAAAAAACAATGCACTGTGTGGTGTAGAAAGAAAAATGGGAAAAATTCATTGTCCTGAGAAGTTTGCCAACTGCCTCATTTTTCGGCATGTTTTAAAATATAAAAGAAAAGATTTTTAATCTCAAAATTGGTTTGTTGAATGCCTCCCTTATGTTTTTCCTTGTTGACAGCTAAGCAAACAAACCCTTTTTAATGTTCTAAAAACTGTACACAGACAAGTACATTCATGATATAATTAACTACTAACTTCTCTTGCTTAACAAAGAACCCATAGGACACAGAAACAGTGAATCAGTCCACTGGACAGGGACAAACTACAATTTATACGGAGGAAAAAATGTTTCCAAATCTTCTTTTTGTCTCCCACCTTTTCCTTTTATACTGTATATTGGACCAGTTTCTAAAACAATAATCGTCTCCTCCTGTAAGTTCATGGTTTTGCCTTTAATCAAAATCCAGGGTTTTGTTTTGTTTGTTTTTCACGCGCTGAAGCTGAAATCTCCGATGTTGGGAATGCTGTTTTCGTAGGCTACAATTGGTCGCTTGGGTGGTCTCTATCAGCTTCTGGTTTGACAGTTTGGCCGGGGGAAGGAGCATGGGGCGGGTGGGCTACAGCAGGGAGGCCATGTGATAAAGACATAGGGTTGGGGACTATTCCTTCTACTGCTGCAGGTATGCCGGTTGAAGCCACGCTTACAACACCTGGGGGATACCTGCTGAGAGAAGGAAACAAGAACATATGTTAAAACCAAGAGACAACTGACCAGAAAGCCCACCTTGCCTCCTTCTAGAGCCACAGACGTGCTTCTCGTTTTCAGACCAGTGAGAAAAAGAATTGGTTACGCTCCAGGTGAGATACCATATGCAGATGCTAAATAAGGCAAAAGATGCTGTATTTTACCCCAATGAGAAATAAAGGTTTCCTAGACTGTTTATTCAGATTTCACATTAAACAGCATGGGTGACAGCACAGCAATGGAACCAACCTGGAAGGATTGCTCCTCTCAAAGTACATCTCAACAAGAAGCAATTCAGGCCAGGTCTGCACAATATATATCTGTCCTCTTAGGCTTTTCTTCAAGTTGACCTTCAGGGATATTTTTTTATCTTTCATTTTCATGTAGAAGTTTTAAAGTTTCACTGTTGTGGTTTGAAAAAGTATTTCTTTAAGCTAATCTTTTAGTTGTAGCTTTCTGATAGCACTCCAAAAGAGCAATCATACCCACCACACTCTCAAGAGACAAATTCAAGCTTATTGCACCCGAGTAACTTTTTGAGCATCAAACTTGTCACCGTACTTGGCTGAAAGAGAACCGGTACTAGTTAGTTATACAGAGGACAAATGCTTAAGGCAGACTGCAAGAAAGAGAGATGCAAACGCAAAAAACCTATGGGTGGTTTTAAAGATTTCTTACTCAATCTGGATGAACACCAAGGCCTAAATATTTTACAAATTCAACAAAAAGGTCATCCCCTGATTCAGCCTGATTTTATGATGGCTCTGATATTATCAGGCTAAAATAAATCTTCCAAATCTGTTTCAACCGGATTTGATTGAAATCAGTAATATTTGATAGCTGATTCAGATATAATTTACAAACACTGGTACTTCACAGTGCTGTATATAAACAACAGCTACACAAGAATGCTTTTAACAAAAATATGTTTTCTTTTTAGCCAAATATCTCAATACCCATTTGCAAGTTATCTCACGCTGGCCAGTTAACATCATATAGCTGCATACTCATCCCTTGCTCTCTCCTGCTCTCCAGAGCATCCTAGTGAGAGCGTTATCCATAAGGCTACACACTCACTCACTGGGGCATTTCCTACCCTAGTATTGAAATAAATGGGGGAAAAGGCACTTGCAGTCTTGTCAAGCTTTTTCAAATATCACATTATTCTGCTGTTGATTTGCTTCTCATCACTGTTCAACACTGAATGCCTCAGGGAATTTCACCCTGTTTCAGCAGCATCTTTTCTAAAGTAATGCATGTTTGTGCTGCTCATCCTAAGTTCCTCAAACGGAGAGAAAATTAGTGCAGAACTTATGCAAAACTCAGAGAAGGAAAAAGAATGATGAGAGCACATTTATTAGTTCTTTTTTCTTCCATCACAGAAACTGCTTTTTGCAAACACTGTACCGGAGGGGCTCAGCATGACTACCTGACATGGCACAGGGACCACGAAGACACCATACACTGGCCTGGTCAGCTTGGGGAAGATTTCCTACAGATCATAGCACTTACTGTAATCTGGGATGGATAACCAGTATGTGAAAGATCACACCACCTGTAGGCCAGAGAACATTGCTCCCAATTGTACACATATTTACAGCGCTTCCTAAACCAATTCTTTCTCCAGAGAGGATCTTTAGAATTAATTTGCAGTCGCTAATGGATTTAGTTGCTTCTTTCAGTATACCTCAACTTGAATCTTATTAATCAAATTTCTTCAGTTCCTACAAAAACTGTCAGACTGGGTATTGTTTCACTTATTCAAATTTAATTTCAAAACAGCTTATCTGTTACTCTAGGCACTTTCAAAAAAAAAAAAAAAGAAACCAACATAACATGACATGACAACAATTTACATTTAAAAACTCAACACAGCAACTGTTTCCAACACAAAATCTCTACTTTCTAACACATTCCCTGAGCATCAAAACACCGGGGTTGGGAGAAATCAAGGAAAACACCAATCCTACAACTGTGTCTCCCTCAGGAAGAAAAGTCAGAATCTCCCCTCCTGAAAATGGACGGTGCTGGGTCAGAAGCATTAACAGTTATGAGCACATTAAGCCATTCAAGCTACACATCTGTAATTCTCCTTTGACTCCAAATACCCTTCCTGTATATAAAAACACTCCCCTTGAACACCAAGTTACAATAATTGGGATTCTACCTGCCAGCACCTCTCCTCAGACACAGGCTTCCTAGACTTTTACTAACATCCAAAAGCCCTCCAACTGTTTTTCTTGTCCTAAAGCTACACAGTGGCAGTAGCCATCTAGAGAAACTGCATTTTGCTTCTCCTCACCCTATTTTGCCATTCTTTTTTCTTATTTTGTCCCTTTTTATTTTAATCACCAGCGTTGTTCAAATCACATCTCCAAAACGTAGGCACACAACCTCAACAGCCTCTACACATGGGCACTTCTATCCTACATAACCTTCCTTTAAGTTGCTATTTATTGTTTTTCAGTTCTTATCCAGCAAATGCACTCCCTCCAGCACTTCATAAAGGTGCTTCCAATCATCCTTCTCTGGCAGCAGTAAGTTGGAACGTTCTCCAGGTAAAATGTCCACTTTATTAAATTTTTGTGAAAACGGATAAGTTATACCTCCTCTGCTACTTCTTACTCTTCCTTTCCCTTCCCCTACATAGTCTTAATTTACGAAGAAAAATACAGTAGCCATCTTAATTACAACTGAAAGGCAACTCTGATCTCTATGTTAATCTCACGTTTTTTTTAAAACTGCAGAAGCACCTTGAACTCACTATGTTAAGCTCTGTTCAAGAAAGTGAGTCTGTCCCAAGAGCTTAAAAATTTAAGTGCATGCTTTTATCTTACATTACAGAGTCTGAAAATCACCAGTGAAATACCTCAACATGAAGTAACTCCTGAATTACCAACATCTAACTATTGTCATCCAAATACCTCTTCAGTACCTGGATATTCTCATCTGCTACCTGTTAGAAGGCAGAAAGATATGTCAACACATCTAGAAATTGCACGATGACTGTTTACTGGTTGTCAAATTTCACTTTACATATAACCTGCAAGCTCTGTGACACAGGAAATGGCAGGGGGTTATTTAACAGGCAGCTCAGTAACAAATACACAGTAATAACACAAAAGCAGGGTATATTATGCTGCTTCACCAACAGTATTATTAACGATATTCCTGAGAAGGAACTATTTATCTTTACTCATGGGATAAGTCCTGTTTGCTCGACCTTTTGTGTTGATAGGGTGTCTTGCATTTCACATAGTAAATGGTTTTGTTTCCCACAGAATACAATGATATTTGTAAGATCTAGATTATATTCTGCTGATGAATGTTCAAAGTTCTTTGCTTGTGATAATATCTGATAATTTAAGAGTTCTGTCCTACATCAAAATACAAGTAAATGATATATCCAGAATAAAATAACCTCAGTAGTTTCAGTTCACTGAAAGAACTATTTGCATTTTTTAACATATAAATTATTATCCCAGGTCTTATCTTCTAATGCAATTACATGACTATGATACAGTTATTAGCACATCTGAAAAATCATACTGCCTGTGAAAGACTCCAGAACTCAGTTAGTTGAAAGTAATCTTGGATTGTAAAGAGAGGACAGAAAAATTTGTTTTTTCAACAATCAATTCAAATTTTGCACTTAATCCAGGCAGGAATTAAGCAGCAGGAATCAGCAAACACTGCTACTGAAACCAAATTCTTCATAAAGCCTGAGCTTCAAATTCCACTTATTTTATACTGCACAAAATAATAATTGCCTTCAACCACACACAAACACTATTCTATTACTGCTCCAAAAAGAAGCTTTTAATATTTGTTGTATGACTTAACTTCTCCTTCAAAATTCCCCAAATAAGTTTTATTTTGTATTTGAAAATAACTGTCATCAAAATTTATTTATGATGAATTTTCTTTATTGAAAAAACTGACTAAAACAATGTCTAAAAAAGGCATTCGGTTCTGTGCTTATCCTGCTTAAATTAAACACATATGGTCTTTACCTTGTAAATCATTAACTCCCCAAACATTCCTAAGTTAAAATCCATTTCTTGCTGTGAAGCCTGCTTCTGCTGGACATGCGACCCCCAAAATGAGAACAAACAACTGTATTTTATTTAGGTGTGCAACCCTGCTCCTAGCTGCCATGACAGGGTTGGAGTTATTGCCCACTACTCAGCAACGCCTGCCTTTAAGGTTCAGTTGCATTCAGCTCTGCCCTGAGTACTCCACACTGAAGCCAATGAAAGCACGTGCTGTGTGGAAGAGAACATATGCTTCAACTTTTCATTTAAGCAAATAAAAACATCCTTCTTCAGATATTTAGGGGTTTGGGTACTTTGTCAAAAAATAAACATCTTGTCATGATGTGAGATATATACGTGCTGATCAAACAAAAGTTACTCTTTTCTCTTGGTGCACTTACAGCTACTGATGAAGAGTTTATGAAAGACAGTGGTGATGCTCCCGCTCTCATCTCTCCATCACTACCTAATGAGACTGTTAGAAGTCACTGGGACACAAGAGCTTTGCTCCACTTCTCAGGATTGCACAGAGGGGTCCACATAGAGGGTAACATAACCTTATATCTATTAAAAGTATGGGGTAGCTCTCCTGAAGAAGGATAAAGAAAGATGTATAAAGGAGGACAGTGGAAAGATTAGAACAAAGAGGTATAAAAAAAAATAATGGAAGGACTGCACTGTCCTTCCCCTCAAGGCAGTGAGGGAAGCAGCTGTTCATAGCTTTCTCAGCCACTTTCATCCTACTTATGAGTAAATACTATACTGGAAGATAAAAAATTGCAGACGTTTTTCATAAATAAAATTGTGTGAAGCTCTTCTATTAGGAAAAATCTGGTGCTAGAACAGCTGCTAGAGATAAAGGGATAGAGAAAGACTCTCAAAGTAACTAAGGAATGTACATATTAGACGTAAAAAAATTGCCCTTTTCTATTAATTATTAAAGAGCTGTTTTCACAGTTGACTGAGAATACATAGGTCAAGTCTTCAAATGCTTTTGCTTAAAATTTAAACGTGTAATTTAGAAAACACTATTTTAAACATATTTTCATAATCACCACAGGCTAGTCCACTGTATTCAGTGCTGAGTTATTTGTTCTCTCACATGTCTGGAGGTCACAAAACCATGTAACAATAGTTTATTATTGGAAGGCTTTCTGTAACCTCCTGCTGCATCATCACCTTCAGCAAAAGGAATATAAACTTCCACTGCATTCGCTGGAGAAGACCACAATTCTTTTAGTTGAATATATAAAAAGATGCGTATTGTTCGGATATTACTAACCACACAAAAAAAGATAAGAAAAGGAAACATAGTTACGCACTGCATGACTGACTTCAACTAGCAAAGCAAGGTTGTTCCTCTGAGTACAACAATTATGAAAACAACATAGATGGGGCCTAATTCAAAAATACTTAATTTATTAATAGGACAGTCTTCTATTTATTCTGGAATGCATAGCTTTGAATTAAGGAAGTATTTCTTTTATACCTGCAGCACCCTTACCTGTATGCAGCACCATTAAGCTCTGGATGAACAACTGCGGGATCCATGCTGGCCCAATGTGTAGCTGCAGTCAAATGATCTTTGTTAACACAGTTTTTCAGACTGTCTGGAATACGACCTGGGATGAAGCAAGGGAGAGGGAAAGGAAATAAAACCACTATAAAAATTGCATGCCTTATGCTCTTAATGTATCTATATTAAAAATAGTTATAAATCTTTTTATATTTAAATCAATATATAAAATCACGTGAAGAGCTTATTTTTGATCCTCACTGGTCCCCTTTTCTCTGGGACTTAGTTAATAATGGTTAAAATGCTGTACATAATTTTTATTTATCCAGTTGTCTTTATCTTTTGTGCACAGGGTCTCTGTAAAACCATAATCAACTAGATTCCTGCTTTCCAAGAAGCTAAAACCTGAATAGAGTATGGCTGCCAATCAAGTTCAGTAATGTAGACTCCTGCCCTCTGTCTTTAATTTCATTTTCCTTCTTTTTGCTCCACTTGTAACAGCAATAACAACCTTTATTGAAGAATGTACGATTCCGAATGGAATTTTGCCATAAACCTGAATATGACTGACACTTTTCTCCTGTCCTGCTGATCTTCCTCTTTTTATTTCAATTGCTCTTCACGTTCATATACTATAATGTGTTAATCCTCAGCTATTTCTTTTATTCCTACAAAAAAATTAAAATAGATGAGAAAACTCCCTTCTTTATTCCTTCAAAACTTTTGCTTACCCTCTGAAGTAAAACTGACATTTTAAGAGACAGATACTGGAAAATCTGTCAACCTGATTCAGCACATACTGGACAAGCCTCTGACTGTCTTCTGCAGAACTATCTCCAGCCCTGCAAAAAATGACATTTTCTTCATGGCAACAGAAATATTTCCACCTATTCAACATGAGATCAATTGGAGCTTGTGTTTTTTCTGACATCTGTTTTAATGTAGCCTTGCTAAAGTTTTATCTTACTGCACATTTGCGCACGGAGAGGTAGAAAGAGCTGAGTTTGAGTCTACCTCTGCTGCTCTTGGCAACAGTACTCCAATACGCCTTCAAAAGCTGATTGTGCTCCATCATTAAAGAATTCAGGCTTTTTGTCTCCAAGTTCCTACTGGAAATCTGATTACGCATTTCACTACTCTTTGCCTGTTCTTTCTATCCATCAGCCTGGCCAAAATGGGGCTGTAAAAAAGCCTTTGTATAGAATTGCTTTTTGTCTAGTGGATACTATCAAATACTTGTTAATCCACGACTTGCCCTTGTGTCACTAAAACTTCACATGTCTCCTATGCACACACCAAAAGGGCTTCTTCATTCATCCATTTAAGGTTCTGCCAAAGTTGTTCATAAATTTAAAAGGTATCTTTCTTCTTCTGATGTTTATCCTTCTCAAATATTTTTAAACTGCAATCATGTCTTCCTCCTTGCCCCTCTCATTCTTCATTTTGCTAACTTATGTAGGCATGTTCTATTAGTCTCCCCTTACAAAATAGTATTTATGTATTTTAAACTTTTTTCATGATGATCTCTTCACTTGCCATGCTCACCTTCCCACTTCTTCCATTACTTATTACTGGTTTCAGTAGTCCTCCTTATTTAGTACTTTGAATATTTTGATGTTCAAAAATATATTTAAAGATATTTAATCTCTGATTATTGTTTTTATTCAGAACATCACTGACTTTTTGGGAACAGCAGAACTACTTAACATCTTTATAGCTAGCTGGTAGTCACAGCCTTCATGCCCTCATTGTACGGCTTTTCCCAACCAGCTTCTTTTTCTACAGCCTCTCCCTCTTGGGTTCCCCTGTGGCTTTCACATATCCAGCTCTATCCCACGCTTCCTGTATCATTCCTCTATTTGTTTCACTGCAATTCAACGTCATTCTCACCTCTCTAATGTTTGAACTTACTACAAACCACGTACAAACACTGAAGTGCTGACAGCTTCAACACAGATCAATGATTTAGACCGCTGATAGTACAATCGCACACTATAAGAAAACACAGGTCTCTTGTCCCAGACGCATATGTTTGGGCTATTGCACAATATTTAAAATAAAAGTAGCTCAGTATAGCTGTCTCTTACTCAGATCTTAGCCTATTAATGCTTATTTGCACATCCCCCAAGTAGGTATCGTATGCTGGTTTGTGCAATTGCTCCCAGAGCTATTTGAGAGCAGGTAATAGTTATACAACAACTTAATGAATGGATTATTAGAGTTCTTCTGGAGTATAAGCACAAGGACCAATTCCAGCAAAAGATTCCAGGGACTCTTCAAGTTACCTCTAAACCAGAGAGAAATAGTCCTGTAAAAGGGCAATTCAGAGCAGGAGTTTAAGAGGTGCCTTTAATCACCATCCAGAGGAGAATTTTCTTTTTGCACAGGCTATAAATGAAAACTAAATTGCTGAGCCTCTCTATAAGCTACTGCTAGGGCTTTTTGTATAGCAGAGTAATGTGTTGGCACTGAGCTACTCTCAAGGTGACACAGATGGCCCTTCATGTCTGCAGAGCATTCAGTCTTGTATTGCCAAGGGGGAAACAGCAAAGTCCTAGTAAAGAGAGAACATTAGTGCTTAATGAATCATTTTCCAGTATGAAAATCCTTCCTTTTATTTTAGGCTACAAGGGATTCAAACCCATGCCAAATGGCTCACTCTTCTCATTTTATTTATTAGCAGTGCATGTTCAAGACATAACTGTTTTCTCTTATGTGAACAGTTTACAATTACATGGCAGTTATATAACAAAAAGACTTTGCTCTTTAAAATGCCAGACATCTTTAGCAAAGCTTTAAAGAGAGGAACATCTAAAATAAGAGTACCCCCTCAAGAAAATATTGAAAATTTTCTTTTGACGTAGAAAATGACTGGTCGAGATACGAATATTGCCAGGAACAGCATGAAGCTCTAGATGCTTTATCTCTGAACATTACAGCTTTAAAGGCACTGAAATTCCAGACTGTCCTCCAAGACAAACTGAGATGAACTTTGGAATATACAAAGGCGCCAAATAGAGAAGAATAAAGGAAACAGAACTACTCATTACAAGTATAAGGGGACATCTAGGAAAGCCTATGGAAAACCAGCAATATCTGGATGACTTGCAGTCAAACCCATCAAATGGGTAATATTTACAAGAAACAACAAAAAAAGTGGATCTGTACATATCAGTACATTTCCGTTATATGGAAAAAGTACTCATTCTGCAGTGCCTGCCTTCTCTTTGTAATTGCAATGAGGCTCCAAAATGATCTGTTCCAGTTTTGAGAAAGAGTGGGTATTTGCTAGTTTCTATGTTTCAAATATTGGGAGTGGTAAACAAAACCTAAGGTTGGTTCTTTTCAGCATGTTTCAAGACAGAAGAATGAAAAAAGGTTGTTAAAAAGAAATAAGCAGTGAAGAAGCTGAAGAGGTGAGTTAGTACCTGTGATGGCTCTTCGAATCTCTCGTGCTGCTTCTTCCCGCATCTCAATTGAGGCTTGTTCACTATACCAGGCCGCATGTGGGGTACAGATCAGGTTTGGTGCATCCTTCAAGGGGCCCTGACTAAAGCTAAATAAAGATTTAAAACAAGATCAAATGACAAAAATTACTGAGGGAGGTGGGGAGAAGAGGGGAGAGAATTAGGGGGGTATCCAGATGGATTTGTACATACACAAATTAATTTCTACAACAGAAAAGAATTGCATTTCTATTCCTCGTTGGGTTTGGTTTTAATTCTGTCAGTTAATTTAATACACTATTCACGGTATAAATAAGCAACAATCACCTCTGATAAACTCAAAAGGTAGAACCTAAGTATAGCAGCAACATTAGCTTCTGTCCAATGCACTTATTGCTAACTACAGCCACTGCCACTCCAGTTCTCGTGCAGAAATGCGTATAGCAAGACCCAAATCAATTCAGGACACCATTCCATTCGTTTGTCTATTTCATCACAGTTTTACTTCTAATGCATTAGCCAACAAAGCTCTGCTTTCTCAAGAGTCACTGTCAATGTGACATTTACTGATTTAAAGAAAAAAATCTTACAATTATTTCCAAATAAGAAGCATGTCCACCAGCTCAACTGGGTTTTTTTGATAATTCAGTAATTTTTTTTCTGTTATTTTAAACTATTTTTTCTTTCCTATTCCTTTATAGAAATTCCACAGAAAGAAGGAAATTTACTTTACAGATTGATTTTCAGGGAAAGCAGTCAATCTGTGTAAAAGTGCTATCACAGATACAGAATAAAGAAACTGAAAATAATGGAAACTTGCTCCTCCTATTTATTTCCAGTTTTAATAATCTTACAGCCAATTGTAACAACAGGAGAAGAAATATTTTAAGACAAAAGCGTGCTTTCAGAGTTGGTCATAATTCATAAAATGATACATTTCATCTGTAGGTTCAATAAACATCAGAGTATCTGGCAAAACTCTTGAATAAAGAGTTGCGTGCTGCGATCAGATAGACATGCAGCACTGAAGCCAAAGGAAATTGTGGCTGTAATCCTGCAACTGAATCTCTGCAGATGGCATCTCCATGCAGTAAATGGGGCTTCCTATGGGTGCAACAGTCTGCTTGTGCAGATCTGAGATTTGTATTGGGAAGAATGTACATAGCTGAAAGTCCCTTGAACTGTCAGACTCTGGCTTTGCACAGCACTACTGCATTGCAATGACTACATTTAGAAGTAAATGAATGCAGGGTATACGTAAATAAAATTAAGTATTTGTGATGTGGCATTGTGTCTCAGTAGATATAAAAATTCTGCATAAAAGCATACTATTCTATTTTTTAAAGCTTCACTTCCCTCCAAAGCTGATACAAGAGAGACTGTCCTCTCTCCAGTCTTTACAACCTGCCCTCAAGTCCCTGAATCTGTTCCTCTTCATAAGATTATGTGGATTATTCCAGTTAAAATTAATGTCTCTTCCTGCCCATTCTGAAAAAGGCTTGTTACATACTAGCAGTAAGCTAAAGCAGTCTATTCTCATAACTGTAACTCAGAAGTCAGGTTCAAGACTCAAGGACATACCAAACAGGCTCGTTTCTGATTAGGAGTGCTGATATCTTTATACGAATGCCACTTTAGGGAGTGGCACATTCCTGCCTAAAACACCAGACTTCTCAGAGTCATTCAAAAACTAAGGCTTGTGCGACCAGCTCTGCTAATGACAGCAGAGTTACTACTCCCCTGATAAAGGGTAAAACAAAACAAAACCTGCAGTCTGGCAACCTTCCTTAATTTCTTTTTTTGCAACCTGTTACATTCATGGCTTTCCTGCAGAGGCAGTCTGGACAAAAGTACATATTTTCCTCCAAAAAGGTGCCATGAAGTAGTTATTTCTCATGCCAAATCTCAACCCTTTGCCACCTGAAAGAATCTGTTCAGAAATCAGTATTAGTTGCCTCCACAGTTGCATCAATTACAAAGGAGCACTCCACTCAAAGCCATGAACCAAAGCCATGTTCAGGATTTGAATCCAAGTCCCTGCAATTTCTTCTAAATAAACCCATTGGATTTTTATTTTTTTTTTTAAGGAATTGAATCTTGGATGCCACTTTTTCACTTCTGACCACATACACAAGCTCCATCTACATCTGCATTAGTCCAGTGCTGCACAGATTCATGTTGCTTTACTAAGGAGTATTTGGCTACCAAATGAAAGGAAAACTCAATTTACTTGTTGCTGTTGATTGTATCATGCACTAAGACTTAAAAAATAAGAAAGTGAACAAAACAAAAAGAAAAGAAAAGGAAAAGCACCTGAATGGTTCTGACTCATGTACATCTAAGGCTGCCCCTCGTATCCTTCCTTCCTTCAGGGCCTGTGCAAGTGCTTTTTCGTCTACTAACCCACCTCGAGCTGTGTTGACCAGGAAAGCCCCTTGTCTCATCTAGGGAAAGTTAAAAACAAGAATGATGAAATAAAAATAAATGAAATAAAATCGTTGTGGCATTATTTTTTACTCAAAAGAAGCATCCAGTACAACAAAGGCTATTCAGCTGATTTAACCTGTAACAGTTGTCTTCCCTTTCCATTGGAAAGTACCACAAAATGTGATGCTTCTAACAAAGTGCTATTTCACAGCATTTAATAACCTTTTGTTTCTTGTAAGTAGTGTCTCTTAATAGAAGCGTTGTTTCAGAAATTGTGCAGTAACATGATCAAAA
This sequence comes from Gallinago undulata, assembly GCA_026546715.1. Taxonomy (NCBI): domain Eukaryota; kingdom Metazoa; phylum Chordata; class Aves; order Charadriiformes; family Scolopacidae; genus Gallinago; species Gallinago undulata. The sequence goes on from JAOTQQ010000032.1 coordinate 46,524,174, forward strand.
GATACAACTGTGCATATAAAAGTGACAGATCATTTTATGCCTTTTTATTTCACTGTGAAATTGCATGAGACAGAAACTACAGCACATTCTTAAAACAAATTCATATTTTGTGGTTTTCAACTTTCACACAAAAAAAGCCTGCATGAATTTTTCAGAAAAATCAATGCTTTTGGATTTTCCAACACTTTTCCCTTTAGTTGCCAAAACACAGTAGATCTATGTTTTATTTATTTTTGTTACTTGAGCTTCCTCCTCCCTGTGAGACTTTTCAAATAAAGGTCTAAAGAATTCTCATATTATTCAATTAAAAGGCATGAAAATGAATTTGGTTGAGAACGCTGTGTGCCCAGGAGAGAAGCTGTGCTGTGCATTGTGCAGATTAGCATTGTAGATGACACTGTGTGGGCAGAACTACAAGAATTTACACCATAACATATCCACAACATGAAAACAAAGTGGCAGTTTAAATAAGAGATGGTACAGAAAAATAAATTACTACATCCTGCTTCCAGCCACCCTAATACTTCCATCTTTTACCAGTTGTCTCAAACACAGCTTCTAATCTCAGAAGCACTTCTGTGCATGAAGTTAAGCAGGAACCAAGGTGAAGATGAAAGATAAAAATCTCATTTTGTGCAGACTCCACCTCTCACCGTAAGAACAAGAAAACCCCAACATTTTGACACCAAGTCAACTACTTGAAACCTACACATCAAACTAAAGCTTGGATTTTTACTCTGAAAGACTGATTCAAAATGCCAAATTCATGAACAAAGAGGTTTGGATGCAAGTCAGCTACAAGTATTTTTTTTTTACTATGAGATCATAGGAAATATTAAACAGTTAACATGCATATGCTTGCAGTAACGTTTTAAGAAAAAAAAAACAACATATTTTACTGGCCAACTCACCGGGTTTAGTGTGGCCCTGCCTCTCTCCATATGCAGACTCTTGGCTTACAGGAGAACCATCTACTGGTCTGTATAGCAAAACCAAAGTCTGCTTACAGGAGCAGAACTAAGGGATACTTCTTTTAGTTTTGTGTAACTAACTTGGGAATTAGAACAGTGAAGAAAGAAATGGTGGCAAGACCTTAAGTTGGCCAAGTAAAAACAAGATATTCCTGATGGAAACCACTACTTGTCTTCACTACTTGTCAGCTGTGAGAACTAAATCAAAACTACGACAGGAGGGCTCACCCACATGGCAATCACACTTTCTTTGCAGACATACAAGCTCATGGGAGCTTATATACCCCTTCCTATTTCTGTGCCCTTGCACAGAGAAAATTTGAGTTTTAGGTAGTCTAGTGTATTTAAACACCCGTTGAAGGACTTGAAAATTTTAATCAAAGTGAACCCTGCTAAAATCTGTCCAACCTTTATAACTTTTCTTGAGTTTTCATTTTAGGACTATTTACAGAACTCTAGTATTAAGACAGGTCCAAATCAAACAGAACATGGCTGCATAAATGCATTCTAGTGGGAATGAATTACATGACTCATGATAAACTATAAGGGTGCATGCAGCTGGAGATGATCCTTAACAATGGGTGGAAGTTTGAAAGAGCTTCACAGCTAGAACTGCTGACAACTGTTAAATTCACCTACACTAAACCTGCACAGCTGCTTTAAAAATATATTGCATTTAAAAGGCAGCATCTTAAAATTTGCAGAACTAAAGATGACCTGACCTCAGCTTCCCTTAAGAACACTTGATTACCACGGGTTTAGTAAATAAAAGTTTAAAACACTTCTCAGAGCTACTCTGGTACTACAAGGCCAAGCACAATGGCTAAGCAGAATGCTCACTAATTAAAGGGAAAAGCTACTGAAAGAAAACCGACACCAAATTTTCAAAGATATTCTAAGGTTATGCAATTTCAGATTCTAAACAAAATTCAGGGTGAAACTTTAGTGAAATGAGATGCACCACACTCCTCTGTACTTTGTTTAAAAACTGGTTATTACATGAGCATGCACTATCGGACACAAGTGGCATGCAATACTCTTAAAAATTTTAGGCCAACTCCAACATCTGTGAGCCTAAAAAAGTTATTCTGCCATTTTTGATACATATTCGGAAGATGTGCTCTAAGCAAACTAAGCAGGCAGAGGTGTTCCAATTTTATGGTTTGCAGCTGTTACAATACAGACTGCTTCATCCAAACTTTTATCTAAGGCAAGACCTACCTTCTAACATTTTAATCTTTGCTTTAATCATGACAGATAACAAATAGCAAGATCAACACTTATGATACCCTTTCCAGTACAGACTTTACTATATGCACTTCATTTCAGATGGTATCACTCAGTTTTAACCTGGTTTGTTTTGTTTCTCTTATCAATGCACTAAAGCCTCTCCAAAAACTTCCTGTGATACACTGACCCAGGTTTCCCAGTCCACTGTATAATGAGTGACCACTGCTAAGCCTCCAGATGGTCCCACTGAATTCAGTGTGATTCCGTTTGGTTCTAGATGTCTGCTTGCAAAGACATCTACCCATGTAATAACCATTAAATGTACCTGAGCACACAACAAAACAGAACGTTCAGGGCAGGGTGACAGAGCACTGTTCTCTTAGAGATTTGAATTTTACACTTCTTAATTTTGCAGAGTTTTAAAGTTCAAACCCTGATTTTACGTTGGGTGGATGGACCTGAAAAATCCCTAAACTCTCAAATCAAAAAGTGTATTAATCATCAGTTTTCTGCTGTGATCCTACACAACTGTGGAACATGTTCAATAATTACTTCAGTTCTCCTAAAGTTCAAGAGCAGTAGGTGCAAACTATTTCTCAGAAGCCAAACGATGATTTTACAGCAAAAGAGTACTATTGTCACTGTTACCAACACATACAGACACTACATATATAAAGAATGTCAAAATCAATTATTATATCTTAGAAATTCTTTCTTGTACACTATCTACATATCTACATACTTCTATCTCAATGTTACATTTCTTATTGTTATCTATACTAAGGTTGGAATCAGAAGCTAGACATTTAATGAAAAAGCTTACTATCAAGTTAGCCAACCTACACCTAGATTTTGAAATTATTGTAATATTACCTAAAACTAGGAAGAGGTTAGTACTAATTCCAAGAAATATTATTTTTCCAAATAATGCAATGCTGTAAATGCGATCCATCCATGAAGTGCTCTGCAAGCATCGGGACTGAGCACAGGGGGGAGCCATTTAGTCATAATCCTTAAATTGCATCTAAAGAACTCAAACTGAGGAACAAGAGTGAATGGCAGAATTGCTACCTGAAAACACACAGGTAAAGGAAGTAGCTACTAGAACATAAAGTACTTTTACATAAATGCAACTTTATTAAATCTGAGCAACATTAAGAAGAACAAATTATTTCCACAAATGCAACGTTACTGAGCAAAAAAGTCAATAAAAGAAACAATACATAAACCACCAGCTATTTCCTAATGATTTATAAGCCTGCTTGACCTCAAAGTAGGAAAAGAGAAAGAAATTTCTTTCAAATGAGAAAGTGTCAGCCATCAGCATTGGTGTGGAGGGCATCCAACAGAGATTATTACCTGCTTTATGGTGAAGTCATTAATAAGATGATGATTGTGTTCATTCAAGTTGCAGTGCAGGGTAACACAGTCACTGTGGAACAGCAGGTCCTGCAAAGTGCTCACCCGCTGCAGTCCCAGAGCACGCTCCATGCCATCTGAGAGGTATGGGTCATAGAAAATCACACTGAAGCCAAAGGCTTTGGCACGTAGTGCTACTGCTTGCCCAACACGCCCTAGAACAAGATAAACATGCAATGAGAACAGATGTGAAGCAGCTGGTGTAAGGTAGCCTCCTCCTTCCTATTGCAAATGTTCATATCAAACCATACTGCTTTGCACAGCAACTGGAAGAGGATAAAAAAAAGGCAGCTCCCATCCCACTTGAAATCATCACTAAGATCAGAAACGTTACATCTGGGCTGTTTCACGCTGCCTTGTTCAAAACAAAGCAGGAGGTTTGCACCTTTTGCCACCAGAGATCTGAAATGCCAAAAGATGTCACGTAATCTGCAATAATGTGTGTAATACAAGGGTTTGCCTGCTGGGCCTGTTTATGGTAAAACACTACTGCTTGTGAACACATTCTGCCAAGGACTTATTCTTATCCGCATCAGACCAGCTGGCTTTAATAAAAAGCTATAAAATTAATCCTCAAAAATGGATGCAATAAAAGATAATTTGTTTAATCTGAAGCTCAACGATTCTCAATGCATAGAATCTCCTTTCTGAAGTAGCATTTGCTTTCATTTTGAATAACGTCCTTTCAGCTTAAAATGCCTACAAGAATCCTGTCATCTCAGAATCTAAAAAAAATTTTTATCCATCTACTTAAATGATGAATAAATACTGTCCATCATATGGCACCTAGTTAAGAAGAGTGCCATTTGTGGCAACATTTGGTATTCACATTGACCTTAGCTTTTCTGTGTTCCATTTTCCTTACTGTCATATTTCAGGGATGTGACTGGAATTGCTGTTTGGGCAGGACTCCATGGCACATGCATCAGGAGGTGCGTATTTCCCTTTGACACACTACCAGTAAAACACAGAGGAAAAAAGTGAGCAAGAACATCTAGTGAGTAAGGGTGTTTTGAAGAATGAGAACTAACAGACTTTTCAGGTTACAACACTATACGCTAGATACTCAAATTGAGTATTAGAAATGTTAGATAAAGACATCTCAAAAGCATCACTAGACACACCATAATAATCATGTCTCATTTTGGAAATAAAAATCAACAAGTTTTCTTTTGTAACATCTGAGTTTGTTCAAAAAAGCACCAAATTAACACAGGGAAATCCTGTCTCTTTCCAATTGTGCTTGAAGGGATTTCCCTCTGCTTTTCAGTTTCTCTTTGAATAAACTTAAAAAGCCACAAGAAGAAAGGTTTTTTTGTTGATCATTTAACCTGAACATAGCAATTCTGCAGTGCTTAGTGACAGATGTGCTTGGAATATTAAACAGCATGTCAATCTGATGGGGGCTGCCCGCTTTTCTTTGGGGACACCAAGTTAAAATACTCTTCAAAAGCTTTTATTTCAATACTTGCATACATATCCTTTGTTTGCTTTTCAAGCCATTTTTTATAAACTTCAATTAGACAATTTTCAGCAGAAACACCGTATTATTTTCAAATTTTGGCATGTTCACAGCTCAAGGAATCAGTCACACAACTGTAAACGTTTTGTTGTTGGTGGTGTTTTTTTTTGTTTTAAAGGAAGCATATCGCTTTTATTCCAGCTCCATTCATTTTCACATGCAATGTTCTGTCATCTGTTCTTTTTTACTCTCTTTACAACGCTAATACCTAAGGGGATTCACGACAGTGAAATCTCTTACAACACGCTCCCCAGTTAAAGCTATGCTTTCCATTCACTGCAACCAGGCTCATAACTAAAGCTGCCTTCAATGTGTGCAAAGTTTCCTTTTGAAACACTTGGGAATCGCATGTGTGTACTTCTAGCCAGAATTGTCCTATTACAATTAATTTAAAGGGTAAAACTCTTCTGCAATTGACAATTCATATTTAGTGTTAGTCATCAGACAAATACACAGGTGGACACACATCATTTGCCAATTCCTTTTTAAGCTACAGTCTAACAATACAGTACTACCACAAACCTATGATGGTTTTTTTTTTCCTTTCCTGAAAAACTTCTATTATATAAGACTCTCCTGGGTATGAGGGATGGCTCGAAACCTACCTCAGCATATCGAGAACAAGAGAACAGCACACAAAGCATCCCACCTTCGGGACAACTCTATATTAAAAGCATATACAATTGCTATGAATATTCATGGCTGTTTCCAGGGAAGGCAAATTCAAGAGTTCAAAGTATTAAATTACCTTCTTGGTCTGTAGTGTGGGAAGAATGCAGAAAATGCATGTTGCATACAATTGCAAAAAAAGCAGAAAGCAACAAAAGCCTATTTTAGAAATTAGAGATTTATATAAAGCTCTAGCAAAGCCCATGCATCATTTCAGTGACACCAGAAGTGTGAAGACAGACTCTTTTAAGAAACGCCTGGGTCTCCTGTTACAGTCTGACCCATTTATTTCCCCCAAGTCTCCCAGTTTGTAGGTGTCTCTGACCTTGACCTTGCCAACGATCTGATTTGAGTGTGACAGTACAGAAGCTGAAGTTGCCAATGACCCCAGACCTTGGGCAAAGAATGAGCATCCTATGCTGGCATCACAAAGTCTTATATAATGCCCTTGTGTTGAAATGTTGATGACCTGCCTGCAGACTTCCGTGGAAAGAAAAAGAGCTTTCACTTAGCAGATATTTCCTGTCTATGCAACTGTAATGGAGAATCTGGGTAAGTTTTCCTCCCTCTTGGAGAACTCTGAAATGAGGAGAATGCCATTTTGTTACATTTCCTGCCAAGCACATTAAGAAAGCTAGTAGGACTGCTAAGGGTACATCATTTATTGCATGGTAATACCACCCAACTCTTAAGCCTCAATATCATAATATCATCCAATAACGCAGGCTGGTACCTGGGCCAACATCTAGGACCATGGGACTGCTGAGAGAATACAGCAGGTACAGAAAGACAAACTGAGTGATGACATTCATTATAATGCAGAGACAAATGTATTTGGAAGAATTTCACCTCTCATGAGTGAGGAAATGCATTAGCTATTAGTCATCAGCATAACTGGGAAGGAAGAGGAAGGGAGTGTGACTCCACTGCCTTCACTGATGTAAAATTATCATTACAGCAGAACCAGGTCCAGCTATCTCTTCATCCAAGTACTTACATGCTGCTGCTAGTAAATATTCTCCTTTAAAAAAAAAACCCAACACCTACATATCTAGATGCAAGGTGAAAAGGTAGCTTATTAAAAAAAAAACCCAACAATATGCAGGGCTTACTATCCAAGCCTGTGATGCATCACTTGAAATATAGGACACTGGATAGAAGTAAAGATTAAAAGTGACAAAGACAGCTGTTTCTTGATGTGATGTTATTATTTATGTAAGGCTCAAAGCATCACACACTTCATAAAGACAGAAAGAAACACAGGCTCTGCCCTAAGGAGCTCAGAGGCTAACCAAATAACAAAACAGCGACGGATGGTATCCAACAAGCACACGAAGGAGGCATTATGCTGTTGTGTCTCTGCTTATCTTCAAGCTCAATACAAGCAGAGGATGAGAGATGGGGTTAACTTTAAAGGAGAAGCATGGAGTAATAGGATTAAGCAGGATAGACTAAGTGTCAAAGCAGGAATATGCATGAGAGGAGGCAAAGAGAGTGGGTGATGGAAAGAAAAAGGCAAGTGAGTCACGAAACTTGGCGAGACCAGTGGATAAGGAAGTGAGTGAGTGGCTGAAGCTTTGGAGGGAATGACATAGTCATTCCCTAGCACAGAGATAGGCAAGAGCTAGGGTGTTTCTCTTTGGCAGAATAAGAGAAAAGCCCAGGAACAGATGTGGAAAGGTCTGGAGTTAGCTGTTGCAGAAGCAAAGTGATAAATTTAAGCAACTTGCTGCTGAAGAGACCACAAGTTTAACACAAGAACAGAGAAACATAGCTGTGGTTGAGATACGAGATGATCTCAGACACATTAATGAGAAACGATAGAAATAGCAATACTACACAGAACTAGAGAAAAGCAGGACTTAGTAACAGATGATGAGAATCATCTGTTTCATGTGCAATACCTTCACTTCAAAGCTTCTTAGTGGTTCATCACTTCTGACACATCTAAATAATAAAATAATAAACCGAGGCAGAACTACAGACATGGGAAGAGGCCACTAGTAAAGAAAAATAACCTAGGGGCACCAGTCTGTTGAAGGTGGTTGTAAATATACATTTTAATCTAAATCTAGAGCCAGGTAGCGTCTTGCAGTGATCTGTAATGGAAGAGTGTATATCACAGCGTAAGTGGCTAAAGTGCTCAAACGTAAAGTCTAGTACAACCCTAATTCTGTATCTTCTAAGACTACATTTTGATTCTTTATTAATACATAGCTACACAGGAGTTTGTTAGAACAGGCTGCTGTGCCTATTCGCTTACACGCACACAAAGAAACAGTGAAAGTTTTCAAAATCATCTTTAAAACTTAATTTTCCTTGAAATTGTGAATATTCTCTTGTAGGAAAAGAAATAGGCACAATAAAAGGCTAGAGAAAATTACTGGTTAATAACTGTAACAGATGTGTAACTCTAAAATCAGATTTTACTAGCTTTTTAATATACCATGCACAAAAAAGGCTTCCTTTTTAAAAATAAAATCAAAACCTAGCATTTTATGTACCTTTACACACATATTGGCAATCCGATTATCCATGTTTCTTTACACTTTTCAATCATTCACAACAAAAACAACATACACAAAATTCACTTAAGTCAATAATAAGTGATATTTTTTCCTAATCTCAGCCTGCAACGTGTGCAATATCAAGTTGCAATGCCAACAGGACAGATATCACCAACAAATATGCACATAGAATTTGAGCTTAGGCTTAAACTGCAAAAACTAGACATGCATTTCCATTTTTATAACGCTTAAGGTGACTGTTTTATTTACGTTGAGATGTTGTGACTGCGAGTGCAATAATCAGTGTGTGTTTAAATGTGGTGCATATTTACATGAGTATAGATTTGAGAAAGCAACTTCATGACTAACTTCTCAAAAGTCCTATTTTAAAGGCAATTCTTTGACTGTGAAGATGTTTTTGCTCATGCTCGTTTAAATGACTACAGTGTAGCACGCCAGGCTATTTTCAGCTTCCAGAAGTAAGAGTTTGTGGCTTGAGTTGACAGCAATGTGTAACTGGTACAGTCATTTAAGCGTGATGCCTTGTTGTCAAAATCATATTATTAATTCCTGTGGATGAATACCACAGCAATTACATCCACAATCTATCACTTCTTTGATAAGACTAGCACATGACTGAATAATTTTTATATAGAAACTGTCTTGCTTGTTTTTCTTCTCTACTTCTGTAACAGACAGTAATTAATTCATCTCAAGCAAGCCTGTCCATCTGTTAGATGCTGAAACACATTTAGGGCCATTCAGAAAGGTAAGTAGGTGATTTTATTAGGTCTGGAAACATTTCAAACTTTCTTGCATATATTTTTCCTCTCATTTGAGCTGAAATACAAATTCAGATGCAGCCCAACCAAATGCATGAAATAACTGCTCTGAAGGCTGTTAGTGCAGCACAGACTTTTCAGAGATGTTAAAAACAGACTCAGACATGAAAAAGGATGAGAAATATAATATAAACATGTGACAACAGGTTGAAGTAACAGGATCATTGTCCTGGAAAAGGGAAGTGATAGTTTCTCCTTTGCTTACAATCAGTGTGTCTGACATCAGGTAACAAACAGAGCAGCAGAAAGATGTACAGAAGCTCAAAGAATTGAGAGAACATTAGCAACAGAGTAAGTTGTCCAAGGGAAATGAAGATGAGTAAGGGGAAAACATTTGACACATATGAACACCAGGAATGAAGTGTATTATACTGAATGCTTGACATGGAAAGGAGGGAACTAAGTGGTCCATTTTTATAGCTCAAATCTTCATAATATTTTTAAAGCAATGGAAAACAAGGAGTACTAAACCACCTCTGGAAGACAACATACCTAATCCAATAATGCCCAAGGTCTCCCCTCTGATCCTGGCAGCTCCAGAAGCCACTTCCCGAATTTGTTCAACACTTTGTACTCTCGTGCCTTCCCGCAAAGCCTGGTGAAGCCAGGTGGTTCGCCTGTACAGGTTCAGAATGTGGCACATGGTAGAATCTGCTGTTTCTTCTACTGAGGCAGCTGGCACATTACACACTGCAATCCCTGCAAAGAATGAGGGGAAAGGATACCAGTTGCCAAATGTTTCTTGTTTTTTCCCATTTAACAGCAATTCTGGAGTATGATGTTTAAATTTACAGATATTTCAACACCTGTTTTGCACATACTAAGTTTCTGACTGTAACGACAGACAGAATATGTGACTTAATAGTTAATTATTATGTGCAAACATATTTTTTTCTCATTTGTTATTACTATTTATTGTGCTTACAAACTAAGGCAAACAGTAAACAGACCACTGAAACCACAAACGGAAAGTACTGAACATGTCAGGTAGTTTAAAACTCAGATCTTGCTAAGTGTGTTACATGCACACTGAGCTAGGTGTTTTAAATAGCAAACAGAAATCTGCCTTGTTCTCAACAGTGCAGTTAATGATCATTGTTTAGAAATAGTTGCTTTTATTTATGTAAAAATCTATTTATGTAAATACCTAGAAAAAGATAGCTTTCTATCACTGAGCAGATATCCACTCAAATGCTATCTATACAAGTTATAAAAAAGATAAAATATTTTTTAATGACAGCAACTCTTATAAAGTCCTCATGGCACAACTTGTAGTATTCCCAGCGTACAGGTAATTATTACTCAGGGAGGGACAATTTGTTTTGTGTGGCACATGAGTTTACAACAGAATTATGACAAACAGGATCCAGTTCCTTTCCCGGTGCCTCTAATTAAAGAAATAACCCATCCAATTGTCAATAAGGAAATACAAAATCTGCTTCTGCGTGGTGTGTAAAGGTAATGCAAAATTTAGTCCATGCTCCTAATAGTTGAAAAGTTACCAGCTGAAAAGCTAAAAGACCATTACAGATTTCTGCAGACAACTGGGGAAGGTGGATTGATTCAAGACTCACCATATTCCTTCGTTTATTTCATTAAAACAGACCAGGCAACAAGTGATTGTAATTGCATGCAAGTTATCCCATTCTGCTTTTTACCTTCCAGTACTCAATATACAGCAGCTCAGCAAAACATTACTTGAAAAAGTTTGTGTCCTTTTTGACTTGTCTCTTCATTCGCTCTATTTACTACATGTTCTCTCTAATCATCAGCTCCCACAAATGTTTGTGTCTCAGTTCTGCTGACTGAGATCACAAACAGTATGCAGTATAATTTCACGGTGGAGAAAAAAAATGTGTTTTGTATACTAAAAAACACCCTAATACTGTTTTCACTGTCTAGTTGTTTGAGTTTTTTACATAAATAAATATTCAATGAGTCCTCAGCTCACACCAGTATATATTACAAAGCAGGGGAGAAAAACCATTCTCTTCAGCAATAATAATAACAATAATCTGACAAATAATAAGCTCGTACCATATTTATCTATGTTTTACATGCAAATGCCTTCATTCTGCTGCCCAGTATTTTTTTACAGCTTTCTTCAGATCAGTAAAAACCAACATCAGGAACCTGGAGAAGTACATTTTTTTGCTGTAGAGATACAGTGTCTGCTGACTCACTGCTCTTAGACTTACACAAAGATAAAACAGCATCATTTGCTGGAATACTAATCTTGGCCCCTTGTTAACATCAATGGTAGTATGAAACTAACCATTTTTAAAAAATGGTGAAAAAAGTGTGAGTGGAGGAAAAAGTACAAAACTAAAAAGTAACATCCTCTTAAGTGTGTCATATAAGCTGCACTTATTTATACAAAAAGGTTTTTTTTCATGGAGCAAAAATGCAGGTTTTATATGGCAAAACAAATCTAGTAAGCATGGCTCCTGATAGCTGGCATCAACAAAATCATGTTTTAAAAGAAGAGTTTGTATTACATATTTGGGAAGAGAAATAAGGAATTGAACTCGCCTTCCACCTTCTTTCCTAATATAAGAAATTTTGTCAGATAATTTCTCTACAAAACTGTAGGATTATTTTTGTCTCCTATTTTCTCCCAACTTTAAAAACAGCTAATTTCTGAAAGGCAGGACATGCTGAACCCCAAAAAGGTGCAAGAGAAAGATAAGGATATGAAGAGACATTTTACACAGGAAAAGATGGCACACTCTTTTCTCATCTCATATCCGTTGCTTCTATGCTCCCTTCCCTTTCCCCACTGCTTTCCGTGATCTTGTGCGTAGGTTCAATGCTCAAAAACGCAGGAGTCAATGGGCATCATCCTTGACTCCCACCTCACTTGCATCCAGCTACACTCACAACTTGCATGTGTTTTCTAGTAAGTATTTAATAAAGTGGAGAGATTTTATCCAAGAAATGTTTTCATGCATTTTGAGAAGAGTAAAAGTGCTAACATAAAAATATTATTTAATAGGAAAAGGTGGTAAAAACCAACCCCACAAGCTAGCTTTATGAAAAATAACTCAAAAAGTTACTATGGAAGTTCAGGAATATGTCAGACTTTACAGTCTAACTCTACGTTATATTTCAGAAGTGAATCAAAGCTTTTTACAAAGAGCAACTCTCTCTCATATTATCTCCTAGAGATGCATATTATTTATACTAGTTCAGCAAACAGAAAGTGATTTGTCCCAGTAGCAGTGAGTTAGTATTTAATTCCAACCATTTCGCCCTAACTATTAAAATCAGAGCATTTACGCCGTAAGCTTTGCAGCATTTATCAGCTTTTGACAGACTGGACAACTATAAGTTTCATAAATACTGAAATGCACAAATGGTATGGATGTAACCATATAACTCAGTCTAATCACATCATAGGAACTGAATGATAAGGAATGTGGCCGTTTAGTGTATCAAATGAATGAGAACTTCCCAAATCTGCATAGTCTGTCTTGAAGGATTATGTGGATGAATTTAAATTATAAACTTGGGTCACAATCCAGCATGATAACTTGCAGAAGCATCCAACAAACCTGCAACGATTTTCCTCTTATCAGGGATTCTCTGCACAAATCTGACTGCTGACTGGTTGGGGCCTTTCATCTGTACCTATGTTTTAGTTTTTGATCTAGGATTTTACATATATACGTTTTCCAGGGCTCACGATGCATGTATCTGGATCTAACTTCAGCACTAGTTATAGTATGTAGGAACAGAGCCTTACGTGCTTTCAGACCTGATCTGTTCTTCATAGAAACTTGCAAAGAAGCTGTTAGCCTCTGCCTGCTGTGCAAACTACACTACCATTAGAAATAGGTGATGATTTTACAATCATTTACTAAAGAACAGACAATATTACAGTTCCTTGCTACATCAAACGGGTTACTAATAGGACTAAGCACAGTCAAACTGAAGTAAATGTTTCTAAGATCTTCCCAGAACATAAAGGAAGCATACATGGTCATGTCAATCTTAGAAAAGAAACAAAGAAAACACAGACATTTATCGCAAGTGATAGTTTGACCTGTAGATTATAAATATGAGATGGTTTATCCTAAAGTAAAAAAAAAATGTACAAATCAGACTGTTACTTTTTTTACAGTGAAACACTAAGCACCACCTCTTCATAGTTCCAGTATCTAAATTTATTCTGAAGCAGCAGCAATTGATTCTCCTATAAAATTGATATTCCAGTTTTATGGAGTGGTTTAGTACTAAATCTCATGCATCATAAATAAGTCTCAGACAGTTGATAATGATCTAATTTTTTTATTCAAACAGAAGTAGTATGCCATGCTGATGGAATTATATTTTGTGATTGGATTACAGCAGTAGTAGATAAAATATACAATTTGGGTAAAAAAAGAGATGAAAAATTATGGCCTTACTCCTTGGATTTATATTGAACAGGCAGATTTGTCATCCTGTCACAAAGCTGTTAATATTATCACTTAATTAACCAAAACTAGTATCTCCGTAATGTTTTTTAAACACTTTGATGAGGAAAATTATACAGCTTACATACTATGTTAGTACAAATTACACAGAAAACATTAATACAATGACTTAGATGCTATCAGATTTCTGGAGGCAAGCATAAGATGTAAAATAATGTTTTTAATAGTCATACCTAAATCTCCAGCAGATTTGATGTCAATATTATCAAAACCACTGCCAATTCGGACAATTATTCGAAGTGCTTTAAATTTCTCCAGGTCTTCTCGTGTTAAAGTGATAGTGTGATACATCAGTGCACCCACTGCTTCATTTAGTACCTGTAAATAAAATGGAAGAAAAATATATGTATTTTTTTCTTTCATAGGATCTCAGCTTAATCCTGTATACACATTTCCAAGTATAAAAAGAAAAGCATTAATTCCACGTCTTTTGTTTTAAAGTTACTTCTCCAAATATCTTCCAGCCTCTTGTTAGTCTTTGTCATCTGATCTATCCATTCTAGCATGATGAGGTTAGCTTTAGAAGATTTAAGTAATCTATATTTGTTCTCTTATTAAGAAGCAAAACTCTTCTCATTTCACAGGAGATGCTTTGCAATATTGAACCCTAAGTCCAAGCATCACTGGACCACATGAGCACATGAAGATGAAACACAACATCGCAGCAAGCACTCACTTTAAACAGTATGTATTCTTATGCTCAGGCAGCTGGCATTCAGTTTTGAATGGAGTAACAGAGCAGTATCTCTTCACCATACACACAGTGGTACAGACATTCACTGCATTATTAAAACATTTGATACCTGAATAGAAAACATTCACTAATGATTACAAAGCCCTTAGACAACAGAGACTGAAATCTGTCAGTTCATACACACACACAAATCGTTTGTCCCTTAGTTTATTGATACTGCAACTGTCTAAGTTTTTACTTACAGAAAACTAGATGTCATATAATCTGGTACAACTGAGATGCCAAACTAGATATTATCCAGAAAAAAAATAGCACCTCTAAGAAATAAGAAATTGTACCAAAGCAAAAATGCTGCAAATGGAAAAAAACCCACAAAACTTGTGTGAAAGAACACCAGAACGGCAAAAGTAAATTGTCAGGATCTGAGAGGTCTGAATATCTTTCAAATTACATTACATCCAACTTACTCAAGAAAGGTTAAGAGAAGGGATGTGAAGAAGGGGAAGAGAACCCAACACACTACGCTCAGCAGCTTCGAATTCTGCTACTAAACAAGCAGTGATGCTGCACCCCACACAGCTGTTGCAAGCTTATTGTTCAGAAAGCAGAGAATATTTTCCTCTCTTTATATGCAAATTGAACTATTTCACTTCTTCAAAACACTTCTCTGTGTTTCCACCTTCAATGCAGTACCTAACATCTTAATCATTCTATGAGATATAAAACACGCACAAATCACTTCAGTATCTACGCTAGCTGTAATGACTTCAAAAGGTTCCTATGACATACTTCACATAAAAGTTCTGCAGAAGCTCTAAATTTCTTATTCAACACTTTTGGGTCTGGTACATGTACAGATTCTGTCATCTGAGTTATTTCTGCTCATATGAGCACCTTCTAGGGTACTGCAAGATGAGTAACAACAATCAACATAAATCATTTAAAAAAAAAAAAACTATTGCAGCAAAACACGGTGTCTCACACAGAGGATTACAACTGTTAGAAGCCAAGATCTGCAGCAGTAATTTTTAAAACTAAAACACACTAAAAAAAATTTGAAGAGAAAATAAAAACAAACTCCAAAAGTATAAAAATGCTTCTTACTGAACACTTCACAAAATTATTTATGCTATTTCTACAGGTGTTTCTGGATTGGTAACCCCAGTTCCAAGTCAGATAAAGACCAGAATCCTTTGGGCAGAATTTGGATTTACTTGTAAAAATAAAAAACTGCAAAGAAATTAGAAATTACACATCCTTAAAGAATGCAGCTACAATATAATTCAAAGAACAGCTGTAGGCTCTGATCTTATAAATGATTATACAGACGCAAAACTCCTTGATTTTAATGGTACAAACAAGTCCTTTGGAGATTACATCTAGCCGTCACCAGTCAGAAAGACTGCACTCATCAGAATGTGCTTCCTTGTGCTGTTACATAGTGTTAAAAAAAAAAAAAATCAAAACCAGTTTACTGGTTTTACTTCTACAGTGACATTACAGTTGGTATGAACCAAGTCAAAGTCCATGCCTGGGGCAGTCTACATAAGAAATACTCCCTTGTATAACCTGAGTGCCCACATAAAACGCCCTTAGGGTTTTTTTGTTCCATTAATTCCTAAAAGAAAATTGCTCCAAAATCTCACAGCTCCAATGATACGGAAATTTCTTCTCATTTCCAGCCTCAATTTATTCACAGCCCAGCTTGTATCCATTTGTTCTGGCGCCAGTGTTGGCCATTTGCTTAAACTGTACTTTGTCTCCTTGGTGTTTACAATCCAAATGTATTTATAGACAATGATCATATCCCCTCTCAGCATTTGTTTGGACAGACTTCACAAGCCCAGTCCTTCTAGCTCCTTCCAGGACAATGCCCTTCTACCCCCTTGATCAGTCTAACACTTCCTCCACTGTGCTCATACAAGTCTAAAATCAGCTCTTCTGTGGGCAATCACAACCATACTTGGTGTGCTACCAGAGGTGTCCCACCTCACTGTGACACCAACACCAGCACTGTCAGCAGCTGTATGCATATCGGAAATCTCTCCTAATATTCTCACATGACATGTGATGTTTCTGTACTGCCACCATCACACTGCCAGATGATCTGACTAACCCATAAATACGAATCCTTACCCCTGAAGCATGTGTTTCTGTCACCCTCCCAAATTTGTACTAGAACTTCTTTGTCCAAGTCACAGCCCTTACTACTTCAAGCCTCAAAGGTCCTCAAGTTCTTTAAGATATTCCGGTCCTCTCCAAATAGCCACATCCTCCATTCTGTGTTTTATCACATACATTTCCTCCACCCATTTGAAGGCTGCTCTAGATGGCTGTGATGCAGCAGAAAATACCCACTGTTTATTTATCAGAAGGGCAAAACCTGAAATAAGTTAGAGCTTACAATGCCCCACCTAAGGTTCCTATGACAGCCAGATCCTCCTCTACCAGACTGGAAAAGTCTGATGGTATTTGTGGTTTAGTATGTGCGGACAGAGAGCAGTCACTACTTTAGGGACTACATTAAATAGGGGCTATAAGACAGCTGAAGTGGCTCAGACATTTGTGCTTTAATATCAGTGCTTCATTTGGGAAGCAGCTTTTCACTTAATAATCATGCATATTTTATTAACTCAGCCAGTCAAGACTGTAATTTGGACTCTAAGAGTGCCAGTCTGGACTCATTACACTACATTTTTGGACCTATCTAGGTTTATGACTTGGCACTAGGAAGAGACAGGAAAGTATTGGGAAGGTTGGGAATGTGTTCAATAAAAGGAAAAATATTTCTCAGCTATGGCTTAATGCTGACACTAGCCATTTCCACAGGCGGTTATTTACCCATCATAAGGGATATGGAACAAACAGATGCAAATGAAGAAAATCTTTTAAAAGTTTCTTTTTGGTGTTTGAGCCTCTTCTAGGATTATGGACCAGATAGCAAGGAAATGCATCACCAAAAATGTAATCTCCTGTGACTGTGTACTATTTCACATAAATTTGATAATTAAATTACATTACTGCTTTTTGCAAATGGCCATGTGATTGAAGTATGCCAAAAGGTAGAAAATAATAGCAGAAAATCTGAAGTCAGCATTGAATGAAAACATTCAGTATTGATGAATGTTAATGTCACTTACAGATTAAAAAAAAGTAATAGTGAAAGCTTCTGTATTTTGTAATTATTTGTATAAATTATATTCTCAGTCATTACATATACTACATGCACACAAGGAAATTTGACAAGCTTGTCAATGAGTAAAATCAAAAACTGAACTAAAGCCGAGTACAACACATGAAACTGAAATTCAGCACAAATATAAACAGTTCTGGAAAATGAAATAATCTTTAGAAAAAATAACTGCGTAGGAATAATTTACTGATCACATACAGAAGCACACCCAGTGGCAGATGCATTAGAAATACTAGGACTATATGTGGGTTTTTTTATCATTTTCCATAATGAACTTGATTGATACAACATTTACCAAGTTCTAGTACAACAATTTCATTACAAAAATATCAACTTGTGTCAACTTGACTGAGATACACGGTTAACAAGCAAGCCAGAAATTTCAGAGTAGTGAAAGTATGTGGCAGTCACACAATGCTCCTTCATGATCTCTTGTGAGGAAAGATAACAGGCAAAGTTTGATAAGAGAACAAGCAGAGATGGCTGCATCCCTTCAACAGCCATTTCTGCCTTCATCAGATGACACTTGTGCTTTACAGGAAGAAAGAATGTGAGAAAAGTTGAAACACAGGACATGAGTTGGCTTCCTTCTGTTACCAAATGATTATGTAGCCCATCTGCATAACTTCTGTGCCTTCAGAGTTCCAGGTGAAGCTACAGCACACTGATCGTTGAAAGCCTGGTTCATATCTTCTTCAAGGAGCTCACATCTAATCACAACTGCTCGGACAGGTCTTTCTGCTCTTCCTCAAAATGTTGACACTGCTTTCACATTATGTCAGGTGTCCAAAGCACTTAAAGAACATATGTAGTAGGAGACACTTCTATTTCAAAGAATTTAACAAATCTTGAGTACTGAATACTGAAGGTTAAAATATTTTTAAACATCATTTTATCTATGTTTTTTCCCCCCATTTCAGCACCAGGCCACTTTAGCCATCATGCAAACATAGTCACCATTGTGACGCACATGCCTTGCTGTTTGGGGAAGAACTCTTCGCATCTTGTTTGTTTTTACAAAAAGCATAAATGTATCATAACATGCTAAGAATAGAGCAGTGAGGCCTCCTCGGTGGTAATCTAAACGTATAATACCAGATTTTACCATGAGAGATTGACCTCAGAGGTTTGTGGATCAAATATAGAGTATAGAAACATAGCAGTATGTTAAATGCTAGACTACTTCAATGCAGAGACTGAACATACTTATCAATTATATATTAAATATGACAATATAATATCATAAAGATATTATATATCATATTTTTTTAAAAAAGACTTCTAGGAAATCATCACTAGAAAGTGCTGTATTCCACCTGGTTCTAGAAACTACAGGGTATTGCATTTCTTGGACTTGGGAGTTTGATGTGTCATCTCCAAAAAAAAAAAAAATCTGTTCCAGTGTCACCAGACTTGAGATATTTTGCACATTTGCGTAGAAAAAAATGTACTTCAGCTAGACTGAGCAGGCCTTGCATTATTTGACTTCCAAAAAGCAGCCATACGTCAAATTTGTAACCAACAGTCTGCAATACAGGGGATGGCTGCAGCAGACTTGTAGTTGCTCTCAAAGACTCACTACAACATTTCAAAGGGTCCATGTGAAACTAATGCCATTACAGCTAAAAAGAAAAGCCTGTGTGCTCAAACAGTATTTAGTAGGCCTCCAAAACCCCGCTAGCTTGTACCTGTTCCTCTTTACGAGACTACTAGCTCAATGTTAGGTTCCTACGATCCATGGCATTGTCAGTAACCTACCCATTCCATGATACGCACATTATTGAGCCAGGATACTGTCTACTGTAGACCCTAAATATTAATACACTCCACATAAATACAAATAAGTATAAAAATTGCATACAAACAAACAAAACTTACTTGCAGACTCCTGAAAACACTCTAAAAACTTATATATTTACACACTGTATAAATGACCCACATATACACACTTTCCATATATGATAGCATATTTCGAGTACACATACACATACAAGTACACACAATTATATAAATAACCTGCAGAGCCTACAATTTTTAAGAAACTGTACTGAAGCCAGTATTTGAAACTCAGGATTTACTGACAAGTTAGATGCAGTTTAGTGACAGAAGTCAATTTGAGAATATAGACTCTGAAAACACTCTTACTAAATAAAAGGCTTCAATGAAAAATCTTTAACAGAAATTCTGTCTGTTAACTTATATGTTCTATTAATAAGGCTGAACTGTGTTCCGTTTCAGTTCAAGTCTATCAGACTCTAGGACGGATTGAACATCTACACCAAAGGATCATTATGTCATGAAAGTCACTGATGACAACGCATCAACCCACGCAGCTGTCTCAAAAAATCTTTTAATAACAACCAGCTATTTTCAAGCCCCAATGATCCTTAGTAGAACCTGATCATGGGAAGTCAAAGAAAAAGCTAGTTGATAACCAATTGTATTAGAATCTGTCTGCAAGATTGATATACGCTGCTTGTTGGGTACAGCAGCCCTTCTATTTTGCTTTTTAAAGGGTATTAGTTCAGAGGAGACACTGGCAGTCTGCCCCTTCCTGTAATGCTGGACTTGACCTGTAATATTGCCACTGGCAAATCTGACAGATGTTGGCAGAAGGGTCAATTGAATACAAACATCAATTTTGTACGCATTCTTACTGTGATAGCTGTATGTTAACTACTTTGTTGTATAATGAGGAGTAACAAAAGTTTTTAGGATCTCCTTTCTTTAATTTTTTCAAAGTCTTTCATAAGGAATTTGATCCAAGCCTCATTCCGTTTCAGTGAATTTAAATGGTTTTGGATCAGCTCTGAGGTGACAACTTACTTCCATGTTTAGAACAAGGCAGCTTCCTTTCGATCTATGTTGAGAATTTAGTTCTAATTGAAAACTAAAATGCTGCAACTGCATCATGAATATAAACAGCACTGATGGTACAAGCACAAGATTGCAGCTTTACTGCTAAACAAAGAAGAATCTGAAGCTGGAAAAGTTATCTTACTTAACCATTGATATAACAGGAGCAAATCACAGATTCAGGTTAATAGCACTATTCTTGATTTGTCTGTATCAGTTTCAAAACATTTGTTGCATTATGAAAGCTCTGCTTTAAAACAGTCTCAGATAAAACTGTAATGACTGGAACTGTTTCTACCTATAATTCCTATGTAAAAGTGCAATTTAAAAATTTCAATTACTGTGTCATTGAATAGGAAATTCAGCTTTTAAAATTTTTTAACTTGAACTAAAAATACGGAAATGTAGTACCCCTATGAAGATTATTTTATTTTATGCTTTTCTAACAGGAGTCAAGGGATCTGACACATTCTAACTTAACTAAGCATAGGTTTACCAGACAAACTATTTTCCCACTTCCAACCACGTAACAGACTCTCTTTAATGTTGTGGTGAACTGACTATCTAAAGGAAGCAATAAATCCTGTGAAACACACACATTCACCTTTTTCTTCTAGCTTATTTGAGACATAATTACAGGGAAAAAAAAGAATGAGAAAATGTACACAGCTTCAAGCAAACTCTTGACTTTTTTCCAGCCTATACATTTAGCTTTAAAGATCATTCCTAATGAGCTGTGCTTCCTGTCTTTTTCATTTTGGTTTGCAAGGATCACTGTATTTTCTCTGTGGTTGGTCCGGATGTCTATTACCAGATCTTGCATATTATGTTTACATTTAGGCCTTTGGAGCTACACTCCATGCTACAGAATACACGACAGAAGTCAAGAAGCCCAAAGAGTAAAAAATTTGAACCCCAAAAATCTTAGGCAACACAAAGGCCTCAAGGGTGTGCTTGAATCTCCAATGCCTTCCAAGGTACAGAACTAGAAAGAAGGAGCAATATTGCAGAAATCAGAAGTGATGGTTAGGTTGCCAAGGAGCCAGGAAAAGCAGTAAAATGCGAATGGCACTGAAAGGAAGAGGGATTGGGGGGCGGGACACAGACACAGACAACAGAACATGAGGCTAAAAAAAAACAAGCTGACCTGGAAAGAAGAAAGCAGCTAATTATTTTTAAATAGTTTTTTTTTTTATGAGCACCTGTATTTTTCACAGAACAAACTAAATCACCATTATGTTTGGAAGCAGTCTGAGTTGGTTACTGAGAATACAGATTTAAACATGATTAATTGTGTAACAAAAAACAATTTAAACAGTCACTTTTATTAACAGTAAATGCTTTTAAGAAAGAAATGTTACCACCAAAATCTTAAAATAATTTTTACCCTAAATTACAGGAGTTTCCTGATAGGATGCAGTGAACCCAGCTCCCAGTCATCTCATGATATAGTTTGACAAACGTGATGTTCAACTTTACACAGCCACATGCAACATCTACAATAAAACAGAACTTGGGAGTCAAAGCATAAACATATAAAATGCAGCCTTTCAGGCTGGATTGAAAACAAAATAACTGTCCTCTAACTACAAAGTTATTTCAAAACTTTGGGTCACTATCAGTAAGTGTCAGTATTCACTTCAGCACTGGCAGCCTGATTTTCTCAAAAGGAAGGAAACATATCTTTGCCGTCCAACTTGCCTTCGAATGCAGCGGCATAGGGAATAAATGCTTTGACCTGAGATGAAGCAGAGTTCTAATTCAAGTTATTATTTACTTGTGACCTTATACAAGTTACTTATTTTCCATACTTTAATTTCTTCAGCCATAAAAACAGAAACACAAATGAACTTTTTGGCAGAAGGAAGTCACTACAAAAGTACAGCTCAGGCACTACCCAATTTGGAGAAAACTTTCTTTAATTAGCATACATAGTAAGGTATAGTAGTATTTACTACGTCCTACTTTTGAGTTTGTATATGAAATGGCATTCAAAATCCTCATTTCTTCTCCCCCTTTGTATTAAAATCTCTCAGCCTTCCTGCTTCTCTATGAAAAGACATCTAGATAGTGCTTTGCTGGTACCTGTCTCACAAGCTACTACAAATTCCCCTTTTCCACTCTATTTTCTTTGTTGTCTAGCCATCTTAAAACATGGTATTTTAAACCATCATCCTGTCCCTGAAGCCTTCTCATGACCAGCAGAAATCCCTTCTCTGGCTTCTAAAATGTTTTACTCTTCTAATGCTAGCTCCTCACACCCTTGTGATCAAGGCTCCACAACTCTGCAAGCTGAGTTTATACCTTCTCTTGCTTTCCTAGCCACCCCTTCGTAGTCTTTCACTCCTTTCCTCATCAGACGATTCGCAGTTCATGTCATTTTTTCATTACATTCACCTACAGCCACCCATCTATGTATATCAGAAAACATTAATCACCTCTTTCAAACCCCCCCAAGATTTCCCCATCTCTGGCCTGCCTCCTGCAACTTTAGACTACCTAAATGTACCTGTATCTGCTACCCTACTAGATTCAGTATCTCTTCTTAAAGACAGAAAATATATAAAAAAAAAACTAAATTTCACCTTCTGCTTTCAACAAGCTCTTCAACACTAAACCTTTTCCTGATTTTCCATCATCTCTTCTTTCACAACGGGGAACAGCCTTTTGCAAATCAACGGCCATTATAAAAATCTGTATTTTAATTAACAGGACAACATCATTTAGTATGGCCAGGAATGTGCATTCATAAATATATGAACATTTTACATACTGCTTTAAATATGCAACTTCTAATTTTAAAACTTCTTCTGAAAACACTTTTATGTTTAGTAAAGCACCATTCCAATATAACGTATTATATAAGCAGTACTAAAATGCAGATATTTCTATACTATAGCTCTAAAGATGTGCAGAAAATAGCCATTTTTCACTGTAGATGAAAGTGGAAGTATATACTTTTACATAGAAATGAACTGTGCTCAACACTTTGTAAAACTGATATCTTAGTTTATGTTACAGTAATACAACAATATGATAATGAATTAAGGTTTGTGATTTTTGTTGCAGAAATTTGTTACCTGACAAAACAGTGGTACTTTGCAAAATCAAATATTTTATAATTACATTACCCTTCAGACTAGTGAAAATTTGTGTTATGGCAATGTACCGGTTGCTAGTGAAAATATATTTTCCAGATATCTTACTGAGCTCAGTGAGAAAGAATTATTTTGGTATAGTAAAAAGCAAAGGATACAAGCTTTAGTATATACACCAAAACGAAACACTCTCGTGGAGATCAACAATAGATTACCTGTGTTACTCATCAAGCTTCAGCTATTACAGCTTTTCCAAAGCTATGATTTGGTATGTACATACTGAACTTTGGTCTCAAGATCCAAAAAGTTCATTTACTACACCCTGTTGATACCACAAAATATTGTTTCTAAAGGCAAAGCATTCATATCACACAGGAATTCCTCAGTCTCTACACATCATAAGTAAATGATATTGATATCAGTAAACAAAGCAGAGGACTATTCAGGTGCTGCAGTTGCCAATATTATGGTGTTCCCCTGTAGAATGCTACCAAAAGAGTGAAACAGACTTTATATTACTTATCTTATTCAGTCATTGTAAACAGAAACAAGCCATTTCACGTATTAAACTACTGGCAATAGTGTGAGATAGGAAAACAGAAAAACAACTTTTAAACATGATTAAAAAGTAGACATAAGTAAAGCATTTTATCACATTTTAATTATCGATCTATGGAAAGAGAAAAAAAAATTTGAGAAAAAAGCTTGTGTTAAGTATTTCCTAAATAAAAACAAAGTATCATACTTAGATTAGTATTGTCTTTGACCTTTAAAAATTAAAGTTTTTCATTTGTGTTGGATTTGGTAGGGTTTGTTTTTTTTTTTTAAGAAAAACACAACAGCATATCCATTTCTATGCATTTCCAATTATCAGTGAAGATAGAAAAGTTTTCACTTGGCATTTGTTCTCTAGTTAGTTAATTTCAGGTTCTCATTCACCACCACAATATTTAACAATCTTAGTTGCATGCACAGCAAACACACTGGTCTTTTTCAACAGATGTTAAAGATATGGTTGAAATTTGCATTAGGTTTTGGTAAAACCTTACAGTTTCAAAACTCAATGCCACAAGAAAATAGAAGTTCAAGTTTTGGGTTTATGCTATCCCACTGACTATCCACTGTAAAGGTGGTCTTTTATATCAATACATTTTAAAAAAAGGCACGAGATCAGAACTGTAATATTGCCAACCTGGATTCCAGTTTATAATTCAAGAATAATCTAAATAGAATAGTTTTGACTACCCTGTAAGAAACAACTAACAAGCCGAAACAAAGGGTGTCTGGACTGCAGATTATTTCCTAGTAGGAAGAATTTTATTTTTTTTTCCATTTTCCTTTACACATTAGAATTTTTAGATAAAACACAACTGAACAAAACAAGGTAGTGACATTAAACCAATACTGATGCAGCAAAAAACAACCCGAAATAGAAATATCATACTTGTTCTGACAGTTTATCCCAGGGAGGGGAGCGGGGAGGAAAAGGGTAAAACAGGAAATCTGAAAATCTGCAGGGGCATACACCAAGAAAGTAGCATCAGAAATATCCACCAAGGAACTACACAAGGGGCTTCAGGAGAGGCCTCTTGCTTTTGTCTGAGCCATGACAATCAGCAGTTCTTGATCAACACAGCAAACTAGACTCTTTATTCTTCTCTTTATTGTTTAAAAAAGAAAACAACACCCTACTACTAAAAATTTTCTAAGTTTTAACAATGAAAATAGTTTTTTCAGACTAAAAATATTTTTTAAGAAATAACAAGCTGAAGAGTTGAATGATGAGTTCTTATCAGGAAGATGCTGACATGAAACAAACTACAGAAAATGAGATTTATAGTAATCTGATAACAGAAGGGAAGTTAGTATCATATTATTTTCAAGTAGCTGGCTTTATAAGAAAGTCAAAGAAAAGATTAAATCTTTCATCATATACAGACACTTTGAAATGTTTAACAATACTATATATTACAAAAACATGAAAAGTAAACAATTAAACCAGATATGAATTCAGAATAGTGAAAAGCTACTGAAAACCTGTCACCTGCTATAATTAGCACAGAACAAGTCAAACAAGGTATCTGTACAGAAGCAAAACTTATGGTGTAATTTGGTTCAGTTGGTAACTCCGTAACACCTGAATCCCACACAGGAGTATACAGTACCACACACACAAAAGTGGATACAGACACTTACCTAAGAAGCCTTTCAGTTCCTACTTGGATCTGCGCTTGTCTATCAGAGATCTTGACTGGAGAAGAAGAAAACAAGACTCCCTTGGAAGGGACCCCTGATTGCCCTCCTCTGCACTTGGCTCCTCCTTTGCAGTCATATTTATTACGGGTTTTTTTTACCATCCATAGAAGCTGTAAGCCCTGTTTGCAACTTTCTTTAGGTAAAGAAATATTTGGCATTTCAGGCTTACTCCACTAGCCAATAAGTTCATCAAAATTAATTCTACCTCCACAAAAATATGGATGTGAAAAGGTTGTCTACAGAGCAGCAAGGATTTGGAGTGGACACGAGGCCTTCATGCTGAAAGAAGTCTCTGAAGAAGAAAAGGAGGTGTACAAGCCAGCTGGCTCCCCAGGCTATCATCACAAAAAATGGGCATTCCTCTAAGAAAATGAGAAAGTCTCTCACAACACTAAGAACCACTAGTTGTTTTACATCTCCCAAACCATCAAGAAGGCTATGAACTTCTGGAATAACACAAGGCTAGAAAATGCATTTTAATAAGTATTCTAAGTAAGTTTTGGATTAGCATTTGTTTTGAAACTCTTCTGCAGCGTCAATTCTCAGCACACAAGGCCTCCTAACCCAATTTGCACAATCCCTTGGCTAAACAGAGAAGTTTGAAGTTTCTCACATGGCCTATCCAATACTGAGATTTGGCTTTCCAGCTGAAGGCTGAGCAACAGTGTTTCCAAGAAGCATTTCAATTAATGTATTAATAATCATGGAATAATATCATTTTCCCACAGGTATCTGTCTCCATAAATGTAATTCAGTAGGTAAGCACATAGACAACATCCAGCCAAAGACACACTGCAGAAAGCATACCTCAATACAGACATTTTCTCGTCTGTTTCATCATCATGTTTCACCACCTACCGGAAACAACCAGCAACTCACTTCCTAAGGTAATCAACCATTAACTAAAATGCAACTGCTAAGCACATCGTCATAGCTAACATAACATTATATCTGTTCATAATCATGAAAATATTTGCATTTTCTAAAACACTTTAATTATACCTCTAAATATTACCTTTTCGTGAATTTCTTGTGTAGACTGTGCATCACAAAATGCCACTGTGGCTACATCCTTCAGAATAGGCATTTCTACTGTACAATCCCTGCCATCCAGCAACGCTACCAAAGGGCGCGGATGCATGGGCCCATTCATGATCGGAGGTCGAATGCCTGTGAAGAAACACAGAAGACTTGTTATTCAAGCCATGCAAATGTAATTAAAAAAAATAAAAATACAAATAATAGGTTATAACTAGTCCGTCTGTTCTGATGGTAGAAAAAGATTTCAAGGACTGAAGCTAGTAAAACAGGAACAACCTCGCAGTCACCAATCAACCAAACACAGATCTAAGTAAAAAAAAAAACCATGGAGGCTCAGGAGGCTGAACAGTGGAGGATGGATAAAACCACTAAGGGAACACTGTATTTGGTTTTAAAGGGGACATCCTTACTGCGCTATTAAGAAGTGTCTGTTTAGTTTTATTCAAGGTTAAGTTTTGATTGCATTCCACAACTTTGTGAGCTCTACACAGACTGAGAACTATCTTGTCCAGGCTTGTAAGAGTGTAGCTTATAGAATATCATAAGCAACTCAGTAAGGATTTGAGTATCGATTTACATGTATGATGATTTGCTGAGACTAAAATTTAACTGAAAAAAAGCCTACAACAACAAAGTTTTGAATTTACCGAAGATCTAATGTCCAAGTGTACAGGCTAATTGCTGATCTAGGTAGGTCTTCTTAGACTTGTAAAGTTTTACAAAACAATTCTGTATAGCTTAGTCAAACAAACACATCACACTTAATCCACCACTGAAAACTCCTACAAAATATGAACGAAATGCCCCTCCCTAAATCAACATCACACTTGGAACATTGTAGAGTGACAAAGAAATACACATTAAATATTTGGGGGAAAGAAAATTGGTTGGAAGTACAGACTTCATTAATATCCTCTCTACAGAACCTTAAAATGAAAAGTAGTCCTTATAACAAGATAGTTAGCATCTTTTTAACAGTATACATTCTACAAATATACTAAAGTACTTAAGGGAATAATATTAAACCATTACATTTACACAAAAGGAGTTAAGTGTGGGTCAAAAAGGGACTTCCTGAAGAGATAAGGAAAAGCAAAAATAAGAATACAGTATATTTTTTTTCCTCTTTTAAAATAAGCAGTTTTAAACACTGTGAAATGAAGCAGTCTAGATACATCTTGTATGCAAATTTCAACATACTTCTGTTGCAATGTGAATTTAAAAACATTGCTTATTGTTTGATAATGCAAGTTAGTCCAACATTATTACAAAAGACTGAGGCTCCTCCTCAACTACCTTCTACAAGAAATCCTTGCATCTTATGTCCCAGCCTGTGTCAAAAAGCAAGCCCTGAAAGACTGCAATCTGCATTTTAAGTGGATGGAAAAATAGAATCCCAGCTGTACAAGATACCTGGTGAAGATAAACAGCTCCTAGGAAAAGAGATATTCACAAGTAAACAGAAGCAGCATATTACTTCCCCACGCTGACCAAGATCAGGTCTGGGACTGAAGAAGTGCAGCTAAGGAGACTGTCGCCCTCAGAGACTCAACTGTCCAGCCTGCACCTGTGAACTTCATGTCCACCCCTAATCAAGTCAGGATGACAGACCAGCCCTACTAGAGCCTGGCATTTAAGTTCTTTACCTATTCAATCAGGTTTTATACTTGAAGACGACTGAACAAGGGCGACTGGAACTTTTCCTATATGCACAGTTTCAACTAGTGCCCTATCTGAAAGACTTCTAGAAAGTGCAGCTGGCTTTAATTTAAATGTAAATGCACAATGCTTTAAATTGCTTTTTCAGCAGTAAACAGCAAAAGGATCTTTCAGACTCAAGGCACAAGGACAACAGATCCTCACCAATACTTGTACATTTGGTCACTAAAGTACATTTGGTTCTTTTTCTAGTCCTAGTCCCAGCATCTCCCAACAATGGATTATGCCAATGGACTGCGACTGCAGTACTGTCACCACAGCAGACAGGAATTCAGATGTGAAAACTATTCACCAGCAAAGTACAACACCCAGTAAAACTATTTTCTGCTGTAAATCCACCAAATCCTAAACTCTACTGCAATAGACATGCTTAGAAATAACACACAGGTTCTTTCAGTAAACCAGTGTTTAATATCCAGCCACCAAAATGAAGTGTATGCCTTTTTAATATCATTTTTAAAAACTGTGCATCTTGCTGACTTATTACTGTTACCTGACCTTCATACAGTCCTTAGTAAATAAACCACACACTAATAATGCGGTACCGGACACAACCATTACAATGTAAATGCAACATAGTTATCCAGACAATAATGACTATCTTTTAATGGGAACTTAATTATAAAATTCCACATTAAGTTTACTTAGAAATACCCTAAAATGAAGCACGTTCTAGAATTGTCCATGTTTCTTTAAAAAAGTATATGTAATAGCATTAATAAAATGCAATTATGTTTTGAAACAAATATAAAAATAACACTGCAAGTCCTACTCATATTGAGCAGAGTAACAGTGCTCATCATACAACTGAAATGCTATGGTTGTCTTAATTGTCATTCCAGCAAAGCCATAATTTGAATGACAAGTTTGAATCCTAGCTAAAATAAAAACTACAAAAAGAAAACAGAACTTTGATACTAAAGTTGAAGAAGATGAATGAAGAAAAATATGACACAGATGATTCCCTTAGAGCTATAACTAAAGCACCTCTGTCAACAGAATAACACATACAGATAGAAACTGAGATTAAAAACTGTCACTTTTAAGAATCACTTTTCTGACTAGAGCTATCTCAGAAAATCATGAACTACAGTAACACAAAACACAAGCTTTTACAATAATGATTTCTCTAAAATACATAAAGGAGTGGTCTGGTTTTCCCCTCACTCCACTGTATCTATCTATTTCAACCAAATTATGTGTGTCCAAAGTTGGTGCCAAGTGGCACACCAGAACGAGCTCCAAAGCATAGAAATAAAAATCAGAAAAAACAACTAGAAGGATAAAACCTCCCCAAGAGACCCTCAGACTTTAAGAGTCCCCAGAACTTAAATACACAGTGACCTTGACCACAAAAACCCTACAGGATTTTGGCAAGCAAAGTTTTTTCTCAACTTCAGCATAGACTTCCAGTTGCACAATCTTTCTGCCTATATACCTTATCACTGAATCGCAGACAATAACTCAACACTTAAGTAAACTTACAGTACCTTAATCACAGTGGCAGTCACTATTCAAAGTTTACATTTGGAAAGACAGTTTCATTATGAATCAGAACCCTTTGAATAAAAAACTACTTCTTCTACCACTTAGATACATTCTGCCTGTTTCTTATCTAGAAATGTCATACTGCACCATGTGTTTGGCTTTGCAGCAGACCCTTGGAGTGGCAGAATAATACAACGTATATTTAAGAGCAGTGTTCTCCATGCCTGCATTAACAATAAATCATGAAGCTTGGTGCCAAAGAGAAATAACTGTAAGCTGGTCAAAAGTGACATTCAACACCACAAATGTGAACCCAATTTAAAAAAATAATTTCACTTAGCTTGAGTACATGGTATAGCATTTCACATAACACAGATAACAAAAATTACACCATCCACCCCCACATCCTAGAACTTTTGTTACAGGAAAACAATTTCAGTTTATCCTAACTTGAGACTTCCAGGAACCCCTACCAACCTGACATTTCTTAATCTGAGCTTGATTTCCAGGGTCATGAATTCGATTTCTCAATGCTTTACAATCTTCAGTATTCTGAGGCAAAATAGCAGCCTGTCATTCCATCCTCATTTCCATGTCTTTTAATTTTTCTTGCAGTCTCCTGTAATCTTGAACCAAAGCTTTTAAACTTCTTATCCACTGCAACCTCTGTAGCCTGGATGGTGTTCAAATTTTTACTAAAAATTAAACACAAAAAATACATTAAAACAACATTAAGGGTCTGACTCGCACTCACAGAAGCCAGGAAACTCGAAGTTAAAGCTTCTCACTGCATCTGTACCCTTCCCCCTTTCACTGCTGGCTTTCCACCACACCTGCTGTGCTGTCACCGGCCATTACCACACCAGAGAAAGCAGCAGACTGCTAAGGCACACCGGACAGCAGGTGTATTGTTAACAGACCTACCTGGAACAGTCAGCACCACCCAAGCAGCAAACATTTTGCCTAGGTGAGCAGGGATCTGAGGATAGACCATGATCTCCCATACCACTCCTGCTGAAGAGCCAAGCACTCCAGTGAGTACTGGAGATGGAGTGAGAAGCCTTAACTCTGAACTTGCTGGTTTTGTTGAGTGTAAGTCAGGCCCTTAAGGTTATCTAAATGTATTTAAGAAAAAACCCCGAAGTTTCCACTGACAGCAATAATCCAGCTATTAGTTTGAGGGTTTTTCCCCCCCTGTATGGAAATAATCTGGTGGTGATGCTATTGCCCTAGTAAAAGCTACCGTGCCAGTGACTGACAGTATTTTTCTAAAATAATAGCAGGTATAAGTATGCACAAGCAGCGCCATTGTCCCTATGTAGCTGCTGTTCACCACGTGGCTAACAAAATAATGCCATTTCAGAGCCACAATTTGGACTAGCTGCTCTTAGAGAAAAAAGTCTCAAAACCTTGTTCTAGTCTATCTTTCACAGAAAAACATCTTGGAAATGTATAAAGCAACTTTTAGCTGCAGAACCCAATGGGAGGCCAACCCCATGCACAAGCGTTTTCAAGCAACTCTGGCAGTCTCACCAACCAGAGGATTAATGAACTTATCACCCAGCTTCATTACCAAAACTGGAGAGGACGGCTCATGAATTATTACCTCCATACCTCTGGCAGCACAGGGACTTACAAATTATCAGACCAACCTCAGCATGAGATGTATTTTTTAAAACTTAAAAGAAAAACAAGTAATCTACATAAACGGGTAGTTTCCTCCCTGCTCCCAAATCCTACCTGCGCCTCCTGTTGCTCCCGAAACCAAGGTGGACTCTTGTGTACCACACTCCAAGGGGGAGAGCTGAAGCTGATACTGTTTGACACACTCACAACTGGAGGATAGGAAAGCTCTCCCTGACACACTCGATGCTCTTAGAATTTATTTTAAACCTTTCTTAAAACAACCTCTTATACTACAAACTGACAGTAAGTGAAATGATCACATTGCACAATTAACAGAGATCTCAAAGCAGACCGTCACCGTTTGCTGGCATTAGAAAACATACCAAAACAAACAAGGTAAGCTATTAAGATTAACAATGATTAACAATGTCATTTTCACACTTTTCTGCCACTGAATAATATAACATCATTAGGATCAGGAATGTCTCAAATACAGCATACTTGTTAAAAGTAAAGGACGTTGTCAGGTTTGTAGGCCCAAAATTTGACCTACCTTTCATTTTCTTAAATCTGTTTGCAAAGTCCATGTAATTCTTTAAATGTGTTTTTCTTTTTTCAAAACAAATGCTTCAATTCTTTTTTTCTGAAAAATATATCAATGTCAAAAAGCTCAACACTTATCAGTAACCCTACAATGACAAACCAATACGCACATGAAACTGAGGACAGCAGCCTGGCAAAGGAGAGTTTTCATTTTCACATTTCTGGAGATTCTTATGAGTGCAAAGATTAAAGTAGAAGGAAAACTCTCTTGACAATGTCCTTTTAAAAGAATCTGTTCTACAAAACTTCCTTTATGCACTGTAAAACATCCACGTGACTTCAGTTTTTTTTTTAAAATGCAAACCACTGAAAAATCTAACCAATATTTATAAAAACAAGACCTAAAAAGAAGAGGCTGGACATTCAGCTCATTTACAATCTTGTACATCTAACGTGAGACTAATCCCCTGTGCCATTTACCTTTATTTTATACCCTTACTTAGGCTGTAAATTTGGTCAGACCTGCCACTAATTTGTGATAAGCGCTCAAAAAAAAGTTTGTTTTTTTAAAAATAAATGCTAATATTCATTCAAATAAAGAATGAGATCAAAACAAACAAAAAAATCCCACTCATAACATGAACACAGAAGCTGTTATAAATTAGATTTCCCAATATGCACTACTAAAATTCCTAGTTACAACATACTTTAAAAAAAGATATTTTAAGGCTCCTGACGCATCATGTATTTTTTCATTTTGGACTTTGTTTTGATAGTCTCATTGTTTTGTGTACCATTACCTCAAGCTGCATTTAGACTCAAGGTAGAGCAAAACTCTAAAATTTATTTCTACTTGACTGCTTTTAGAGTACAATGCAGGTAAACGGACCAGTTAAATGGACACAAGGAAAAAACAAAGTGCTTACCAGCCTTCAGTATTTGGATATTCAGCATATTTAGATGCTGAATATGCAACACAAAAGTCTTGATTCCACCAGAACCAGAGCCAACACCTTTTGTCACCACTTTCAGTATGAACAGGATGCATTTTCCCATGACCTGGGATGTGTGATTGGGGGAAGGAGGGAGAGCAGAGGGGAGAGTATTTTTTAAAAAAGAACACCAAAGGGTACATACAAAAAGGTGACAGCTACCCTTGGAAGCCTGAATTACTTAGCAGATTATATTTTATTTCATTATTTTCTTTTCTCATTTAATGTTTCTAACTATGCTTCCTAAGATTTTAGGAACATGATCAAGTCTTACTGCAATTAATAGGAACAATCCCAAGTTGATTTTCAAAGGAATAAGATCTGGTCTTCATCATATACATACAAGAGAAAACTAAGCATAAGCTTCATTTAAAGCAGTCTCTGTTGAAGTCTAGAGGGCTGAGAAGTTAACACTAAGAATACTGAAACTTTACTGGAAGAGCATCACTGATTAATACTATTCCACTCTATGCTTTTTGTTTACCCAAACTCTGTAAAAGCAAGTCATCTTCCTTCTTTTCTTTTTAATTTGCAAGAGACCAAGAAAAATAAAAGTGGTTTCCGGCACTGTGTTGACCCCGTGATGTGCAGAGCGGTCACACCCACTTACATCCTTCTGCTAATTGCAAAGATTGAAATACACCCAGCCACTCTCCAGGACATTCACAGCTCATTCCCTTACACAAAGCATATAACCAGCACCACTAGTACGTAAGTACCACCCTAGTCCATAGACTTCCATGGTACCTGGATTTATGCACACATCACATCGTTATTTTACTAGCTGTGAGAAATGAGCGTCGGTATCCAAGCAATTGCTACAACATGCAATGTATACGCCTAAACACAGAGTATTTTGAGACAACTATCTTACTTGATTTTCCCTTTTGGTACAATCAAAATAAAATAAACCAATGATTTCTTCTTAGGAAATCCCACATTTCCCTGCCATTACTGGAATCTGAGAGTCACAATTCTGCATTCCTTCTCCATATTCACATAGCAAGTAAACTTGTCATTCTCAGATATGTTTCATTACCGCGAGGAAATGGGTTTCTGTTGTGTTTTTAAGAAGTGATCCCTAACAAGCCTTTTTTAAACATCTAGTAATTCTGTCTGACATCTGTCAGTATGTACACAAAATCCTAAACACCTGTCAGGGTTCAAAAAAATGACGGTCCCACAAGGATTGTGTTGAAAGTATTCATAAGAAATGAAGTTCTGCTAAGGGGAAACAAAATCATCTGGCAACATTTTCTATTACTACACAGGTACTTCAAATATCCATGTGAAAACTAGAAGTTTTTCATGTCTGTCAAAAAATTACTCAAATTACATATTCAGAGCATGCTGTAACAATATACTTAATCTTAACTAATACTTTTCAACATAAGACTGAAAACAATATGAATCACATTTATGTCAAACAAACAAGCAGTAATAGCATAATGCAGTACTGTAAAATGTTTTAATTGCCTAGCATGGTTTAAAAAGCAAACCAAATGACAATATTCAGTAACAACTATATCAAGTACTATAATGAGAAAGCTTAAGTATCAGCAATAAAACCCCCACAAAAAACAACATTGCAGAATTGCTGTTTGCAAGTAAGATACATGAAAGCAAACTCCAGAGAAAGGCATAAGACTTTTAAAGACTGAGCTTTCCTTGGATATGCAGCATTTCAGTGCCTGTCCACAGCAAATACTTCACTATTTCAAGTATTTTTAGCTTTATTAAGTAATACGTAAAGGAAAGACGAGGGGAAAAAAAACAAATAAATCAGAGATGGTGGAGCTGCTCTAGCTGAGTACACTCCCATCAATCTTGGCTTCAGACAAATTTTGGCTAAGGCTGCCAACCTTGTTACTCATTCCATGAGTTTTACGGTGACTGTGAAATGCCCCTGCAACAGCCACAAACTACTTGATAGCTTACAGGAATCACTGCAGCGAAGCTCAGGACAGTACCTACATATTAAGAATCAAAGAACTTGGTAATTGGGACACTCCAGCAGTCACATTTGCCCGTAACTAAATATGGACATCCATTTCCCAGTTACTGATGGGACAGTATCCCTAAAATACAGAACTTACTGTATGAATCAAGTCTGCATCAAAGATGTCCTCGCAAGGCACCATATGACAGGTATATATCAGGGTATATATCCACTGTCATCTTCTCCCAGGACAGCAACCATGACTAGACTGATAATAGTAACTGGGAGAGAATCCACCTTCATACACAACCAAACTCTATACTCTAAAATACAACTGAGCTTATATTTCAGCTCATAAACTTTATGGGCTGGTGGGTGTGACTTTTAAAAAAAAAAAAACACACTAAAAAAACCCAGAAAACTCCTGCTGACAGGAACTGGAAAAACAATCTGCTTCAAACAATTGTAATAGGAGCAGAACGATTAACTCCCCGAGCCATTCCAGTAACAATATAGATCATGCCAAGACTTACTAAAATACTTTCCATGGAAGAAGCAGTCCTGGAGATTTTGAGGACAATAGTTAGAAGACAAAACACAAGTGTAGAATGGGTTGGCAAAACAGGGCTGTGCTGCCATATGAAGTGAAGTGCATCAGTGGCCCTTATCCTTGCTCTAATTCTTATATTGAATACCCATGTATGCAATATAAAGAAGCATGCAAGCATTGCTTTTTCTTTTTTAAATCATGTTATCAGAACTGGCATCTTAGCTGTGATTTGATAAAAGCTTAACAGCCACATAATAATTTAAAATGTAACAGACTCAAGGAACAACTTCTGATTTGCCTGTAAAATAGTTATCTGAACTGTGAAGGAAAAAAGAAGAAATTGGTAATTTTCCCTCTCTCCCCCAAAAATATTTCTTCTACAGCATGTTTTTTTCCAACAGGTTTGGGGTTTTTTGGTTTTGTTTCAAATCACTGCCTGAAGTGCAAGTATGCTCTGGAAAAAAAGTACCACTTTTTAGCATTGTCAATACAACCATTTTCAGGGCATTAATTTCCCATTAGGTTCTAAAGACACTGCCAAGGATTTGTTACAGAATATAATTTCTGAATGTAGCCTGCCCCGATGGCTACTCTCTGTGCTTCTTTTCTCATGTTTTAGATGCTGTACAGGATGTGGTCTCAAAGAAAGAAACCGAGTAACCCGAGTGAAGCCAACATCAAAGGCTTCCTTTATTCTGATCCCAAACACCGAAAACAATTTCTCTAACAGCACACCTGTACTTTGACCAAGAACGTTAAACTATTACCTGAGGCACTCCTTATTTTCATTATCAAAATCTGAAGATAAGCAAGTGTGGGGCTTTGGATAACCAAATTAGTTTCACAAGGTTTAATTTTTTTGAGGTCAGCAGAACAAACTTGAATGATGCTAAAATTAACAGTATGGAAATATTTTAGATATTAAGCACTGACCTCTCCATTTTCTTTGTAACTTCTTAACTTTCTCCCTTTATTTTGGGAAAGCATCTAATGTGATTAACCACCCCCTCAGCTGAACATCACAGTGCTTTCTGTGTCAGCAATCTTATAGTGAAAAAAAAAATATACTATGACTCTTATTTAGGGATGGGAAGAAGGGAGGAGAGCTAGAAACTTCCAGACTTTGAAGACCAGTGTAACTGAAAAGAGACAATTCAACACAACGCTTAAGGCTTCTGGTAAACAAGGATAATAAATTTCATCTTGAGTTAAACTCTGTTATGTTCAAAGCAACTCTGAAAAACACTGAATGAGTGCAAAGGGCTCCTTAAAGCTCTTTTTTCTCTCCCTCTTCTTGGTTCCTCCCACAGCCGGTGACCTCTGCTGTTCTCTGTCAATACTAAGAAAACAGTAGATGATGATTACAAACTACAGAACAGTTTTGTTGTAAAAAATGAAAGTGTCCAGAGCATACTGAAATCAAAGCCCTGCGCCTCTCATCCAAGGTCCTCTGCAGCCGAACCAAATAGGATTTTCTGAAAAGATTATCATTTTGAAGGTAAACAAACAGGATATATAAAAATGACAAACTCACCGAGAATGGGCCAGTAACAACAGTCAACGTGCCAAGTAAAACAGACAGTTTAAGGCAAAAGCTGGGTTTATATTATCATGTTACATTTAATCATAATATAATAAAAGCATATGATGTAAGAGAGCTTTTCTTAAAGTAAAGTTTTGAGTTTCAATTACAAAGGATCTGGTCCCAATATCACAGTTAAAGCTGTATTGA
>JAOTQQ010000032.1:46566286-46587329 GCA_026546715.1 Gallinago undulata
AAAGCCCCATCCAGCCTGGCCTTGAACACTTCCAGGGATGGGGCATCCACAGCTTCTCTGGGCAACCTGTTCCACTGTCTCACCACCCTCACAGTAAAGACTTCCTTCCTGATATCTAATCTAAATCTCCCCTCTTTCAGTTTAAACCGTTAGCCCTTGTCCTACCACTCCACTCCCTGATAAAGAGTCCCTCCCCATCTGTCCTGTAGGCCTCCTTTAGGTACTGGAAGGCCACTGTAAGGTCTCACCGGAGCCTTCTCTTCTCCATGCTGAAGACCCCCAGTCCTCATAGGAGAGGTGCTCTCCTCAATACTGATCAAAGCAAACTTCTTACCTTCAAGTGAAATTCAGCAAACCCCTACAAGAAAGAGGGTGTTCTTCAAATTAAAAAAAAAAAAAAAAGGAAGGGTAACAATAATAAATACATCAATAAAAGAAATTAATTGGTGCAGTAGTGCAACTTTGCATTATTACGTGCTTTCTGGGCTTAAACTAAGATTTGGTGCTAGTCTTTGTTTCACTGATTCTGTCGAGCTACATGTATAAACATAGTTTTTATACAAAGTACTGTCTTCTTAATACAGCATACATGATACAGCAGAGTATTTGCTTTTCTCTTTAAAAAAAGGAGTACATTTTCCCCTCTAAGACAGAAGGAAAGATAATTTACATTGCACCAGAAAGAACACAAGTATTAATGATGGGGAATGATGAAGAACGTAAATGGTTTCCATTTTCACATTCAAAAACAAGTACCTGCAAATTAACGCTAAAAGCAATTGGCCTAAAAAAGAACCATGTTTCCATGCCAACTGATCACAGAAATACATATAATTCAACAAAAATCAAATAAACTACAAAACAAGGAAAAAAAAGAAAGCAGAAGTGCTGGAAATCAAGATCCTGACCATACCCAACTATTTTACAAGAATAGCAAAGAACAAAACAAAGGATGCAATTTAAGACATGAATGGTATACAGCTAATGGCACTTCATCATTACAATACTTCTAAAAGCTGTCATTCTCTAGTCAACAAAAAACAGGATACAGAACACCTCTATTAAGAAGGAGGGAACACTTATACAATAGTGGCAATTCTTATGGAGGTTTCACAGTTGGTAGAAACGAAAGCGCAAGTTACTATTCAGGGCACATCTTTCATTGGGATTTTATTTTTTATCTTTATCTAAGAAGGTCTTGCTTTGTTCCTTGCTCACACTGAGTTGTACTGGGGTTCTGCAATCAGTCAGCAGAGCAAGGCAGTTCGCTATCTGGGTGTTAGTTGCAAAAATCAAGCACATTAGGAGTGAGCAGATACGTATCTGCATACAGGTAGCTCACATAACAATGCACACACACATCTGATATTATTAAAATTGTGTATGAGTGACTTCAACTTCAGAATTGATAAAAAGATGCTACTGCTTTCTGTACCACAGCAAAAAAAAAAAGAAGTTCATACATACAATCCATATATGGTCTCCACACATGTATGGATTTGTATGGGGAAAAAGACTTATTTTAAGCAAGGAAGTTAGAAATACTGAATAGAAAAGAATGCTACACATCTAAATATACACAGTTCCAATATACTGACATTTACATGCAATAAAACCAGCAGATCATTTGTTCTTTAAAACCTAGAGAAATAAATAACCTCCAACTAAAAGGTCTATAAAATCTGTGTGCTAAATGAATATGAACCGAAGTCAGGACAATAAATTTCTGTTTCTTAATATGTATTTATTTTATCAAGTACGCAGCAGTGCTTTTCTTCCTATTTAGTTCTTAAAAACATATTAAGAGTCATTAGATTTAAAGTAGATTAAAAGTTATGGTCACCGAACACAAAGTTAGAAATCCCAGCATTAACGCATTTTAGCATATTTGAATTTTACTGTTTTGCTGCATTCTCCATAAACAGAGAACAGAAAATTACAAGTGCTTGTACCCATCCTACAGACTTCATATTTATGGGAACATAAAGATTACGTGACAATAGGCGTACACAATGCATGGAAAAGTGCAAAGTTTATATAAAATGATTTTTAGATTCATTTACTAGCTGAGGTCTCGGTAGGGACCTCAGTGAATGAATGGGAATAACTATATGGCCATGTTCCAGCTTACCCAGATAGTATGAAAGATTTAGGGTTTCACCAAACTTTCTTCCTCTGTCAATTCATTGCCAATTGTCAAGAATTGCAATTTTAGATGTTGCAGTTTCTTGCTGCCCTTTTAAACGACCATTGATAACAAAACCCATGCATTTTCTAAGAAAAGCTTTGCCATCTCAAGGTCAAAAATAAAATATCCTCATCAAAAAGAACTTAGTTGAAAAGCTCTTAAGTCACTAAGATGATTTTTTAATAAGAAGAGTGCTTATATCACAGCTCAAGAAAACTGTAAACTTCCAGTATCTCTGAATTCTTTATGTTCTGACTACCTTTCTGCTACCTGTACCTAAGGTCAGCCACAGGTAACCAACCCAGCATTACACTAGCTTTTGTAGAAGCTGAAAAATGGAAATTCATCTGGGTGGAGAGGCCACAATTTCTGCAGAGTTCTTCATGTGTAAAATATTACTTGTGGGCAGTACCCACTAAATCCTTGTTTGGCTTCCTCAAAAAAAAACCCCACCCTACACATACGCTTAGGACACACTGAATATTCCTAATCAATAAAACTATATGTAAAGTTATGCAGTTCACAATAACCTTTGCAGTACACAAACTGTTCAGTAACTCTGGAAGTACAAATGACTACTGACAGGGAAAAATCTATTTTAATCAATTCCTATCTTTAATATTAGAAAAATTACCCCTACTCAAAACAGGAGCAGCAACTGAAAGCTGTCAGTCAGCTCTAGAGC
Organism: Gallinago undulata; assembly: GCA_026546715.1. Lineage (NCBI taxonomy): Eukaryota > Metazoa > Chordata > Aves > Charadriiformes > Scolopacidae > Gallinago > Gallinago undulata. The sequence goes on from JAOTQQ010000032.1 coordinate 46,569,160, forward strand.
AGACAGTACCTGCACACACAGCTCCATGCTTCCCTGACAATTTATTCCTGTTATGTTTTGGAAAGACCAGGGGTGGCAAAAGCGAGTAAGATGAAAGGTCAGTTCAGCTTCTCAAACCTTCACCTCCTTTCACCTACTGTCAAAGAGATTCTACAAACACCTTTCTACTTTTTGGAAGCTTCTGAAAGTTAGTTTTGTACTAGCTACATCATTTCCCTACCATCTATGAAATCATCTGTAAAGCACATTGATTCTTCGTACAGAACTGCCTTGGGCAAGATCCTAAATGGTAACAGAGCAGAAGACTCCATGTTATTTAAATATAAACAGGAGAACAATAATGAAATAAAAATAAAAAAATAAATCATTGTCAACAGAGCAACAACTGTGAGGGCAAACAGCAACAATTTCATGTTCAGCAACACTTCTCCCATAGCCTTGGCCAGCATAGTCTGTTTATATAAATGAAAGAAAGAATGCTGCCCCGAACTTGCCCATTATCCCACAGAAAAGGTATTGTGGGAATGTTAACTTTCACCTGGCTGACTTCCAGATGTCCACAGGAAAAAACACCCTTTTTAAAATTTTAGCCAACTGAAGAATACTCCACATTTTTCACATTTTTCAATTATTCCAAGCAATGTATGAACTCACATAGGCCTTGAACTGAATCCATATAAAATGGACACAATGAGATGATAGACTACTCTGTATAAAAAAAGAATGAATCAAGGGGTCTTGTGTCCAAACCAAACAGCCAGTATCGTAGTTCACAAACCACGATAGCTTTTGAGAAAGGCAGTGCATTTCTAGAATAGCAGAACTGTTTGCAGTGTCCGTAAGAGTACTGACTGGACAATGGGAGTAGGAACTAAAAAAAGCACCGTCCTGCTTTCAGCAGCACGGCCTGATGCTGTGATGCAGGGCTGGTACCATGTGATGAAGATGCCGTCCGAAGCCTGCATTCTGTCATACAATTAACGAGAGAGAAATGCTTCTCGCTACGCATCTAGTATCTGAATGGGACCCACAACGGAAACTGCAACACTGAAGAGAGCCAGGCACAGCAACCATGCGGACTGGAGAAGACCCCAAAGCAAAACAAGCAAAAATTCCCCTTTCTGTTTGAAACAGAAGGCATTTTCCTTGCTCCTTTCCATCTGGCACTTCAAGTAGCTGTCTTTACTTAACAGTCGTCTTGAAGTTTTTAATAGTCCTACAACACACAAACTCAAACTGAAAGAAAATATCCCTTCCGTCTTCTCTTCTGAAGTTCAACTGTTAAGTAAAAATAGCTCACAATCATGTCTCCACTCCAAGCTTTCGTATCTCAGCAGAAGCAAGAGTACTCAGTGCTAGCATAACATCCCCATATTTCAATGTATGGCACATGGAGCTGCAACCTCATCACTTAACAGTATTTTGTTGGTTTGTTTGCATACATGTCCTGCCAAACTAGGTGGTGAAATACAGTTTCCAAAGTCAAATACACAGGAGGCATTTTTTTGCTGTTTGAAGAGGAAAAGAAAAGCTTTAATGGTAGAAAGTACATCTTTAATTTGAAAAAAGTAAACTCTTCAATCACAGCAGAACATTTTGTACAGCGCTGCGTTCAGTCAAGCCACGGGTTATCTTTTTATTAAGTGGATTTACCTTAATTCAGTTCACAACTGAAAGCACACTGTCTCCCAAACCATTCCCCTGTGGTAAAACAAGACACGAACAAAATCTACCAAGCACCTACTCAGAGCACCATTAACAGAATCCTACTCTAATTTGGTGCCATTTCCAACAGGTACCAGAGTACTTTCCCAGGTAACCTCATCATTATTGCCTGCACTGAACACATGGTGGGATTGGGCACAGGAAAATGGAGTGAATTTTCCCAGATCATTTCTAAGGCTACTTGCAAGTGTGAGACCAACAAGATCATCTGGGCCATTCCATTGCCACTTTCGGGCATTTGCCAGCACCAGTCTCTGCCCCACTCTCCCCATTCTCCTGTCAATAATTAGACCAAATTTGCCCTGAAAGTCAGCTACCCTGCACTTCACTTACCTAAGATTTTTAGAAATGAGAAACTTTTCTTGTCTAACTAAAAAAAAAACAACAAAAAAACAAAACAGTAGAGGACTTAAGCTCTCTGAAGGTGATTCAGCTCTCATGCAGGACAATAATTTCCTAACATAGGTGATTCAATGTTCCTTTTATAGGGATACAAATCCCATACAAAGAAGTTATATGTACGCTCATGTATGCTTTTAAACTAGAACACAAATGTCCAATAAAAAGTCATTGCAAAGAACTACACTTTTCTTTGGTTTTGCTGATTCCTAAATACCTTACTGCAAATGTGAAATAAGCCAAGTTTATACTGAAACAAGAGTTCAAACAAGCTTACACTAGCTTAAGTAACTTGATTTAAAATTGTTCTTAATTAAATGTGAGCAGTTTCCTAGGTATCATATGGCTTATTCATGGACTGCTTCTTTACCATGCGCTTTTGTGATCAAAGAAATCTTAGATATAACAAATGAGTTTATTTTCTATTTGTAAAGATAATCCACTGTTTGATGTTCTTTTTGGAATTAGCCTTCTAAAATGAAAACTAATTTTTACTAATTCCCTTTGAAAATCTAAGAGAATTTCCTTATTTTGGGGATCCCTTTTTTCCTGCACAAAAAAATCCCCTCCTGCCAATAAACTTTCAGGGCATCTCAATAGCTGCGAGAATCACATAAACCACACTTGGAAAAATTCATCATTTCTATAAGTATCTCCAGGACAGTCAAAAAGCCCAAACTTTCTTTTCAGTTTTCAGTTAGGTTTTTTTCCCTTTTGACTCTTTCTGGGTATAAGAAAATATTTTTGATTTATATATATATTTTTAGCAGATTTTTTAAATGTATTTTTTTGAAAACAAAGCCATAAAACTCAGGAAGAAAATCACTAACATGATTTAATGGGCTTAAAAACAACTCCAGGGAGAAGACAATAGTAAAGTTATGAAAACAAATGCAAAATTGCAATATTCACAGTACTTCAGGTTCTAAATCACTAACTCAATGCAATATACTGTTTTGTACTTTTTTTATTCACAGAACTAAGGAAATAAAATTCATGATTCTGGAGAGTCCTCATAACCCTAGTTCTTTCAACTAAGTGTCAGAACTTGTTCCGCAACTGCAGGTACTGAGCCAAACCAATCTTTGGACAAAATTTTAACAAAAGGGTTATCCTGTAATTGGGCTTAGTTTGTAGGATGCCCCCAGGATCCCATGGATTCGTAAATCCACTCCAATTCCCCTTGATAGCAACTGGAAGCTGAGTAACTCAACATCCTGAGGGATTAAAATCTGCTAGGAAAAGAAAAGTTGTGCCTGCAGCTTACTGTTCTCCAAATTCCTACTTAAAATCCTTGTTTATTGCTTGCTCTAAGGATATAGTTCTCACTGCTGAATACATAATGCTAGATTTAAATTTTAGATGGCTGCAGGGTGGTCATGAGATAAATACCAAGTGTATTTGTATGCCTCCGCATGTACAGTAAGAAGGAAAGTCATCTGGATTCAAGGATTCAAAACATGAAATCTTTTGAACAAAGACATGGTAAGAGAAAGCCTTGGACAGAGAACTGCCAAATGCAAACAACATACACAACCAAACCCAAAAGGCAAGGTATTGTGAAACCCTTTCAGAACCATACAATACTATGGAAATTAAGTGAACTTAAAACTCCCCTGCAATACTCTCGTCATAGCTAATTTGTGATTTCCTGTACGCTCAGTACTAACAGTACAATGGAGCCTCTATTGTGAGCCTCCTCCCACAAGCTTTTAAAAAATGCAAGACATTCTTTTTATCTAGACTGGCGTGGCTAAAATACATCCAGCTCTACACAGATAAAAGGTTATTTTCTTAGATGTTGCTTTTGTTTGTAAAAATAAAAAATAAAAATTTGCTGTCTGGTTGTGCTGAGTTCAAAGTTCACAAAGGAGTAGTGCTTTGGTGGCTAAATTGCTGACCATGAATCTCAAGCAGAGCAGATGTAGGAAGCCGCTTTAGCTTTAAAATAACAAGAAAAGACTCCACATTAAGAACTATCTACAAATTGAACACAATTCAAATAGGCTTTGAAAGTCTTGCAGGAGCTGAAAAAAATCAACAAAAATTTGGCAGAACCAAGGAATAATGTGATCGCAGTATTAACTACAAATCTTGATTGAGGATGAAAGTAATAAGTCCTTTAGGTGCAAGTAACTGGTTTATAGATGTACTCAAAATTTATATTGCATTTTTTTCATCTTAAAGGATCCTGAGAGCTAATGCAAACAAATCACAAGGAACAAGACTTTCCACACCAAAAGCTGGCAGCAAAACGAAAGACAGTAATCCCGGCAGAAGGCAGTCTAGGAAAGGAGCACAACTAGCAGAGGTGGACTTTTAGCATGCAGGAGAGAACTTGGCAAGGACTCAAAATAAAACCTAAAATGCTGCAGTGGTTGTGGTCAGTATCTTAATAATGTGTCTTACTCAAGAAGTAGTCTATTAAGATAGAGACTTAGCTAGCAAGTTCCAGGCAGCATGGGAGTGTACACATACAACACTGTATTACTGAAGATCACTTGTCAGTAATGCTGATTATATGAACGAGAAAATCATCAATGTGAGAAAGGCTGTGATACACATTAATACTACTCAGTGAAGTACTAGACATGCATTAAGACGGTTGGTAGACCACAAATGTGAAAATGCTCATTATCTGGTTGAAAATAAACACTTTAACATATCTGGTACAACACATTAAAGAGAAAAAATATTTAAATATCAGTTTAAGAGTTTGGAGACAGGCTTGTGGTTATCTCTGCCAAACACTTTTGTCCTGCATGACTCTGCAAAGACTAAAGCTACATACTCAGCAAGAGACAAACTGGCTACAACCATCTAATGAAATTTGACTCATCTGGGAATTTTGATGAAGTGCTCCACACCACAGTTTCTGCTAAGCCATACATTTTCTTTATGGGATTGAGAGTGCCATACCGCAAATATGCAAGAAGCAACAGTAATTTTGGACAGTTTGGCTTAAAATAGAGGGCTAATTCTGAAAATCCATATTCAGGTAAAAATACCACAGAAGCCAACAGAAATTCTGCAATTAAAGATACTGGGATCTGCACCAATGGCAAAGCCATTCCTGTCTGTCAGCCCCTAGCAGCACCTCTCCCTGACGATACGTATGACTAACAGCTGCCTGGGGCTGCACTCCCTGCCTCCAAATCCTCCTGCAGATCAGCCCAATCCAACTGGAGAGCACGCATCTTAGTATAGCTCCTTTCTGGCTCATTCTCACAACTTCTGACTCACCCAGGGGCTATGATGACATTCTGCAGAGTGAAAAAAATGTACGTGTAGTAGAAGATGATGAAAATACCCTACAGTGCTGCTTCTCTTCTGGCTGAGCTCTGGCTCCCCAGTGCAGTGAGTGAGCACAATGCAGGACAGCACATTGACTATTCCTCTGCTCGGCCAGGTACAGGGCGTTATGGCACGTGGTGTATGCTCTGGCCATAGGAATGGAATACAGTTTGACAGGAATGCAGCAGGGAGAGCCCTTGAGAGTTGGATTTACCATTGCTGCTGTCATCAGAAGGCAGCCACGGGTGAATTCCTATTCATAATGTTTGGAGGGTGGGAGATGGGGACAATCCCCCTTGTGCCAGCAGCAACAGCAGTCAGCCCAGCTTTACAAGGTTTCAACATGAGCAAAATAGAAAGCAGGACCACTCTCTTTTACTGCCACTAGAATTCAGCTTTTCTAAACCACTACCTACCGTACCTGTGGTTAGACTTTGTTCTGACTGTCCAAGGTTGATGAGGGCCCACAATCTTTTTGCACAAGACCAGGCACATTTAGGTAAATGTGCATTAACACCAGGCTGCCCGTCGTGGTTTCCCAAGTACAGACATTTCTCGCTTCTGAAGGTCACGTGTCAACCAAGCACAGAGGGTGGTAAAAGCAACACTTGCTTTAAAAGGCAGCAAAACAGCTACGCTCTTGTCATGTTCTGCATGGTAGCGTGAGAATTAATTGCAAAGCTTCCAGCATACCCCGCCGAGACGGACCTCTCACCACTCTTATCACAGGGTGTGTCCATGTACAACTGCAAAAGATGGAATCTATCAAAAAATATTGGGGCTGTTCAGGAAGACCGTTAGCACACACCCAACGATAAGAAATCTGGACTGCATACAGGAATTTGGAATTGTGACTCAAGTCAAGTAAGATCTGTTTCCCTTTTTTTGCGAGCTGGCATCAGGGCTCCCCTAAAAAGACTAAGAGGAGAGGAGGGGTGACATGGTGAGTTCTGGCATAGACACAGAGCCAGAAAGAACAACTTTCACTGCAGACTTATGTAACTTTGCCAGTGGTGACACAATTCGCTGAAAGTGATTTCGGCACAGACAAGGGACATCCACTGACCTGTAAATAGAACTATTAAAATATGCCTTAAAATACCTAACATAAAGCAAAATTATATAATCATATTACCCCATGTTTTAATACTGGAGCTACAATGCCTTCATATGTAATGGAAATAAAAAGCTTTCTATTAATAAAATCCTTAACTTTACAATTACTCTGAACAATTGTCCCCAGCCCCGAGGTCAGCTTTTTCTTCTTTCTGTAGAGAGCCCCTTCTGGCTGACTACCCTGGCAGGTACAGGGCAAGGAAGTTCCTCCAAGAGCCCCTTGAAAAAGGCAGGTATAATACAAGATGAAAATGTGAACATGTGCAAGTCTTCCAAACTAAATACCAACATGAAACATGCTTTAGCAACAGCAGTGTTTAGTTCAAAGAAAAAAAAAAAAAATCAAACAATGTCAATTTTCAGTTATGTTGATTAGACATAAACCAGCTAATTAGTAAATGTAATAATAATAATACAGGAAAAGTGATATGTTTGAGATGAAATGACAAAAAAACTTCATAGAAGAGACAAGTTAATTTATAATCACCTTCCTCAAACATTAAATTCTTGCTCTACCATAACAAATATAAACATGCTATGTTTTGCACATGCACATCAAAAAATAATTAACCTATTCATCTAATAGAGAGATTTTTCAGGATAGGTTTCTTTTGAGTGATTTCTTTTTATTTGGAATTTAATTTTACCCTGTAAGCTGTTTTCTTTCTTATTTAAAAAAAAGTTATTATTTCATTACTTTTCTTTTTTTCCTTTTAAGGCACTGCCTGCTGCAGCCCCCATAGAGCTAAAGACCATGGTTCGGACAGCTGTCCCTCTGGCAGCTCCATCCTGGGCTCTGGTGTCAGAGGCAGGCAGAGCCCAAGGGTGCAGCTGAGGCATGTTCTGCTTCACGATACTACTCCCTGTCCCAGACCTGGCCACAGACAGTGGCTACAAGGCGGCACAGATTAGACAAGCACAGGGACTGTCTCATATTCCTTGAGGAACTGGGAAGGTCTCTGGTAGGGTTCCAAAACAATTTTAAGGTTTTACTCATATCAACCAACAAGCCAAAGCTGAACATCAAAGGACAGGGCCCCATGAGCGCTTTTAAAAAATTCTAATCCAGGGACTCACAGCACCCTTTTTCACATCATAAACTATTTCAGACTCTTACTCTGCTTCTTCTTCCCCACAATACCACTGCATAAGGTCATACATCAGTTTCAGAGAGCCAACACTTTGATGCTGCTCCTGAAACACTTCCAAGCACATTAATTGTTTGGGGAGACGGGCTGAGGATTACTGCGCGTTGGAAAAGATCCTATCGTAATCACAGCTCAAAGATCCTGAAACACCCACCACAACTGGAAACACCGGTGCACTTCTCCAGTCTTCCTGGAGGAATACTGATGAGGGAGCAAAGGGTTACATTTCAGCAGGAAATGTTAATTTTAGATTTCTCTGTAATGAATGTTTGCTATCTTTTCCCGATCAATACATAGATTCAAATGAATCATCATCTTTGCTCTCAAGGCAGTAGAAAAGAGACCCAAAAACACAGCTGGGAATTTCTGTCTTCCCCAACCGTAAATTCCTTGCTACAGTGCCTGGAAGTGAGAAAGTGTGTGCGGCAGAGGAACTAAGGCTAAAGGGCTATGTAGTACAGCTTTTATCCTCACCTTAAATTTTAGGACATGTATTAAAAGCGTAACTCCATCTCTACTCTCTCACTAAATAAATAATTATGGGGCCAGAAGGTTAGGGAGCCTCATCTGAGGCTGCTATATTGCTATATCGCCAACTGCTATGGGATTTGAAAGCTTGACACATGCTGGAGAGTATCACCTCATCAATGTTCCCAGCTGGCCTGGGAGGCGAAAACCTAAATATTACTCTTTAAGGCAGGTCTCTAACGCTCAAGCAGTCAACCTCTCCAGATAAGTTTCATGAAACATAGTTATTACAAATGCATGGTAGGTAAGGAACACATCATTATAGTCCAAAATATTTGCCTGGTTTTAAGTAAGTGTTATATTTCACATCAGCAAATCAAAGATCATGTTGTTTCTCAGCATCTTTACTTTACATTTAAATCATGTGCCTTTCCATACACTTACCATTGTTCAAACTTTTTACTTTTATAATAAGTTTGGGTTTCTTGTTTTAAATTGGGTGGTTTGGGGTTTTTTCATGCTTATGATATTCACGTGAGCAGGTACTTTGGGATAATGTCAATTTTCTCCCCAAAAGGGACTACCCAGAGCCTAGTCAGGGATCTGCAGTAGATGTTCTTACTTGATAAGGAGGGGCTGACTTTACATTTCAAAATGTTGGCAAGCATGCTACTGTATCTGTACAATAACACTTAACAGTAGCCAGCCCAATCCTAATCTCTGGGATCACACTTTTGGCTAAGTACTGCAACTGCTTTGTTTACATTGTAAATAAAACAATAACTTTTAGAAACAGAGAGATTAGTAAACTGAAGCATCAGGTATTCTTAGCAAAGGGCAAATGCTATTTATCTTTTGATACAGAAGGACAAGTCAAGAGCTAACCAAGCTGACAAACATAAAGGCACTCGTAATTTGTTTTGTTGCGCTATCAGGAACTCCACAGTATGATAAAGCATCGCAGCGCACACAATATTTACAATGATGAGCTTTTTACACATAGTATATACTGTGTGCTCAAAAGCTAGATGCTCCAGCTACTCCTTAACTACATATGACAAAACCAAACTGGAAAATCCACAAAGGTGACTGCAGTAGTTTCATTTCAAAAGAGTAGTTTCATTGACTAAATTCTTCTACTGAGCGCAACTACAGCGATTCTCAGGACAGTTACTATTTTATTTACCAATTCACTAATGAAATAACACAACACTTCACAGAGAAATACTGGATCTATGTTACTGAGCCAGGGGGGTGGGGGAGGAGGTTTGGAAGCTGGTGTTTACAGAAGGCCAGAGAACACACCACTGACTCTGCACCAATTTATGACATAAAAATAAATGCAGAGGAACTCCATTTACATCCCAAGTATTATTTTTCAGGAACAATGACAAAAACGAGGAAACAGTTTAACTGTCAATTTCTCTCATATCTTCACGAATTGCAGCCACCCCATAAACACCTAAGTCTTGTTCAGACTGGAAAAGGGTGGCAGGTTGGGAGCAGGGGGTCGTTAGTTTCATTTTGCTTTGAAATACACTAGTGAACTGCAAGTGGACAAAATATTTTGTCATCAGCTTAACTCTGGGGATGGCTGACATAATAATAAACCATAGAGGATATTATTTGTCAAACATTAAGGATTTCCAACATGGAAATCTTGCTGCCTTTGGGGGTCAACAAAGAGCAACGTTATAAAATATACTGAAGTTAGCAGTTTGGGCTGCTAATTTTATATGCCTGCTTCACCGACGCACAGCTAAAAATAGATAAAACAGATAAGAACACAGAACAAAGAGATGCACTGGACAATTATCTTTCTACTAGCATGGTCTACTTTATAGTGAGCTTTTTAACCCTTTTTATTTACAAGGGGAGATTTTTAAATTGTTACTCAATGTCATTTCAATCTACACCTGAAATTACTTAAATATAGATTTTATTTTTCTTACTATTTTCTTGTTCTCTTCCTAATGGGATACAATAATGAGATTTAAAATATTTGAATAAGGACATCAGGCTACTTGCCAGGGGGCTCAAATGCTAAATAAGAATATTTACATCTTCTAAGACCCAGGAGAAGGAATCTGTGTGATGCACTCGAAACACATATGTATATCACAGATATGATAGCTAATTTTAATTCACTGGGAGAAAAAAAAGTACATGTTCACTTGAGTTTATTAGGCCTCATTATTTTCAATGAGGCTAAAGGGATGATTATCTTTAGCTGCTCCATGCAGCCTAAAAGCAAACATTCTTCCTGATAAGGACAACAGTTATTAAAATATAAGGCTATGCTAAATCGTTTAGTTTAAGTTACAACAGCTGAAATTTTGAAAACCACCATTGATAACATTATTCTGCCCACATCAGTACTGTGAGTGGAATCCTGACTTTTGAATTTAATTTTTTAGATGAAAACAAAGCAGCATAGCAGACTGACTCATACCTACACAGTAAATAGGCTTATTCTCCACTTTATAGCCTTCTTTTAGTATCATTTGCTTACAAAATGATAATGTTTATAAACAGAATCAACATTCTGTCTCCTTATGTCTGGGGGAAGGAAATAAAAAAAAAAAATCACCTTCAGATTTCAGATTAACATGATAATTTATGCCAAGCAATTCTAGAGGCATATCTGTAACAACACCCCATACATATTATTCATGTTACCTTACAAACCAGCAGCAATCCATAAATGCATTTGGTAGCACATGTTTAAAAAAAAAAAAAAAAAAAAAGGAAGAGGGAAGAAAGAAAAAGAGAAATTCAAATTTACGGAGAAGAGCCTTCCCTCTCAGATACACAACCCATCCGCAGATTTAGCAAAATCATTTCAACAGCCAGGCCTTAAGCACAGCAATAAAACACCGCTTTTAAACTTCCTGTTTATTGAAATATCAGCACGGCTTTCCCCCCCCTTCCGTCGCACTTTACCAGCATTTCTCTGCAGTTAAAAACCCGGGCACCGCTCAACCCAAGAGGGAACGGGACCGAGGGGGGAAAAAAAAAAAAAAAAAAAAAAAAGACAAGACACCCCAAATTCAAATTCCTGATTGCAGTTTTAGCGCCGTTTGACTTTTTTTTATTTATTTAAGAATGAATTATACCCGCAGCCGACCTCCAGTCCCCTGGCTGCGCCTCACACACACCCCGCTTAATTTTTATTTTTAATTTTTATTATTATTATTATTCAAAATCCCTGCTACCGGGCAAAGTTGCGCTGGCGACACGGGGCCGTCAGGGGAGCCCCGCCGCCCGGAGGGGCTGCGCGGAGGGGCCGGGAGCGGCGGTGACGGGCACACAAAGCGCGGGGGCCGATCGTAACCCACCTCACACCCACCCTCACCCACACCCACCCACCCCCGGTCCCCACCGCCGCGACCAGGCCGGCCGCGACGCGACACGACACGACACAACACGACAAGACGCGACGCGACACAACACGACACCAGGCGAGAGAGGGGTTACCTAGCGGCAAGCCCTTGTTCAGGAGATGAGAGCTGCCCATTGAAGCGCTACGTCCGGGCTGGCCGCGGGGAGGAGGCCGGGGGGGCACCGCCGCTCCGCGACGGCCGGGCCGGCAGCGAACATACGAGCCGCCGCGGCATATGGCGGCGACTCCCTGGGCGCCCCTGAAGTGAGGCGCCGCCGGCGCGCGCCCGCGCGCATGCCCGCCCGCGCGCACCCCGCCGCGCGCACGCGCGCCGCCCGCGGGAGGGGGGAGCGGCCGCCGCTGCCGCGGGTGGGGCTTCCGCGCCCCCTCCCGATTCAATCTCCTGGTTCCAGGAGACCACCAAAGACAGGAAGTGAGCGGGGCGGGCGCAAAGCCTTACGCGCCCTCCAGCCGGGCGTTTCGTACGTGGGCTGACAACGCGGGCACCGAGACAGCGACCGGCTGTTCGGGCCCAATCTGGCGGCTTCTCCGTTGTTTTGTTTCGTTTCAACTTCAACAAACTTAACGCTGGCGGCATTCGACGCCCCCCCTGGCACCCCAAAGCACTGGCGCTTCTGGCGTTTCATTATTTTTTGCGCTATTCGGCTCAGGCTTCTTCCCCGATTATCGGGAGCAAATATTCCTTCCCTAAATTAACAGGGAAGAAAAAAAAAACAAAAACAAAACACAAACCCAACAACAAAAAAACCACCCAGAACACTCTTTTGTCCCCAACGAGTGCAAGTGCATTGAGTTCAATGCGCGGGGCGACCGGCGCCGGACCCCCTTCGATCCTCACCCTCTGTCCCTCTTTATTAGTAACGGGCTGCCCCCTCTCTCTTGCTGAACCCTCCCCTCCCGGGACCACCGCCACAGCTCCCGGGTCTCCCCGTTCCCGCATGGGGAAGTGTCCTCTGCCACTCTCTCGGCGGGGGGACGAACTCAGCGTTTTGTCTCTGCGCCACCCAAAGCGGAGCCGCGACTGAGATTCGGGTCAAAGTCAGGTGGTACCGCCAGCGTCCACGCCCCGGCTTAACCCCGATTAACCCCCCCCCCCGCCGACCCCGAGAGCCCGCCAATCGCCTCCCCGCCGAAGCGGCACTGACGGCGGCGGCGGAGGACGAAAACCAAAGTCGGCGCGGCGCCCCCGCGGCCGGCGGGGTCAGCTGACGGCGGCCCCGCCCCGCCCCGCCCGGCTGAGGGAGTGGTGAGGGCGGCGGGGCCCGCAGCGCCGCCATGGCCCCGGCTGCTTCCTCCCTTCAGACCCGGGTACCGCTGTCTGAGGAACTTCTCCTTCTCGCACAGCTGCCTCGGCTGCGGCCGGGGCAAGCAGGGAGTGTTCGCTCGTTCCCTCCGCTTCCCCGCAGACGAGTCTGGCGAACGAAAACCCCACCTTTTCTGCTCCCCCCCCCCCCAGCAATAAAACGCTCGGGTTCTGTCAGCGGTCACGCCGCAAAAACGGCCCCACAGCCCGCGCTGCCACAACAGCACCTCAGAGATGCCGGGGGCGGGGGGTCCGCGCCGCCTCAGAGAGCGGCCCAGGAAGCGGGGGGGGAAGAGCACTGGGGACGACAGGTCAACCTCTGATAAAATTAAGATCTTAGCACCGTTTTGTGAGCTCAGCTGTAAACCGGGGCCCGATTCTTCTCAGAGAGGGAAAGGGCAAAGCTCTTACCGACTGCGAGGTGAGGGGAAGCGGGGCCACCAAGCCAGGCCGAGGTGCGGCTGCCCCAGAGGAGTTTGGGGTGCCCTGGCTGAGGGGGAGCCAGCTCGGCCTACACCTGCCCCTGCCGTCACTGCCTTCCTCCAAGCCAAGCTCCCAGGGCTGAGTTTCAGTACCTCATCTCACACCATTTTTAAATTTTTTAAATTATTTTTGCAGGATGCAGTGAAGTCAGGACTCACCGAGTGATTTTAAAAACTCCAGGGGGGTGTTAAAATCACCAGGGGTGCTTTTTAAAGACTTGCGCACAGAAAGGGTGAGAGGTAGACACAAAGATTGTGCAGCTTTTTTTTTTTGTTTCTGCAGGATTGGCCTGCAATACTTGTGGTACCCGTGGTGATGGGTATATTGGAGGTAGCTAATACAAATTAGTTATAGGGAGTCCTGGGCAGCGTTTGTTAGTAATTCACTTTGAGAAGTGACATGCTTGATAGTAGGAGCAGATTCTGTGCTTCTATATACACAGGCTGTAGCTTTTCCTGGGGATTTTGGGTTTTGTTTGAGAGGGGAATACACGAACCCAAAGGTTATAAATGGCGGTTTCAGCCTCCGACTTGTATGGATTTTCAGTGCACACCTAAAGGATTTTAGCTTATAGGCAGTCTTAAGCAACTTGGCTCCAGCTCCCTAATAACTTGTTTTTCCCAGGACAAGTTTATGCAGCCTCTGACTTTCTTCATTTTCTTCCTGTATTCATGGAGAAGTCTTTTGTGGCTCAGTAGAGATGTCTCAGACATCATCAAACAACAGTTTCTCTAGATTCTCACTGTGCATCACTAGGGCAGCATCTAGCCAAATGCCTCATGTGGGGTTCATATAAATAAACAAATTTGGGTTTAATCACTTTAAAGTGGTTAACCACTTTATTGCCATTTATAGATGTTAGCACATATAAAAATATATACATATCAAAGCTGTAAAAAGAAAATAATGATTTTTTTTTTCACTATTTAAGTTGCCATGTGGCAAAGTTTCAGCAGGAACGAGCATTAGGGGTAGAACAAGCTTAAACTGCAAATGCAGTATCTGTGAATACCAAAATGGATATGGAAGTATCTCTCAGGAAAAAATAATAGTGGAAAGTGAAAATTCAGAAATGAAATTAAAGTTCAGTTGTTTTTTTTTTTTTTGTACAGAGAAACATAAACAGATACAGGCAATGAGACCATCTCCTTGGTGGGGTTACATGACTGGGCAAATGTTTAGTTCTAAACTGGAACTGCTGCTTCGAGGAGGGAGGGGAGTGTGGTACAAAATATTATGACAAGGGGAGTGCTCTAAGTGAGGATAAGTTGGCATGATGAACAGATGGAGTATTCAATAACAGGAGGTTATTAATACTGCAGTTTGGTATTCTCTACGCTACTTCATGAAGGGATTCATATGCTTGCTCTTTTTCCTTTCTGATCGTACGCAGACCTAACAAATACACATGCTGTAGGTAATGCCGGACTTATTTCCCTGCCTGCGCACGCGTGCGCACACACACATCACAAACGCGTGTTCCCTGGGAAAGCACCAAGGGCTGGATCCTCAGCTGACTGCAGCTGGACCAACTGTGCTCCTTTCAATAGCAGAAAGCTGATTTGCACCTGCTGAAGGAGAGAGGTTATCTGACTCCGTCTCCCCAGTCAAAAGGTCTCTCCACTCTGCTCTTCGACAGCTGCCACAAGGCACCTGCTCTAAAGGATAAACTATGAAGAATCTCAGGATGGAAAAGAAAACAATATAACCCAAGAGCCACTGAAGTCCTCCTTCAGTACGCACTGCAATGCTCTTTCTGTTTAAGAAAATCAAGCTTGCCTTCACACACAGTTCAGTCCTCCTCTCCTACGTTGCTTGTGGTGGCCTAGTTTTAGATGGGACATGAGAAGAGCAGACCAGCTGACTTCAGTCAAACCCTCTGCTGCTGCCATCAGTTTTACTTTCTACGTTCTCCAGCTCACCTCTGGGTCACCAAACATCAACCAGCTTCACATTTTTTAGTCTATGGCTTGTACACCTATAATATAAGTCTATCTCCCACAAAACGTAACAATCCCCATTCTCTTATCACATTTTGGCACTGCTGTCACTGTGACCTTTTTTTTAAACAGTAATGTTACACAGCTGAGTGTCTTCTGTGTTTTGCACTAAGAATTATGGCATTTTTCAAAGCCCCCAAACTGTTTCTTGGCTTCTTTAGAGTCAGCTGGAGAAGCACATGTGCTGAAGAGTAAATACATTGTTTTAAGTGTATCTGTTAACAGCCATATGTATAATTTAAGCACAAGTTTTATTCCCCTCAGAATGTCTAATCATAAGGGCATGACCTTGGGCTTTCACAAATTAGATACATTAGGGTACAATATCTTTAGCAGATGTGACTTTGAAGATACGGAAAGAGAAAGTTTTACTGTTGTATCCTACAAGCAATGAGCCAAGATACATGTTGAATGCTCTCTAAAGTGCATAATGTTTGACAATATTCTTCCATCTAGATACTAAGATTGTGTACTTACAATTATTTTTTCTAGTTTGTCACAGCTGCGTATGCTGGCTTTTTTCATGCATGTTTTTGCTTCATTATCAAATATGCGTCATTCATTGTAACAGTTTTTAAAGCTGTCGTTTTAAAAGCTTTGTGCATTTTTAAATCAAAATGCAAGATTATATTTCAAGGGAATATCTTAACTTTTGTGAACAGTAAATCTTGAAGATGCTATTAGGAGATCCTAAAAAGGATTTATGTCAGAAGAAAAGAATGGTTGGATAAGGCAGACCCTACATTTAAACTTTATCCTAAAAATAGGTCTTTAAAAATGTGTAATCAAAATAAGTCAATACAATTTATTTAGAATCTGCAAAGAAGACTTTGTTTGGATTTAAATCTTTCCTTAATTATTTTGCTTAGATCCTGAAAAGCATTTGTTTATAAAAAACACACACATAGAGATCAGTCTACTTTCATTTTGCAGTTGCATATTTTAATTAGAGCTGCTTTTTCTATGTATAACTTCCTCTGTGTGAAACTTCCCACTGTAGGAAGTTAATGCTTTCTGGTTGATGTGAAAGGCCATTTTGGAGAAACATTTTCAGCAGGTTCTGAGGGGAAAATGGAAAAAAGAATAACTGACAAAAGGGAAACACTTCATCTTTAAGAAATTATGGTCATCACAAGCATGAAATAAAATAGAGGACCTTCATCTCCTGTTAAAAAAGAAGGTTTACTGAAGGATCAAAGTCATAGATTAAAGTTCCACTTAATGAACAAGAAGTTCAGCTGTGTCAAACATTCAAAGTCATTTTTGAAATGCCAAATGTGCATCACTCCTTTCTCAGAATGGAATGGCTATACTAGCTCTATGCTGGAAATAACAGCCATAGAAAAGTGAAAAAGCTCGCAGTGTGCTGAATGAATGGAAGAATAAATTCCCTTCAAACCAGTGAACACAAAAACCCCGTCTCTCTTCTGATGTTATCTGTATTAAGTGACTAAGGGATTTTCTTCTTGATCTCGCTTTCTTCATACCAGTGCTAAAAACACAAGAACCAGAATGGAATTAAATCCTCTGCATTTTCTGGTTATCGTGAAATGAGAGGTATTGTTTTCCATCTAGTCAGGAGGAGCTAACAGACCATTTCCAGGAAGGTCTGTGTTCTGGCTGAAGAGAAAAAGAAGATAGAGATGAACAACAGAAGAAGCCTATCGAGAACCATTAGTGGATGTCAGCCATTGTCCATCTGTTCACAGTGGAATAAATCCAGACCTGAAGGAACAACTGCAACCTGCCCCATATGGCTCACTCCCTTCTGTGCTGGCAGGGCTTCTTTGGGGATTTGACATTGGATGAGGTAAAGGAGAAGCAGCACAATCTGTGTTCTCAGGAACGAACAGCCAATTAACATGAAAGAACAAAAAGTGGGTTAGTAACCCAGGGGAAGGTTTTCTCCTTCTCACCTGTCTGAAATCTTGGAACTCATTCAGCCTGTGTACATTGCAGAGATCCTGTGCTCAGGCTCCACTACTAATGAGGTCCTTAGAAGTTTAACTTTAGTTACTAACAAAATTATGAGGGCAGTGGACAGTCCCTCAATCAGTGAGTGAGACCACCGATCCAGCTGTCTCACATGGTGTTAAAGATGACATTTGGAATATATTACACTAACATTTCCATTAAAAATTATAATGCAATATAATTTCAACATAATGAACCAGCATAACAACACTCTGCATTTACTTTTATAGAACTGGATTGTAGCAAGTTACTCCTGAGTAGTCATTTACTTCTTAAGGGTTATGGTTGGTCTGGGGCCTGGTTATGAAGCAAAGTATTATTTTTCAGATGATTAAGGGCAGTAGGCTCAGACCCATAAAGAATAGTTATGTGATTGTCTCTTTAAAATTATAATGAAAATTAGATACTCTTGGTGATGCGGCATTCTGTATGCAAAGAAACAGACAGACTGAAGGGATCAAAAACCTGCAAGTTTGTGATAGATGCAATAACCTGTTTGGTGGTAGTAATTTCACTGATAATAAGGAGGATAATTAACCATCCAGCGGCCTAAACAAAACCAGTGGATGTCCTGAGTGAATGTGCTATTGTGGGTACGTCTTCAATCTAGGACAATCTGCTGAGGAACTCAACGGATGCAGAAAATGCAATTCAGAAGTGACGTGTAAGAGGTACCTTGGCCTACATGGATTCAAGGGCAGGCCACTGCCTACCCCACTTCCAGAAGAGAGATGCTCAGGCTGGAGGCTCGATCTCTGCTCTAGCTCTGAAGCCATACATGGTCCAGATTTGCCGGTGTTACTCCAAATGTGAGGATTATCTGCTCATAAGTGGATTATTTTGGGCCTGGCCCCATG
>JAOTQQ010000032.1:46587429-46638433 GCA_026546715.1 Gallinago undulata
TCAACGGATGCAGAAAATGCAATTCAGAAGTGACGTGTAAGAGGTACCTTGGCCTACATGGATTCAAGGGCAGGCCAGATGCTCAGGCTGGAGGCTCGATCTCTGCTCTAGCTCTGAAGCCATACACGGTCCAGATTTGCCGGTGTTACTCCAAATGTGAGGATTATCTGCTCATAAGTGGATTATTTTGGGCCTGGCCCCATGCTAAAGCAGCAACAGGGGCATCTTTAGGAGATGCTGTGCATTCATACCAATTTGGATTGGCAGTAAGTTAATGGTCTCCATGCTGCTATGTAATTTACACACTATTATCCTCTACCTCCTCTTTAGTTCCCTTATAACACACTTGGCATCTTATTTTTGCCAGAGTTGCACAAGTAGCCAGAAAAAGAAAAAAAAAAAGCTCTAGTTCTACCAGAGATAATTTTAAAATTTCCAAGCTATTATATTCAAACTTAGAAACCTCACCCATTCACTAAGTGGCACAGAGAACATCGTGCTTCCACACCACAAAACTGCAGACCCCCTTAGGAATGATAAAAAAGGCTATGAAATCAAAGTAACATCTCACTAAGCATTTATCTAGAGACTTTTCTCTCAAACGAACCACAAAGCTTACCAATCTCAACAACCAGCAAGGATGCTAAAGGATGCAAAAAGCAAAACAATGTTTGTTACATTAAAATGACCATTTGGTGCCAAGAACCTTGAGCACAACCACGCACTGGGATTATATATATTTATGACATTGAAACAAACTCTCTCGCTTTGTCAAATTTGCTTGGGGTGATTCCAAGTTAGCAGTCTTGAATTTCATCCCCTTCCAAACTGAGCGCTGCTTTGTGCCCTGGTGGAATACGGCACCACCAGCACCCTGCTGTCACCTACCGATAAGAGAACGGTTCATTAGCCAGCAAGAAGTGACCTCTAGTGAATCATCACACCAGCTCCTGAGCCACACGGTGCCTCCAGGGCAGTGCCTTTCCTTTCTTTGCCTGATCACCTCCATGTACAATTAAAATCTGGTCATGCTGCACCAGAACAGTAGTCAGCACCTGTACACCACGGGTCAAGCACTTCAGATACCTTCAGTAGCTCGCGCTTTGCACAGCAGCTACAGAAAACGTGTGCACATTGAAAATCTGAATGCTTTGTATGAACATCACAAAATCTACCTACAGATAACTATCAAAAGAATTTAATGGACTATAATAACAAGCGTAAGCTCTAACTACATTTTTAACTTGTTTTAATTTCATTTTATTAGTAGTATATCCAGAAATTTGTAAACAAAATGAGAAAAACATCATATTAAATGTAAAAAAATATAATAATCTCAATGAACAGCCCTTTGTACTCTAAGAAAACAAGAAAATTACAGTGGAGAAAAACAGTAGCAAAGAGACAGGCGGCAGGCAGTGAAAATCAATTCCATAGTTACAACATATGGAACAATATACAGGCTAGGAAATCCATAACAGTGAATGGTCGATGATATTAGAACAGTAAAAAGAAACGAGCAAGGTTTCATGAGTAAAACACAAACCCCATTGGCCACAGAAACACTAATATTTTTATACCCCTCCTAGTATGTTTCTATTTTTCTAACAAACATTTGCTAGGCAGTTATTGGGAAGTATACTTTTTTTTTTCTTTTACTAAACCAAAATACATTTGAGCAACTTTTTTACTTCCCATTTTCAGGATTTAGATCTCAACAGCTGAAAAGTAAACTGTGAGAAATCCTTATCCCGGTACAAGATGCTTAAGATATATTCAAATCCTAAAGTTTACCTGCCAGCTTACACAGTGAGACGGTAACTTTCTGTATATTGAAAAAGCTCCCTTTGTATTGCTGTATAATGTAAAGAGAGAAGCAGACTGTACCCAGCATAAATCCTGCCTGATCATACCACTTACATAGCACACAATTTCACAACAGAGGAAAGTTGATCCAAGCAGGTGATAATCAGTATCAACAGATTTACTGCTACTTGAGTTTATATTTGTTGCCAAATACCCTGCCTTACCAAGTAAGGCAGCGCTGTGCATTACGATAGGATGGAATTATTTAAAGATTATTGGATAAACTTTCCAAAGGCCTTACCATATTACATGAAGAATGAAACGCTACGGAGATAACACATCTCAGGAAAATATTTGCTAAGCCGTTGCCTTTGGAGCAGTTCGGCTCCTCTACACAGGAAAACACCATCTGACAGAGATGTTTTGTTGAATTTCTATCACAGTGCAGCACAACTGTGGTCCTACAAGTGCCTTTTGGGAACTCTATCATCTCACAATGACCATTACTCTTGACAGCAGACTCCTGGCTGCAATTTTAAAGATAGTTACTGTTGTGCCAGGCGGGCGCTGGCAAGGCGGCTGGGCTGACACATCGGCAGTATTTGTGACTCATGGTGACACTGTGGAAAGCCCACAAAAAGTTCATCACAAGCTATAAACAAAAGGCATTAAAATAAACAAAAGAACTTTATATGATAGTTTTTAAAGGGTAAATTTCCTAGAACAGAGTACTGAATAGAAGAAGATTTGGAACATTAACTCAGCTTCAGAAACCAGTTTCAGTTAATGCACCGTGTTGCTTATCTTACTCTTTTCAGGGTGGGTTTGGTTTTTTATTTATTTATTTTGTCAAGACAATTATTTGGTTTCTTAATGTATGCTGTCTTTTTTATGAAGCAGGGTATCTAATACTGCTTCTGTGTAATGAACTATTCTTTTTCATTAAATTCATGTGCCATTTGAACTACCAGGTCACAAGAAACGCAAAAAACAATTAAGAATCTGCAACACTGATGCAATCAAGAATTTTAAAGTTTTCACTTTTATCACATAATTGTAGGGAACATCTTAGGGTAAACAAAAGCTTTTTTTTTTTTTTTCTTGCCTCAAATTCTTGTGTTTTATTTGGGTCCTATTTATTCCTATAGCCAGCAGAAGAGTTATTGATATGAGATTTATCTTTTATTAAGTTGTATTACTTTATGTATCTGAAAGAATGATCACAGTACAGAGCTGTACATCCCTGCGGGAAGAGTAAAGTTTGGCAGACATGCACAAAAAGGGAAATAATACCATGCAAACAGATTGGGTTCTTAATTAAAATTATTTGATACATCTTATGAAGAGTACAAGTTATGTCACAAATGATGAAGTTACCTTAGGAAAAACATACTTTAAATTAACTAGTGGAGGCTAAAGACAACTGAGCTGTAATAATAAGTAAATGTATATAGATAATGTATAAATAATTAATTAGCTTTTCTTGAAAGACCTGGAAACAAATGAGACTACTTTGTGTATCGTTGTACTGAGCTGATCTCTAACTAAAGTGGCTTCTGAGACCCGTGACCCAGAAAGGTTAAAGTTTGTGTATTTCCCAGAGGCTGCACCTACATGATTAACATTACAGAGAAACCCACATCAGAAAGAACCATCACAAGAGAGGAATGAGCAATAATTCATGTAGATAATAAATAGTCTAAGGAAAAAAAAAACACAACACCCTACCTTGGTTCAATAAGAGCATTTTGAATGTTTTTCCTTTTAACCACCACAACTGCAACTTCTACTAATCACCAAGTACTGAGGGAAGGGATGATTTTTTGTTTCTTGAGGTTTTGTAATCACAAACATAGTTAAGTGTTCTTAGTCTATTCCTGTGTATTTCCTCACAAGGTATTTCCAATTGTGCTAAAATGTATGGGTGTTTTAAGATGGAGACAGATGTCTGTGAGGCTCTAGGCTGAGGTCATCAAACTCATCTCATTTGTGACCTAAGACTGGTCTCTTGGCTCTCTTAAAAATAAAAAAAAAGTGGCGGGGGGTTGGGAAGAGCAGGGTGAGATGGAAAGGACACCAAAGAAATTGTTTGCTAATTTACCTAGAAAATTGTTCTAGTTAGTTTTTCATCTAATAGTACATGCAGAATTTAGTAACAAACAGCCAACATGATGCACATTGAGAAGATATATATTTGGTCATCTATCATTGCGACTCCTCAGTGTAATTATTGTTTCTGGCATTATGAGCAAGCAACTATTACTTCCTGAACATCTAACCAACCAACTTTTCAAGAACTCACATTTAAATCTCATTTCAGAGGCAGTTTTACTGCATTACGTGTGTGAAATTGCTTAAATTTGCACATATTTTATATAAATCTTTATTTATCAATGAATGGTTCAATTTCTCAGTTCTTGAAACATCCAAAGAAAAATGTGCCACGCTGATGCTGACATCATTTCTGCTGCTTAAGGGAAGACAAAATTGGGTCTCTCAAAGCTGCAGGCAAAATACTACAATGGATAACAAATATTCCTTGTGTATACATGATTGGAACGGCTGTCTCCGTTGGGCGCTGACTGTACGTTGTGGGGCACAGACTGGATTCAGAGGGGGGTTTTGTTAGAATCAGTTCATGTGTACATGCAGTATTCAAACAGCTTATTTTGCAATCGCTGCTACCTGCTCCCTGACCCCAGAGATGTCTTCTTGCTTAAAACAGCTATCAAACCTCCAAAACTCTATGGAACCCCCACACTGCAAATACATATATATACTCATTGTACAGGAGGTTCTATTTAAAAAAAAAAAAAAAAAAGCAAAGATACATCAATAGCAAATTTTCTGAGTCTTTTTCCCTTTGATGGCTGCAGGGCAGCCTAAATTTTTACATATAATCCACTGTTGAAATCACCACTGTTTCTGTTCTGCTTTAAAAAAAAAAAAAAAGAAAAAAGGAGAAAAAGGTTTTGTACAGGAGCATTAATAGTTCCACTTGCCCTGTGGCAAATGGGGAAAATATGTCAATGTGAATTATTGTACTGTCTCCATGGATCAAGATTTCTCTTAGTGCTTTCAAAATTCCACTAACAGAAACAATTGCTAAGAGCATTTGCTACTTAGCCTGCTATGCTGGAATCAAATAAGACCCTAGGATCAACTAATGCTAAAATATTGTCTTTTATATTGATTTTTTCCCCATACATTATCTAAGGAAAGAAACAGCTAAATAATTTTAGCCAGAAAGAATGGCATATCACTCTTACAAGGACATTTAAAGAATTTAAATAATCAAGATAATTGCAAAATAGAATTTTGAGCAGCTTAGACTACCACAAATGTAAGAATATCACAGTATAATTTTACTTCATTCTGACCCAAACAAGTTGTACTTGTATTGTACTTGTACTCCACTTACTACACATAGAGTTACAGTGGGGAATGTAATATCTCTTCTCTACAGAACCCACACAGATGCATTAGAAAAAATAATTCTAATTTTGTGCAGTTATGCATGCACATTCATATTGAAAGGAGTGAAGCAAATACTAATAAAGGGATTCCAAGTCCATTTTCTCTCCTGGAAGGCTATTTTATGGGTATTTATTAAATTCTAATTTTTTATATCTCTTTCCTAGTACTAGATTATAGTCTCAATTAATTAATAAAATACAATTGCAGAAATTCATGGGCTATTGGGCAGATCTGGTATGAACATTAATTTCTAAAATTCTTGATCTGGCCAACAATAACACAGTACAACAAGAATGAACAACTGATGACATCCAGACACCGTGTACTTACACATTATTGATTATTTGTACAAAATCACAAATTATTTTCACTAGAACATAATCATCTTGATTCTTCTATGTCATAGTTTAGGCCAGACTGGCCACTGAAATGAACAACAGAGTCCTCCTCGGACACTGGCCATTGAAGAAAGAGGGTATTCATCACCAGGATTTATAAAAAGTCTGACAAATTCATGTAAGGGAACCATGAAGATGCAATAAAATAGAGCTTTGAAGTGTGTCTGAGTTAGAACTACTGACGTTTTGGTTTCAAAAGTTAGCACTACACGAAACCGATCAAAAACAAACACATAATTAAAAGGATTATGAATCAGCCAAGGGCACATTGTCACTGAAAAACTCTCTCAAAAGAGATGTTTCTAATGGGTATCTGTCGTCATCTTCACCAATGATGCAGACATAGAAAATCTTTGCCAAAATGACTGTGAACATCACAGAAACAATAATAACTGTCTGTAAAAAATAGTAGCAACAGCACAATCACACAGTCATTTTAGATCACGGATAAATTAAGATCACAGAAACAAAATGTGCTTTAATGAAGTCAAGATGGAAAGAAGCTTTGCCATTAGACAAGATGAGTGTCACACTGCCAGGGTAGGGAACTAAGGCCTAAAACGTGATGTGAAACTGCATGAGCTCCAAGAACCACACTTCAGTATAAGGAGGTAATATTTTCCTTGAAGAAATAGTTAAATTCAAGAGTGGAGGACTCTTTTTTTGCTATTACAAATAGGATTACTGAGATTATAAATAGTTAATTACCGCTGCCGGCTCTGGCATCCACGTTGTCTATTTTCAAAAAAGTGCAAAATGAAAAACTCAATGCTAGAGAAAAATTCCTTGAAGAACACAATGTATGCAGATTGCCAACAAAAAAACCTGAGACATAACATGATTATGCTGAATAAATACCTTTGTAGGGAGAAATACCAGACGCTAAGAGGCTGCCTAATCTTTGAGGAAGACATAATAAGAAAGAACAGCTAGAAGCTGAATGCTGTACAGTTACATTCAAAACCTCTGTATTTTCCAGTTGTTGGGGTTTTTTTAAGTGGATGTTATTGACTTTGCTATCAAGGGTTACAGTGGGGTCTTTATCTCCTGAATACTTCAAATGCCTTTGTGAAAAATAAACATAAGTCCAGCAACAAATGGGGCTGAAATTCATCAGGGCTACATGTGATACAAAGCGGTTCCAGGTAACCTACAAATTCCTTCCTGATCCTACACTCTGGGGACTTAGAGCTCCAAAAACTTAAAGATGACTAATTGTTGGTCATTGCGTTGCTCCCTATAGGAATGAACAGAACAGATCATCTCAGTCTTTCCATGAGCATCATCTATTGATATAAATCTCTCCCTGCTTGTGATGTCCGTTAACAGGAAGCAATTACTAATGAGAAGTTGTGATTAAGAGGGATGTCTTATCATAAAACAGCTGAATTCCAGGGGAAAGCTCATGGTGATCCCACTGAGAACGCTATAGACAGAGTCAATAGACTTCAAGTGGACCTCAGTGGGAAGCCCCCCACAGCATGTGAAACGCTGAACCCAAGACCTTTCAGTACTAAATTAATAACAAGTTGGTTTTACTGTCATTAAATAACTCAAAGACTTGGGGGTTCATGCATTTTACCCAAGCGCACTGAGGTAGGGATGTTTGGAGACGTACCAATGAATAAACGGATCGCTGCCAGCTGCTGGAAGCATGGTCTGCTGTGAGCTGAAGTTTCTGTAGCACCTTCAACACACTGCGTGGGCTACGTTGCTGGCAGAAGTGTTTTCAGTTTGAGGTGATGCGATGGCAATGTGTACTCCTCTAAGTACCAATACTACTGCCACCTTCCTCAGGTGCTTCCTTAAGCACCTTCTCTATCAGGCACTGCAAGACTATTCTTGTATCTGACAAGTAGAACTGATGTTGTCCATCAGTTTTTGGCATTTAAGCTGCTGACATCTTAATTGATGACACAGCATCGTCTTTTCCATTCGGCTTGCAAAAAAGTTGCGCAAGACAGAGCCTAGAGGAATTCTGCTGGCAAGTGCTTTTGTAAGAGAACTGAGGCATCCTGTAACTGGGAGAAATTAGAAGGGTTGAGGCACCAGCCCAGATTCAGGAGAAGTACAATCAGTTCCTGATTCTGTCACCAGCCTCCTATCACCCCTGTCATCCTAAACCACTTCCCTTCTATGTATCCAGGTTCCTCATCTTTAAAATATGTCTAGTATTCACCCGTTAAACACTCGCGTTTGCTGTGACAGCAAATTCATAAAATATTTAGACATCCAAATATAAAAGTATCTGTAGGAAGTCAACTCTCTAACCTGCAGTGTGCATTCCCCCCTCAGCTCTGCCTCATGCGCCAATAGGTCTCCCAACGTTCACTTAACTGAAATTCCTACTGCTAACAACAAAATATGGTATAATTTTGCAGGACTGTAAAATTACCTTTGTTTTACTAAAACTGCTGTGTTTTGGAAATATCACCTGGAGCAGCCTCACAGAGAATCATGTGTATATTTTAACACACTTTTTGATGTTTCTACTAGTGCTGAACATTTTACCATTACACAAATAGAACAGTTGAGGAGAGAAGAGTAGTCCCTTGTAAGGCAGATAGTTCTTGCAGGTCCAGATAAGGGAAAAACTTACTTCCATTCTAACACAAAAATGCTGTATGTACTATAAAAAGCTAGTTGGGAAGCTAAACTGTGAAAACGATGATAGAATTCTGTTGGGCAGACCCTTGAAAGATCACCCAAACAGTGTAGAGACATGGAGTATGAAAAGTAGAAATTAAGATCAATAAAAATTGCATTCATCTGTTAATGAAACATTTCCACCACCAAAGAAGTTACTGCTGTTAGTTAATTCTGTCAGCCCCAGTCTACTTTATACATTTATTTTTTTAATGATAGGTGTACCTGTGTTGTAAAGAAGAATTAAACACAGGGGGTGTAAGACAATATTGCTTTCTTACGAGATAGCTATCTCAGCTCCTTGCTTTTAGCAACCCGTGTAACTGTACTCCAATCACAACTGTAGCGTTAATAATAGATGTCAGTGCCTCCATCTGCCTCTATGCTCTTCTCATCCTTAACTTTAGCTTTACCCAGCAAAGACGTGCCTGTGTTTAACTTAACACACACTGCAGGAGGTGCCACAAGACACAGATCCTCTGAATCCTGCTTAAACCAAAGTCTGCCACAAAGTTGACTCCTCACCACTCCCTCCCAGTGCTACCATTAATTGCATAAAAATCTTCTTGGAGAAAAAAAAACATGTTTTTCTAGGACCTGAGAAGCACAACATACACTAATCACTTCAGCAATAATTATGGCACATGAAGTAAGTGTGAACTGCGTATTGGTCTGCAGTTTCCACAATCAATTTAGCTTGAAAACAGCATTTTTCTGTTTTCCAATTTATTGGCAAAACTAAGAACTAATTTTTTTTTCTTTATGGACCAAGCTTTGATGTTATTGAAATCAATGAAAGTTTGCCATTCAAGTGTACAAGACACACAATGCTAAGACAGAAGTTTCAAGTTAAATTTGTAACTATTTACTATGAAAAATAACAATTAACGTGAGCTAATTTCTGCTTCCCAGAGCTCGTAAATAATTACGAACATGAACCAAAGATCACTGTTATTCAGTTAGTTTTCAGGTGGTTAAACTGAAAGACTAGAGGGATTCATTTAAACATTTAATAACTGATGAGGACAGTACAGTTCAATGTGCCAAAATAAACTTCAGCTCACAGCTGTATTAAAAATTTGAAAGATTTTCAGTAAAATAAATCCATATTTTATTAACCTGCTTGCTACAGCTGAAGGAATAACATATGCCATCATAAAATAAATGTTTAAATCAGTACTGTACACTGTCTTGGATACTGCCTGCCTTAACATCAACTATTTCTGTAACTCATCCTGATTTTTAAAAAAATAGAGATAGTAAGAACAATCTTTTACCACAAATGGTCTCTAGGCTAAGATCTCTCTCTTCCATAGGCAAGATGATGGGAAAACCAACCACCACCTATAAGCTGGTATTTGTGGGATGAGAAGTTGGCACCTGCACTGACATCAGATGGGGCAGAGTTTACAAGTCTCAGAAAGCAGAAGGGGCTGACTTTTGCCATGGAGTAATCCTTTCCAGAAAAGCCCTTTGAGCTCAAGAGCTCGTTGCTCCTGCAGCCGACCTGCCACCGGGATTCACCTTCTGC
Organism: Gallinago undulata; assembly: GCA_026546715.1. NCBI lineage: Eukaryota > Metazoa > Chordata > Aves > Charadriiformes > Scolopacidae > Gallinago > Gallinago undulata. Next base: position 46,597,288 of record JAOTQQ010000032.1, read on the forward strand.
CCCTGACCAGGTGAGGGTAGTGAAGTTGCATGCACTTGTCTCATCTTTTTGCAAGGGCTAAGCAGAACTTGACACCTCAAATATAATACTTTTACTGATGATTGGTTAATATTAGCTAGCAAATTCCCTGTATGTTGAAAGAGCTTCCAAGAGAAGGGTGCTCATAAGTTTACTGGGGGGAATAAAATTTCATTGGTTTTGTCCTCCACACCTGACTCTCCTTCAGCAAAGTCAATGTCAACCTCTTCTCAGTGAAGATCTATTACACAACTAAATGAATAAGACTCAGAAATACATAGAGGTTTTGAAATCTGAAGATACTGGTTATAGTCAAAAGCTGCAGTTCAACTCTAATACCACTAGGTGCCTTCATCTATTACTATTAAATGAGCATGGCAGACCCCTGCAATCCTCCACTTGCTGCCTCCTCCACATAGAGTAGATAGACCCCACTAAACATGACCTCTGAGGTCCATCATCCAAACACAGCTTTACCCTTCTGGTTGCCCACCAGACCACAACTTCCCAACTCAAATAACGCTGTGGGAAGGAGTGCCCATGACCTTGTCAAAACTGCGGGAAATACTGTCTGCTACTCTCCCCTCATCCCTCAGTCCAGCCAGGTTTCCAGTGTAGTGAATCTGCTCAGACCCGCAGGATTTATCCATGCTAAATCCATGCTGACTGTTCCAAATCACCTCCTCCTGCTTCATGTCCCCAGGAACACGATCCCAGTCCTCACTCTACCAATGCAGCTGTAGAAACTTTTTCTTGCCCTTGACATTCAAGTCTCAACTTGAGTTTTGATTTTCCTAACACCATCCCTGCATGCCAGGGCAGTATTTCTAAATTCCTCCTTTGTAGCCGCTCCCTCCTTCCACCCATATGATGCCCTTAGATTTCCAAGTTTACTGGTAGCTGTGTAAGGACTCCACAGATCCAATTTACACCTATTTCCTTCAGCAATTTAATCTAATGATTTGCTTCCACATTTCGTTCAAAAAGAAGTTTCTTTTCTTTTTAAACAAAGCCTAACTTAAGAAGCATTGACATCTACAATGGGACTTGGATGGCAGCATGTGAGTAGCATTTAAAAGCCTACTGGGAGCAAAATTATGGCTCTTAAAAAGAGTGTGGCTTCTAAAATTTAATTTAACTGTTGACTAGGCCTCTTCTTAAATTCTTATCTGTACTAAACAATACAAGCCATGAGGTGGCTATTCAGAAAGAAATATCCACTTTTATTTTTTTTAAAAAAAAACAAACACAGCCATCCAGATTAAGAGATATTTCCTAGAATATTCTCTTCTCGCAGCCACAGAAATATCATCCTTTGGTATGTTTTTGTAAATGTGATTATAGGTCCATTTATATATATGACATTTTAGTAGTAATTGTACAAGCACAGCTAAGTAATTGTACTTGAAAATTTGATGATGGAAACATTTTTTTCTTTCTCGCATTCATCATTACTGAAAAAAGAATGCAGTGGGGGTTTTTAATAAATAATAACCTAATTTCTGGATGTTCTAAGTACAAACCTTGTGATTTAAATAGAGTTCAGTCTGCTAAATGTTCCTATGAAAGAAAAGTAATTTAAAACTCCATCAAGTATAAATGATGACAAACTGATTTTTGTTTTAGTAAGGAGTTTGCTTGGGTTACATAAAATTCTATATTTTTTTCCCCACATTTTGTTTTACTTAATGGCAAATAAACTGCCCTAGAGATGGAAAATGTGGCCAGATTATCAAATATTTGCACATAAGCAGTGCATCTACCACCTCTCTGGGCAACCTGTTCCAGTGTTTCACCAACCTCGCTGTAAAAAATTTCGTCCTTCTATCTAGTCTGAACCTACCTTCTTTCAGTTTAAAGCCATTACCCCTTGCCCTATTGTAAGAAGCTGTACTAAAAAGTCTGTCCTCATCTTTCTTATAAGCCCCCTTTAAGTACTGAAAGACTGCAATGAGGTGTCCCTGAATCCTTCTCTTCTCCAGGCTGAACAACTCTCTCATCCTGCAGACAGTAACATTTCTACATCCTACTTGTGGCACAAGAAGATCTGTTGAATCATGATGATGTTACTGAGTGGACTTCATCTCAATCGATCTCCTGTAGAACAAACTGAAAAACAAATCTGAAAATTCTCCCAACAGTTTCTCAAAACACACACAGATTTATGCTTTCTACTTAATCTGCAATATGATCACTTTTGGTTTTTAAGTGTTAATTTATATAATAAATTAATGAGTTACAATCATAGACACCACAGTAACTCTGGAAAACCTCCAGATTTCCCTATCTGCAACACAATATTGAAGAAAACATCACAGTCCTCTCACAGATACAACCTTCAAGTTTTGAAGGTATCCTAAAGATAACAAAATCCGGACTTTGATCAGAAAAGGAACAAGTTCCAGAGCTCAGGATCATGTCCTCCTGCTAACTCTTTTCACCTTTGTCCTTTGACAGCTGCAGATATCACTGGAAATTGCTCACACCAATGTGCTGCAAACTACTGCTTCTATATTTTACACTGAACATCATACAGAGAACTCAACATCAAACTTTTCTGCCCTCTCACCTCCTGCTTTTTAAATGTAGCCTTAACTTCATAACATGCTTTTGAGAAAATGGAGCAGAAAAGGCTTTCAGCATAGAAAAATGTTCTCTAGGTGTCTTGCATGCAAAACTGCACAGCTATTGGGGTTTCACAACCCTAAACTCATTACTGGTGCATCTCATCCCATCACTTAGTTCCAAGACTGATGCAGGGTCATGCAGGGCACCACACGGACGAGCAGGAGGTCTCCATCAACCCAGTTGAGAACATGTAATTTATAAAGGGATATTTCTATGCTCCCCCACGGGATCCACACAGTGAGGAGAGCCCGCATGTATTGCACCCTGAGCGCCTCTTGCACCAACATGTCCCAGACAGGCAAGGAGAAGCTGAAGGTCCTGGAGACACCGGCTATGTTTTGGGTTTGTACAACCATATTTAAGCTTGATGTAACTGAAGTTTATTCACCTTCTGGAAAATAGTAACATACGTTCCCATTCTCATATTTACAATATGTACTTGAAAAGAGGATTTTCGTCATTTCTGCCTTAGCTTTAACAGGACAAATATTTTGACATTGAAGGTTGCAAAGAAGATGAACAGATTTCATGTAAACATATACCGGTATGAAAACAATATACCCTTAGGTCATCAGATTTACTTGAATTTTCAGTCTGGTTTTGAACAAGGAGATCTCTGCCTGTGAATGGCCATTTCACGTTCAAACTAAAGGGAAGGGCAACACAGCTGCGTCATTTGATTAAAAAAATCTCCAGGAAGTAAATATTTGCTCTTTGCTGAATAACTGGCATGTTTGGAGCTTAAAAGGGATTTAAAAAGAGAGTGATCTAGCTAGAAGGTATAACCAGGTGGGTAATAATAATTTATATAGTGACTTATTCTTTTTGTACAGGCACAGAACACAGCACTCACAAAAAAGAGACCAAAAGCCCCTATTATGTTGAATGTTGTAGAAGGCAAAGGAGAGGGCCCCTAAAAGCTTTGTAATGTAAGTATAACATGAAATTAAAACTTCTCCTCATGCTTCAAATATTAAATAACTGTAGAACAGTAATGCCCAAATGGTACCTCTCAAATCCTCGTGGGGAGGAAGCAGCTGGAAGTGAAATATTGGACTAGATGAGACACTACAGCCCACATGCAGTATCTAACTCCATACAACAGATGAAGTGAAACAGGCTACAGAAATATATATATATATGCATATATTTATGTATGTGACGTCAAAAAAACTAAGCTCGGTGTTTGGGTACCAAAACACAAATTCAATGGATGCAGGTAGGCCATCTCAAGATGTTTAAATAGGTGTTTGTCATTCTTGTATGAGACAGAAACATTACAATTTAATTGCTGCCTTTATAGCCATGTAACAAAATACTTCTAATAACTGAGAGCACAAATGTGATGATTAAAATATAGTCAATCTTACTAAGTTTTCCTCTAGTCAAATGCAGGGAAGAAATTATTTTCCTAAATTATTTACTAAAAACATTTGCACGAGTCAACATGCCTCAGTAATCACTGCTTCAATCTTTGTTTCCTTTCTTAACTTCACCAAGGGAAAATCAAGAAGCTCAACTGACAACACATAGAAAAGGAAGAAAATAGTGTTTGCAAAACAAATATTACATTTCTCCCTTCTGGAATCTTACTGGGTGTCAGTACTGTGTCATTTGGAAAAACACAATTCAACAGACCTTTCAACACATTTCCTGGAGCTTCTGGAGATACACAGCTTTGGTGGAGCATTGCTTGTGCTGATGCAATACAAAATGTAGGTGGAAAATAAGAATGCAATTAATCTGTCAAACAATACAATGAAATATTTAAATTCATTTCTAAAACATTCAAACCCTGAATCTCTTCTGGCCAGGACATCAGTTTTCCCCAGACTGGGGAACACGACAGGCACGCAAGGTGCTGGAATGTTATTTCCATCTACAGCATCCAAACGTGGTGACAGACAGAGTAGTACTGTGTAATATTGAAATGGTAGAGTTCAACTGGAAGCGGGGCACGTGGGGGGTGGTTAAGTATTGAAACAGATACATAGAACTAAGTACTTTTTCTTAGAAAGAAAGAGAATCCGTCATTACACATCCTACCTAAAGGTACCAAATGCCTCTTTCACCTAATTACGTCTTTCATGCTACTCCTACTATCGCAGCTTTTACTTCTTTTAACAGCCTATATGGTCGATCAATCCATCAATTCAAAAATTCAAGAAATGATAATAAAAAGTATTTCAAGAAAAAAACACTGACAGCATCAGAGAGGAAATTTAGTCTGTTAAACAAAAAAGATGAGTGAGGGTTGAAAAATTTTAAAAAATTAGAAACAGCATCAACAGTGTGACTAAATTAAGTATTTGAAAATACTAATGAAAAATTAGAAAACAAACATTGAAAATACATTTGATTATTTTTTAATCGATATTTTATGTTATATACAAAGTAAAATGCAACCACTGAAGTTCACACATATTCCAAACATTTCACTGCTTTTACACAAAGTATCTTTATGCGAAAAGAAACTAAATTCAGTAATAAAAAAATAATCAAGTTTCCTTTCAAGATCTAAAAGTTTTAAAAGGACAACATGTTTTTGTCATGACTTTTCTTTTTTTCTTGTGTCTGTAATAGCAAGGTAGAAGAAGAAGAACTTGTCAAGCCTCGCCTGGCTGCCTGCACCACACTCCCAAAAGACGTCAACATCTAAATGACGAACTAGTGCACCCCTGATAGGCTGCCCCCCTGGGACTACCAAACTGACCGACTGGACCTGACACGAGTTAGTTTTTATGAGACGAACAGAACCAAAAATGAGAAAATGTTTGGATTTGACTGCTAGTGTGTAATGTAAGATCCCTAAAACTCTTCTGTCAAGACTTTGGTACTGACGAAGTGAAGAATTCTGTAACCCCAATATATAAATTTGGAAAAGAAAAAAACAAAACCAAAACCCAGAAACACCGATCTTAAGATGTTGAGGGAAGGAAGAGGAAGAGAAGGAAAACAAATGCTGCTCTGCAATAGGAATGCTGCCATGAAATTTTAGGGGTAAAAGGATCAGTGATGAAGGCAGCTCTTCAATTACTATTGAATAAGTGTTCAAGGTCAGACTGGATGGAGCTTTGAGCAACCTGATCTAGTCAAAGATGTCCCTACCCATGGAAAAAGGGTTAGACTAGATGATCTTTGAAGGTCCCTTCTGACCCAAGCCATTCTGCAACTGCTACAACAGCCACAAGAATGGCTTCTGATCAACTGCAAATGAAATATGACTCTGCCTAAGGCTGAGATACCATAATGAAGAACAACATAGAAAATAATCGAAGACCATCACACCTCTATCAACCTATTCTGGATGCTTTCTGCAAACAGCACAGTGTGTCCCCAGCACTGGTGGAAACACCAGCCTCCCTCCAAAAGCCATTTCTCTTGACCTCGGTGCCAGGTTTCCACACTGCCAACAGTCAGCACGACTCTGAACACAGCCTTTAAAATAAAATCTTGGCAAGACGACAATATTTTCAACTGGTCATTTATATGAAAATGTATTTCTTCAGATGCTTCATCAGCCCTTTGACACAAATAGGGTTATTAAAATTTTGCACTGTATCACAGGCAGGTTTGGAGAGAGAGTGGGGGTTGGTTTTTTTGAGGTGGTTTTTTGCCTTTTTTTCTGTTTGTTTAATGACAGAGCAGCTGAAATCACCCTTCTTTCTTTTGGAAAAAAAAAACAAAACAACCCAGAATTAAACAGACTGAAAATTGGCACTTTTGATAGTCTAATGCAAGTTAAATGGAATAAACAAAATCAATTTTATTTTTTTTATTGAATCAGCAACTGCAAGAAACTAGGTGGCCTCTGGAACGAAACCCAATATGTACTTCTAAATAACAAGTTTTCACAGGGGTTTGTTTTACTTATTTAATTCCCACTATCTTTTTACCATCTGTCTGTAACAAGAAGGTTTTCTTGTGACCAACTGAATAGTTAACATAATGCAGCAGACAGGCTGGCTTATTTGAGGTGGGTGATGATGAGCAACTTGGACATCCTGACAAATGAGATAAATGTCCTGGCACTCATAGCTTATTTGATTACAGGGAAAATTAGAGTAAAAATTAAAATATTGCTGCTATTCCACATTTCTCCTCTTTTATTTTAGTTTTCCTGGTAAGAACAACTTCCCCTAAAAGCAGATGCTATTTTATTTTATTTATTTAGTATTAAAAATGGCAAGTTTGTATGTTGAAACTTCTATAGGCATGCACAAATACTTCACTATATTTGCAAACACATTTAATTCTTAACATTAATTTTGAATCCTGGTGTTTATCCATGATGTTTAACATGATATAATATTATGAGGTGGTTAAACCCAAACTAGTTTTATGTCCTTTTTACATGTTTTTTTTGCTAGTTTCACATCAGTTTTACGTTATGTTTTTACATCAACAGTTTCAAGATTTACAACTGTACAGCCATAAATAAAGTCCTGCTTTCTATCAATATTGTCTTAAAAAAATTAGGAGACATTTTGTATATTTAATAATGAAATATATTTTAGAAGTCACATTACTGAGTTCTGCTTTCAATCCAGTATTAAGGTACAATTAAAACTTACTTGCTTTTCTTTGGAAGTGTAAAATGCCAAACACATCTAAAACCAACTTTCTTTTTTTAAATATTTTCATCAGTACTAAAAAGAGCGAATACTATATTTAGTAATGGTAAAACTCCATGGCTTCAAGAATTTCTTGTAGTGAATGCCTGCAAGTCTCAACCACTACCTTATTCATAAAGAAAAAAAGTACTTGTAAACTACAGCCTTTGCAGTTGAAGACACAGCAAAGGTGAGCAGGCTGCAAATGAGATGCATAAGTTTTTACTTTCATAAATAGATTACATTTCAGATGCACACAATGGTGGTATGATTCCATTTTTAAGCCAAAGCTCATCCAATAAAAATGTGCACATGCAGGTTTTTGGATGGTATACGTATATGTACACATTTTATATTTAAGAGAAATTAAGCTTCAGCATAGAGTAGAAGGCACTTACGCTGCAATGGAAGCCAAAATTAACTTGGAAACCTGCATTTATTGCTGGAAAATCAACCAGCTGAGAAATAGGGTATCTTAAAAATTTTCCAAACAACCTATTATTATCCCTATTCTAGTAACATCTAAATGTGCCAGATGAAATCATAGACCCATGGCGTGAACTCAGAATGAGCAAATGTCTCTTGTTAAAGATGAAGCAGATAAGACAAAAGGAAAAAAAGGCACAGGCAGTTGAAGTGACTTGGTTGACGTCAACAAATCCATCACTGGCCAAACCAATAATATGAAGCCAGTCAGCTTCCTACACCAGCATGGTTAGGAATTTGACCCCTCAAATTAGTATTTACAAATGAATGTATCTAGGCATCCCACTTATTTGTGCACAGAATTACCCCTCCTTCCCCACCCCAGACCCTGAGGAGACTTATGCAAAACTAAAGGACCAAAACACTTGTGTTTTTCGAAACCAATGATAAGACTATTTTTTATGTTTTTCTTCATGCCTTTCCCCACTCATCTAAAAATAAAAAGTACTTTTGTAAAAAATTAACAGCAATAACATTTCTTTTGCATTTTTTGTCCTTAACCCTTTAATCGCCCATGGTACCACTCATGCAATAACCCTCAGAGGCTATTACAATGACATTATCAACCACACCACGCTTAGAGAAAAAGGTAGCAATGAGAAATTGTAAAGTTCGAGTTCAGATAATTTTAGTTAACTTTCTTCTGGGTGGGGAGTCAACATCGGGTAGCCCTCTTTTGAAACACAACAATTCCTTTGAGCTCAGTGATATGCAGAGCTCAGAGGCCCAAAGATGCTGGGTTCCAACAGAAGCAACTTGGACCTCTGCAAGGCATTTCACTGCATTGGGCTCAAGAGAGAAAACAACGCCAGTTATGGCACTGCTGTTCCTAATACCAGCTTGAGAAGGGGAGGATTTGGAAGAGCGTTGGCACAAGAAGCCAGTAGAGATGTCTTCCAAAGGATGTCAGTACAAGCACACATCGGAAACACGACTGCATAGCTGAAAACCATGCCAGAAATTCAGCCTCCTCCTTCCAGCCTGGTAAACCAAAGGCACTGCACACGATGGTGCTCCCTCAGTTATCTTCCTAGACTTGTGCACACTTGGAGAGTAGAAAAAAGTACAAAATTAAGTTGCTAAAACATAACTTACATCAATGAAAAAGAAAAATAAGAGAAAAAAAAATGGCCTCTATTTTATTAAACACAAATTTATCCACAGCCTTTCCAAAGCAAATAAAAAAGGATGGCAGCTTATAAAGATGCACATTAAAGATTTAGAAAGCATCTTTTATGCACAAACTCCATGAAAATCAGACTCCAAGCATGTCAGGGCTACTGCCTACTTAGCAGCATAACAGGAAAGAAAAGTGGAGCTGCATGTTAGAAGCTTAAACCTCCTGTTTTGTCTTGTGTAATTTATGAAAGCACACTTCAGCTGATGGGAAACGATAATGTCTCTAAAGAGCAGCATTAGGAAGGCCTAAGTAAATCAGTCTTTCTTATAGCTGAAGAGAAAACCAGAATACGTTATATTTTCAGCTCCCAATGAAGAAAATCTACTGACTTCTGGTATGATAAAAATATTACCATATAGTGTCACTTTGTTCATTGCCTTCAATTAATTTTTCTCTCTGCCACATTCAGATAAATGCTGGCAATCTTTACTCCTCAAGACTATAAGCTGTTTTTCATTTTTGATATTACAAAGTCTATATAATATGTGTGTGAGAAAGAATATGATTTAAGAGTAGTGTAATACTTTAAAAATGTATTAATGTATAATAACTTCTCCTATTTAATCCAAGACATTTTTAAAATTAAAAATACATCAAATAAAAATCTATGGGACTCTTGTCCAAAATTACTCAAACCACACAATAAATCCATCATAAAACTATATTCTTTGCATGACAGACTCATGAAATGACTCTGTCACATGCATATATAATTGCACATTTCAATTTTTCTAGGGATAGTAATATATGTTGAAAATGAACTTACTCCATAATTTTGAGACACTGTGGTTCTGTAAGTCTAAACAGAAAGTGTAGCAAAATACCTGCAACTAAATATATTAAAATTAAGATCATTAAGTATCAAGCAATTAAGTACAGAAATTAAAGTAAAGCTATGAAAGCATCTAAGGGAAAGATAAATTATTTGTTAAAAAACTAATGGAATATCTGAATAGTTTCCAGTTCTGCTTCTTGACCTACATTTGACCACTTTGTTGCGTGCATTCCTCAGTTCCTGGGAATCCTCCTTTGCTTCAGCTGTCTGATACCTACTCTGATTAAAACTAGACAAATTCTTGTCCTAGGTCAGACCAAAAACTCAGACAGGCCTGCATGCTGTCTTTGGCCATGGCCAAACATGAATGCCTCAGAAAATCATCAAGACTGGAGTATCCATATAGTGATACTTCCCAAAATGTGCAGTAAGTTGGTGCTCAGTGACTTCTGAAGCAGAGCTGATGGCTGAGAGTTTACCAATACTCATCAGATTTCCCTTTTACTTGCCCAGCTCATGTCAGAATTGTCTGGAGCTCCATGTCGCCACCAAGATTCATCTTCCTTTACCTCAAGCCCCCCACCACAGATCTTCAGTCACAATTTACACTCCATTCTCTGAAGTAAAAGAAAGGGGAGAAAGCTGAGCTCTCCTGGTACCCCAATGATACTTCAAAAGCATGAGAAAAGAGACCACTAATTAACCTAGTTCACAACCCAAAAAGCCACCCGGATTCTTCAAGCAGTGCACTTTTAAAGCAAGTGTTCTCTTTAAGTAAGGAGAAAATATCTTGGACTAGTAAGAAGTGGCTAGTGCTAGAAATATGTATAGTTAGGCCAGAAATGAAAAGTTCAAACATTATCTGGGAATCGGGAGGACAGACTGGGAGGTGCTTTAATTGCACAGATGGAGCACATGCGAGGCCAAGAAATCAAGTTACAACTGATTTTTAAAAGTTGAATTATTCACCCTTTACAAGTATCTTGCTAGAGATGCATTTTTTTCCTTTTCATTATCACACATGTGAACAAGAGGTTAAATAATGGTGAAATTAACTGAGCTTAAAACAATTTTCTGGGGCAGGACTGTATGCAGATAAAAATCATATAGCCTGAAAGGCTGACTTTAACAATTTTCTACTCTTGGGCTTAAAAGAAACACAGCACAAGACAACAATCTCTTCACCTGGCAGTAATATGCATTTAAAAACAGATGAAGATAATTCTCTTCCAAAATTTTCTGGCTAGACCACAATAAATACCCAAAGAGAAAGGAGAAGGTCTGCCTAGAGATGTCTGTGTAGATTGCATAGTTGCTTATTTGATTTACAAAGTATTCAAAGAGATGTAACGCCTCACAACAGTTAGACGTAAGTATGGCTGAAAGGTGATTTTTAACCCTGACAGAGGTTTTTATTCCTTTTTACCTCCAGACCTGAGCCCGTCCATCACGTAGGGTTTTACCTCCTCACCCTGCACCCACAGAGCCAGAAGGACGTCAGAGAAAAGTTGCCTACCTCCAAGAAGGATGAATACTGGATATAAAAAAGCCTAAAAACCCAGTGTTAACGTCACAGGTGTTCTTAGAGCAAGCTATTAATGTCAAAGATGTTTAAAAGAAAATGGTTTAGAGGCTGCAGTACTGCAATGTTTTGATTAAGGTTAAGTGGAGAACTCCAGGACTGGCACCTCAGGTTATATATTTCCTACTCAATTTGAAAGGTCATATTGATGGTATCAGATATTTTAAAACTTGCATATACACAACACTAAAATACATTACTTGTTAATGCACAGAAAGGACTACACTACTGAGGGTACTGGAAATTAAATGGATGCTCAAAATAAAACTTACTGCTGGAGTCCACTGCCCTGACTTTCCACCATCTATAGCTGCTTCATTTCAGGGTATTAGTGGATAGGTCCCCACCTACTGTTCTTAGTGCCCATGGATCAGATGTCCAATAGTTTGTTCTGTCTATTTTTCAGTGATTTGGGCAGATATAATGTACCTTCACGATTTCCCAAAGCAGCAAGATCTAGATGTTCACCCCTTGCTGTGTAACTCATTTATTTCATCTGGTTTGTGCTGGTCTCCCATTAGATTCATTAAATTGCCCCCCTGCTTCTAGTATGGAAGGATTTGATGGAACAGCAGCTCTGCTCAAGCATGTATTTACTGAGACTTGTAAAGAGTGTCTATAAAAATGGCAGATTAAAAGTCAAAGTTCATATTTTAGAAATTAATGCTTTTAAGAGGGGCTGTTGTACACGTGGGCCTCACAAAGCCATACACCCCAAAATCACTGCAGCTTGCTTTCTTTAAGCAAAAAGTATCCACCTCTGGAGAATCACACAGTATTTTTTCCATGTAAAACTGTATGTTTGCACATTACACTGGGATTCAATGGCAATTCAAATAGTAACACATTTTTTCTAGCCAAGTGTGGGAAGGATGTGTGTATATATTGTTTTCCCCCAAGTATTTTCTGGTACACTGTTACTTGAAGTGGTCTTTATAAGGGACACAGCTTAGATATTTTCATACCCATTAGCATTGGCTAACTGTGGAAACGTACATAAATTTAACAAGAATACAACACAGTTTGCTATTTTTAAAGCTGGAATATTTTATACTGGGGTCTTTTACCACATTAAAACACAATGAAAGCTAGGCAGCTAATTATCTGAGAGGTAACAAAACTTTTAAACTACACACAGATGTTGAGCTGCACTAAAAGGACAATTATTTTGCCAAAATCACTGCCAAATTAAAGTTCCTATTTGAAAACTTTCACACACTTGTGTTTGGTGCAGCTGCAGCTGTTTAATTGCACATAAATTTTGTTTTCCCCTTTCCGATTGTTATTCAAATGACATTAAAGAGCAATTACAGCAGAATGACAATAACTGGTCCCTTAAAAGTTCAAATTGTAGAAGATCTGTTTTAATTTAAATTCAATAAAGTATTAGAATAGCAAAATACATGGAGGATCTCTCTGCGTGCACATAAAGGTTCTTTCTCTTTATATACTCACGTGTGTCAATACAGACATCTACTGTACGGGCAGCGGGTGGAAGTGGCAGCCCCGGCTGCTGTGATTGTCAGCCTTTGGGTCGGTGCTCTGCCACAGATGGGCTGGCCGTGCGGAGAGAAACGGGCGTTTGGGGGCAGAAATGTGTTTGATCAGCAACTGCCAGATTGAATGAGATATGCGGTGGCCCTGGTGCCACTTGCATGGTCTACATAAGCATTCAGGGCAGTCCTATCAGATAAATATATGCATAAATATATATATATGTGTGTATATATATATTTTTAGATATATAGATATATATATATATATATACACACACGTTGCAGGTGCTTATAGGTGGCCAGGTAACCCCCACAGGATTTTGGACCCTGGTTTTGCCAGGGTCTGACCTCGCGGGTGTATACCTGGTGCGGATGCTGAACCTCAAACATCTGATGACCAGGCATTTTCATTTAGCTGACTGCACGAACCTTCAGCCCACAAAACTCTGCAGACCTAATCATTTCGGTATTTATACTGCACCTAAATACTCCCGATGGACTCGATTACCTCTTGTACAAAAACTCCTCTTAAAATTTGGCCTTGGAAACAGATCTGGAGGGTATAAATCAGCACGACTGAGCCAGAAGAACAGACACGACTGAAACACGTGCCAGAGCAGCACCCATCACATCCCTAAGGGTTCTCCTTATCAAACCAGGCAGATAAAACATTACTGCATATCGTAAACCTAATGGATTTATGAGATTTTCAGCTGTACACCGACATCAGCGTGAGAATTTCTAACACCAAAATGGCAATATATTCATTTTCACCATACAAACATTTGCTGTGTATTGTTCCTTAGCCTTGGTAAGTAGAAGTGAGGTACTCATTTATCAATGTTTAGTATTTTCATAAGAAAGTTATGTCTTAAAACCACAATTTCCTACTTCATACCATTATAAAATCAAGATAAATAAATAGCTACATTCTTAAATTGAGGAATTAAACTAACCCTTCAAAGACAAGATTATATTTTTTTTAGGGATAATAGTTTTGAATCATTTATATTAAAGCTGGGAGAAGAGTTATAACTACATATTTCTCTACACAGCCATCTGAAGTCAAAATCATTATTTAATATATCAAGACAATGTCATTTAAATGTCTGACAAATACAAAATTTCTAAAAGTAACTTAAGCAGTGAAAATGTCATCTATAGAATACTTGTTTATTTAACTAGAAAAAACCCTAACATTTGCTTTTAAGTAAAGTCTGTATAGTAAAAATAAAATTACATTTCTTTTCTACTTCTATTAGAAAACTATACTTTTCTACTTTCAGTCTTTGACCTCTTATCTCTCTCATCCCCAAACACAAAAATGACTGCCAATTTAAAAAGACGAAGGAAGGAAAAATTTGTATTAGATAGCAGAGGCCCAGAGCAGCATTACCTGTGTAACACAATATATTTAAAGTCTGCTATTCATACAATCGAGGAAAAAAAGCCCACCTAAATGTCTCACTTCTTTGGTTTAGGCAAATTAGCTATTTTTAATAATGTTGTCTGGAAAAAGAAATCTCTTGCCCTAGCAATACCAACTCATTCACATCCTACCTATACCTCTAATCTAGAGATTTACACATCCTCAGACATGCAAATAGAACAGTTTGGCTGGAAGGGACATTTAAAGGTCATCTAATCCAATCCCCCTGCAATAAGAAGGGGCATCTTCAACTAGATCAGGTTGTTCAGAGCCCTGTCCAACCAGCACTTATTAAAATGACTGCATTAATCACATCCATATGGGTTAAAGCTATGCATTTAGGTATACCAAATCAAATGCCAGTCTCCAATTCTTAAATCATTATTATGGGGTTCTTGAGTCTGGACAAGAGAAGGCTCCAGGGAGTCTTTTTAGCCGCCTCCCAGTATGTGAAGGGGGGATACAAGAAAGGATTGGAACTCGATGATACAAGGCGAGTTGGAAGTAAATGATCATTAAGGTCCCTTCCAACCTAAACCATTCTATGATTCTATGATTATCTCCACTACTTATGTTGAACACTTAAGGAGAGATTTCCTATTTCTTCTTCTTGGCTAAAGAGGATCAATCCCACAGCAGCAGAGCTATGAGCTCTTGTTGCCTGCAATACGCTACAGTCACTTTCCCAGCTCATACTCAGATGAATTATCTTTTTTTTTTTAATTGAAATGCTTTAAGACTACTTTTTTTTCAGACTTGGCATAGCTTAGGCAGTATTCCAGTCCCTGAGAAATACTCTGAAAACTGCAGATAGCAAATCATTAAAATTTTGAAGACTCAGTAAAAACAGAATCAGAAGATTTATCAGCTGAAAATTGTTCAGCTAGATTAGTCCACATTCTGATTCTGGAAGTTGTCCAAGCATCTGATGTTTGAAAACCAAATTTACTTTAAGTAAGGATAAATTGTATTTCTTTTTTTATTCACATTGTCAGTCCCCCTCATACCATTAGATCAGAAGTTTTTATCACCCCTAAAATTTTCATTTGCATACACTGTTTAATTATTCAATTATTTAATTATAAATTCTATTTTGTTCTATTCTAAATGGGCACCCATTGAATGGGCACCTATGAAGTAGCTACATTTTAAGTACAGTCCTTTGCAAGACTTGGCATCACTGCTTTTAGCGATGCTAATACCTAACCAGTTCAAAACTCTCCATCCCTTATTAAATATGCACTTACACACATTCAGATCTATCTTTTTCCCCAACTCCTGCAGGATCTCTCATGATCAGGGCTGCCAACTCTATTTGGTGCTGTGTTGTTGACAGATAAATATCAGATTTAGATGCACTTAGAGGAATTGTCCTTCAAGAGCTACAAACTGTTTCCTACTGGCAAGGCAGACAGCTTATGGAAGCAGGCATTCAGAAAAATCAAGAATTACCTGCAAGTCCTGTGTTTCATAAAAAAAGCAATGTCTTATCTAATCTTGAGTTTATCTTGAAGAAATTGGGTACCAAACGTTCTTTTCTCTGGGCAGCAAATAAAGGATATAACAGCCTTCAAAACCACTTCTTGCCTATTTTTGAAGCTAAAAAAAAATTTAGTTTCCTCTTGTGAGAGGGCACTGAGAGGGGATACAGAAGGGCAGAATGAAAAGATTGGGGAAAAAAGGGGATATCTCATTTCTGTCAACTCTAGGAATCCTGCCTATGGCCTTGAGATGATGTCAGAGGAAGAGTCAAAGCAAGGAAAATGTTCTTCTCCTGCACAAACCTGCCTTTCTGGGTATTCTCTAAGTAAAGAATTGATCAAGATTAAGATCTAAATTGCTTTCTCTTTTGAGATTCCAGAAATGTGAGTGATATACCAATAAGCTTTTAAAAGTCCCAGCCCAAAACAAGCAACATCTTTCATGATAAGCACATCCCTTAAAGAACAAAGCAAGCATCAGCTCTTTTTTATATATTAGGAAATATTTTGACCTAGAAGTTCCTTTTGTGTGTACCAATGGAAACAGAGATCTTCCTTTGCTGTTCACTCCTCTGTTTCAGAGCTTGAAGAGATACACATATAACTTCCTTTCCCACATAAATGAGAGACACCAATTTTTAATATCTCTATACAGCAAGCTCATCCACACATTTAGTAGTATTGTTCCAGGAAAAAACAATCATCTTATTTTACTAATGAAGCATGGTCATTAAGAACTGGAATTTGTGAGTGAGCTTTACAACGTGTATGTGAAAATACAAGTAGAGAAGAGATCATGCAATACATAAAAGGCTCTGATTTCACGAGAATCTTGAGTTTGTTCACCAAGAGGTCCAGCAGCTCCTGAAAGAGCAGTGGTCATCAGGTATTAATAAAGGAACACACCTGGTCAAAGACAGGAAGAGGAATACTGTGCTCAGCATCCATCGCAGTGCCACCAGCTAAAAAAAAAACACAACACAACCTGTCTTGAAGCATAATCCCCCAAAATGAGGATGGAAGGAGGGAAGGAGGAAGAAACACTGATGTTTTACAACTGTTACATGATCTGAAAATAAAGGACATCTTTCTCTCCACCAGAATTAATTTTGCACTTACTTCCCTCATTTTTCCAGGGTTATCACAGAGGTCACTTCTAAAAGGCAATGTGCCTGGCATAATGACTTGCTAAATATCTCTTATATCCATTGCCAGCAGAATTACCAAGTAAAGCAGAGTTATCATCTAAATCTAATAAACAGGAAAGCATTACACAGAAAACAAGGAAAAGAATATGAAAACAGAAATTATGAAAAAATTTACTTTGATGAACAACTAACCATCTCTCAGAAGTTTCTTAGAATATTTACATATGAAAAGAGGATTGCACACATTTTCAGAAGTTCATCTATTATAAGCTCTGATGTTATACTCATCTCCCATAAGAACTAATTGAAGGATGGATGCATTTGCCCTGAGGTGTTGGATGGGAGATAAAAGGACAGTCAAAATACAGATGGGGCTACAACGATTATGGCTACTGAAAATAATGCCAGCGTCCAGCAGATGAATACTTCCAATACGAAGGCTCAGTTATACAGGGAGGCTTTCAGTGCCAGGGCACGAAGGCACCACACCCTAGGAAGAGAAAGTTCATTTTATACAGAGCATTTATTTAAAAAAAATAAATAAATGTCTTTGGGGAAATGCTGGAAAGCAAACACAATGGCCATTCAAAAACTTTGCCATAAACGGGCCATTCTTCAGACGTCTGTTGCTTTTAACTGACAAATTTTTCTGAAATAAAAGCCAGACTAACTAAGACAGGTTCGGATAACTGATGGTTTAGACCTCCAGGATTTCTTCAGAAAATCTCACACAACCACCAAAAAAAGCCACAACTGACTCTTTGTGTGCCTCCCGACATAAAAAATATACTTTCTGCTAAAAAGGCTCAGCTAACACTAGCATTTGTTTCCACTCCATTTTATCATGCTTTCTGCCACACTGTTTGGAGGAGAATGATATATAACATTTTTCACAAACTGTCATACGCTTGCAGATCAGTGGGTTAATGTATCAGCCTTTCACCTTTGGAAACCACAGTTCAACAGCCTGAATTACTCTGGTAATAAATGTAGTATTGTCTTAGTTCAATACACTTGTGTTTAAAGAACTGTAACAAAATATTTTTATAACCTTATGGAAAAGATAAGAAGTTGGCAATTCTCTTTTATGCCATCGATTTCCTCTGTAATCTCAAGAAAGCTAATTAAAGCTGGCCTTTGAAAATAATTAGGTATCTAACACTCTGGTTTTACTAAGTCTGGTTTGAAAAAAAAATACTTTCTTTGATAAAATAAGCTATGATATGAAAGAAATGCACATTATTTCCATAAATAGTTTTGCAGTAGGTAAAACAGTTTATATGGCAAATTACAAAAAACACATCTGTATCTCAAGCAAGAGCTAAAAAAATTGATTTCTTTTAGAAATAGGGAGAAAAAACCATTGTTTTAAAAAATCGGATTTTCAGCTCAAAATCAGTTTTCACATTTCAATAATAAAGCTGTGAAAAATAAAACTTGTTAAAAAAAGACCAAACGCACACTGGGATACCTTACAATTGGCAAAGAGTTAGCTAGCGACCCTGTCACAGCTCTATCTAGCAATCATTTTGCTCATGGATATCTATCACCATGGATTTTAACTTCAGGTTCATCCATGACTATATGTACCATAGAGCACAGTGGTCGATGTAATCTTTATAACCAGTATGTTTAAGAGATTTACAATATCATAACATCCATCCTTCCCAAAAATTGGATGAATTTTTAACTGATATTTTGAAGACCCTCAGAGCCCTAAGCAGGATATATTGTTCCTTAAAATAAAGGCAAAGCCTTCTAAGCCCAAGCACACTGCAAACAAGTACACAACCAGATAATTTCCTGCTTTCGTACAACTAACGGGCATGTTAATTCTTTTACTGTAATAGGGATTATAAAAAAAAACCTTATTCTATTGATTTTGACGGTGCTGTCACTGTAGCAGAATAGTACTTTTCCAGTATCGCTTTGCATTACTGCTTCAACCTCTGATGACAGATGAAAAGTACTGAATCTTAGCCAAAAGCTGAATACGCCATTATCTCTTTTTGCACAGCTGCACAGACATATCCTAATACAGAGTGGTGCTTTCTACCATTTTGTTTAGGGCTTAAAAAAAAATAATAAAAATCCCATGTCCTAAAGGCAAAGACAACCTGAAACTTTGCTCAAAGAAGCATGAAAGCACAATTGCTTTGCAAAATATACGACTACCTTATAATGTCACATTACCATACTTAGAGTTAGTAATGGGCGGCTGAATTCTGAAACGTTTGTTTTTCATTCTCCTTTTGTTCCAGTCAGTTCAGCAAATTCCAGAAACAGGATAAATAAATGCATACAGGTTTATATTATAAATTACAATGTAATTCAGGTACTATTGGGAATAGATAGACATAAGCCTGAAAGGGACCTTTTGGGTTACTGACTAGTTTCAACTACTATTCCCACTTAGTTCAGATCACAGATCACACTCCACTTTAATGCCTGCTTGGTGTCCAGAACCCACTGTGTCTGTCAGAGCGATCACTTATGGTCAGAAGCCTCCCAGCTTCAAGCCTAAAAGTAGGAATTGTCAGTTTACATCAATTTATTTCCTATGCTAGTGTTGGCATCCAGCTCAAGTAACTCCTCGCACTGCCCACTTCTTTAATTTTCTGATATTCTTGCAGACAGCAAACATATACATGCTCTCAGTCCACGTTTTGCTGTGCTGCCAGCCACTGTCTGACCTTCTCAGGACATTCATGTCCATGGTTTCCTCCATCATGTTAATAGATCTTCCCTGCCCTGTCCCAGAATGAATTCTTCATTTGTGACTGTGATGACAAGAGCAACACACAGGGTCTCAGATGAGACAAAAGCCTTATTCAGTGACATTACGATCTCCCTTTCTCTAGTGGAAGTTGCTTATATGGTTCATCATACTTGATGCACAGCCTCTCTCATGGCTATATTTCATCGGGGGCTTGCAGTTAACCTGCAGTCATCTACCACAACCAGTGTTTTCTCTGCCTTTGTCATTCCGAACTGTGGAATAGTATGAACTGAGAAGCTCATTGTTAAAAAATAAAAATAAAAAAAAAAAATTGTTGTCTTTCAGGGCATATCCTTACAGTTGATGGTATGAAATTTGTATTTTACCCATCCTCTTCAACTTCCTCCCAGAAATTCTGATATTTTACTATACATTGATAGTTCTGTCCTAACTCACATTTTCAGCATATTTCATTGAAACAACCTTCTTGGAAGATCATTAATGAAAATATTAAATAAAATACACACCAAGACCACTTCACACATCACTAACGAGCCTCCTTCTCCCTTACTTTCTTTTCCATGAAGCCCTCTATCAGAGTCTCCATTCTTTAAGTAATTCTCTTAGTCTCCAGTTTCACTAACAATTTCCTGAAGTGACACTTATTAAGCACTTCAGTGAAGCCCAGACTGAAGTATCAGTTACTGATTTTTAGTAGATCAGAAACCATTTATTTCCTCAAAACACTTTCCAAAGGACGTAACTGAGGTGAGACTAACAGGCTGGCAGCCCTTTTAGTAAGCTTCCCTTCTCCTCTTAAAATTTTTGCTCTACACAAACTATTTTCCAATTAGTAGTGACTGTTTCTCTATCCTCTTTGCCATTAGCCAACTCCATCATTATCCTTTTTGGAAAGAGGCAAGTTGGTTATAACCAGTTGTATTTAATCTCAATTTCATCCAGAATTAAGGCAGCCCCGCTCCTACTTCCCTCACTTTCTTTCATTAACCCTAGCTATCATTTAAATGTTCTTTTGCAAAACCATAGGCTTGATTTTTGGTTACTGTCGCTTAATCACTCCATCTTCAGAGATGCTGCTTTTTTTTTTCCTTGCTCTTGATTTCCCTGCTCAGTCTCTTTTTATATTCCTTGGAGACTGCTCATTCCCAATACCCTTCTACAAGTTGCTTTTCATCTCTGCCAGGCCAGAACACCTCCACTGGGGAGGAGGACATAAGAAACGAGTAGTGTTTATAACCTTGACCTCCAGATATTTTACACCTCCAAATTCAAGTTACACCTTAGCCCAGCTAACACCACCAAGTTGCTCTTTCCAAGTTTCTGAGCTAAAAACCTGACACTTTTTATTATTATTATTATCATCACCATCATCATCCTCAGGATCAGCAACAAGACAGGGCAGATCCGCACCCATGCCCGCACAGACATGAAAAGTGCATCCATCTCCTGCCACGCTGCCGACAGCAGCCTGGCAGGGTGGTAACCCTACCTCCATCAGCACTGGGGACCCATAACACCATCAACCAGCTTCAGCCCTCTGCCCCAATATTTTCCAAAAGAGGAAGCGTAGCAGAGGAGGCTTCATTACCTCCTGTGTACATTTTTAAGTAAGTCAGCAGTTAACAGCTATTATTTTTTAACAACAGTTTTATCGCTGATACAAATACGAGGTATACGGGCAAAGATGACACAAAATTGAGCATTTAAAGCATTGGCTTCTATTCCCAGCACTATTTCTATCTCAGTGAGGAAGTAATTAAATCAGTCTACTTTACCTGCCAAAGCAGGTGGTTACAGTTACCTCTGTGGCTCCCAATGTACTGCTAAACTCCACACAAATATTATATAGTGATATCAGAAGAGCCAGAAGAAATTAAAGCATTGTGGGAGACCCTCATGTAAGCCAAGGGTACATGATCACTATTATAATTGGAAGGGAACAGCCATCTCAGCTTACTAATGAGGAACAAAGAAGGATATTAACTTGAAGGTGGGATGTATCTCCTTACACAGCAGTACTTTGCACTGCTGTAGCACAGCTGCTTTTGCAGTGCAGTGCCACAGCACTTTGCTAAGACAGCAAAAAATATTTTCCACAAAACCTACCTGTAACCCGAGTAACTATTTTCTCTTTTTTAGGTAGGTTGGGAGACTGCTGCCTAGGTATCAAATGGCATACAGAATGAGGGGGAGAGTTTCACATAAAAAAAAAAGCCAAAGAAATGTAAAAACAAATTAGCAGAAAGGAGAATGTAGGGGAGGAAAGCCTGAAAAGTAAGACTTTGACAAGTTTCGCAGTATCCAGAGGATCTTTACTAAATTCTAACTCAGCCTGATAAAATTTTCTGTTGGTGCTATTAAGTACCAATTACAACACGAACAGTCCTCTGTGATACTAAAGTTGGTTTGGAGTAAGAGGTCTCAGGCAAGTTCATCAAGACTGGGAAACTTTTATTAAGGTATATATACAAACTGATCAGCATCACAAAATAACTATGTCAATACTGGGACTAAAAGGCAGCACTCCCATTTCAACAGTTGTGTCAGTAATTTCTTTCTTTGTTGCTTAACAAGAGAATAAGAACTAAATTCACAGTTACAAAAGAAAGCACAGTGCTTGTCATGGTTTATCAATGGAAAGTCTTCCACGTATCTGTGTTCAGCCACCTGCCTTCAGCAAATTATAGCACAACATACCTGTATCCACACAGAACTGCGCCCAGATTAGCAGAAATTAAAATACCACCCAGTGATGTTGTGTCTGAAGTGGTTTAAGTACATAGGTCTATTAAAATAAATGTGAACAATAGGCTCAAATTAGAAAAAGAAATCCCAACAAGCCTCCCATTTTTTATTCTTATGTACACAGACAAATAGTTTCCATTCCCATATGCACTTATATCATTTTTTCCTGACCAAATCATTTTATTCCACTGAAAATGGTATCTATATTCTAGCTAGAGTCCTTTCTTTACAGAATGAGTGGTTGCAGAGCTGAAAAGCTGTCAAAAAAAAAAACACAAAAAACCCAAAGAGTTATCATTGACTTAATAGAACAGATTTACAATTTAACCTTCTCCTTAGAACAAAACATTCATTCTTCCTACTAAAAAAAGTCTTTATTTTGTTGCTCATCCTGTTAGCAGCATCCTGCTATGCTTAGCAGCACTCATCCATCCTGATTATAGTCCAGCATGAGCAACTCAACAACCTAATCCTAAACCGTAGTGGGTGGGACAGCGAACCAGGGGCACACCAAAATTCATCTGGAGCATAATGTTCCCACACTCAAGAGATGTAATGACGAAATCCCACTGAAGAGTTTGCAGCTACAGGTGGCTGGGGATGGAAAAGAGCTGGCCCTCCACAGCCTTCCCAAACCCCAAAGCAGCTTTATCAAGATGCCATGTGCATGCAGTGCAGTGGTTATCCTACAGCATCCACAAGCAGGAAAGATTTGGAGTTCAATTTGTAAACTCATGGTGGCTTTGCAGTTGCAAGTCTTCTTGCGGTGTCATAGAAAAAAGACCAATAAAATAAAATAAAAAAGGTACTGCGCTGATTTCGTCAACTGAGACATTCGCAAGACAAGGTTTGTACTCCAAATTATCTGAAAGCCAAACTCTTCTGGAAGAGAAAACTGAATCAGTCCTTTTCCATGGGCACTTTTCCATACGGAAGCAGACTGGCAAAAAGTTATGTCAGTCTACACAAAAAAGTGAAGTCAACCTGGGTCCTTTTGGGGTAAAATGGTTATTACGTGGAACAGAGCAAGTGATGCACACCGCTACAGGCAGGATTGGGAGCTAGATTGGACAGATGGGAAAGCATGGCACTGTTCAAATACTGAGCAAAAAAAAAAGGTTTAAGACAGTTCCCCTCCCCCAGCTCAGATAAGTGCATTCAATGTATTTTTATCCAAGTATTTATCATGCTCTTTTGCTCCATCTGCTGGCTCTGCAATTGCAGGCAATATATTCTACAGCTACTATAATTATAACACTAATAAAAAATAACGATAAAAATAAGAGTGAAAAAACATTTATCAGGGTCTACCTCATGAACTTTTATCCACATATTGTCTTTGCATTTATGGATAGATGTCTAGATGTCTTATCTTTTACTTAAATGAGTTTATTCTAGCTTTTTGGGTCATTTCCCCCGCTACATACTGTGAGCCTGAAAACCTATTTTCTCACTTACCCATTCAAGCAACAGAAAAATCTTATTATGAGTATGAAGAGTTTTCAGAGTTCAAATTACTTTATTTCTCAGTGGTGTAACGAAAAATGAGAAGTGGAAGGATTTTTTTCCACCTTAAAATCAGAGTAAGTCTACGTACAAATAGATTATCCATATATAGACTTACATAGATACAGGTGCTTATTTAATAAATCAAATTCTATTAAGGAAAAGGGTCTTTCCAGGTCGGTTTTATTACTCCCCTAGAGGGAATCATATTCCACGGTAGAATCAAAAACTGGGACTGCATAGGATCTAAAGAGGTCCTTAGTCCATCCACCACCTACAGTAACACCAAAGTTACCCCTTCAAAAATCCCCTAGATGCCACCAGCTCCTAAAGCAACTTATTCCTCAGTAATACCAGCACTGAAACAAATTTGCTGAACAGCAATATAATTTTAAAGCTATAATTTCACACAGTGTTCCACACACTAAGACATGCGCTGTGTTTAGGTGGCTGAGAAGTACACCACCTTTGGGCTTGCAGCAAATCAGAAGTACCCAATTAGCACATTAACAGAGCAACCTGCAGCCCTGGTGAGCAGAGGTCAAGTATGTCATACCCTCCTGCCTCCCGGAGCTTATGGCACAGGTTTGAGTAGGTTAAGATGCACAGTGGAAACGTATACATTCTTTAAACACTATTCACTCTGGGGAAAAGGAAGAAATAAATTAATCGCCCCACTGATAGTTTTTTCGCTCTTCAAAGTTAAGCACATGCATAGCCAGTAAGTAAGGGATTTTTATGTTTTATTTACATCTTGGAATTCTATTTTTCAATTATCAAAAGCACATATAAATTTGACTACAAAGGAAGCCTGCTGCGGGTTGAGAAGTCTGCTACTCTTGTAAAGGACAGGTATAGGGAGAATCTTCCAATGATGCTCCAATTTTCTTCTTTTCATAGTAAGCATAAAGAAAAAATATGAAAAATAACAAAGCCAGAGTTTAAAATCCATTTTGCAATTGCTCTTAACTCAGAAAGTAAAAATTTTGTGATATCACGTTCAATATTATTCCAAAGTTAGTTCTTTAAATTTGTGGCTTGTGGAATAAATCACTACAGGCTTGCTCTGCTCAGAAATTCCTCCCTCGCTATTTTATCCTCCTTGGAAACAAAGCACTGAGTTACCTGGTACTTTGGTTTGACAGGGTGCTGCAATTCATAACATTTTTCTGTTCAAATACCAAAAAAAAAAGATGAAGCTTCTAATTTGGTATTCAGATCATATTAGTCAATGCCTTAGTGGTGTGGGAATGTCTCTCGCAACCTCTGCTAGACGAGACTACGATGAAGAAGTTGCAAAACAAAGTATAAAGAAGCAGTTATGACAATTTTTTGGAAAGAGAAAACAACAATTACTATTTTAAATAACATTATTAGATGGTTGCACAACTCAAATCTCAAAGTATATGCAGACCTTATAAGGTACCATAGATCTACCTATACAGCAGCTACGTAATAACAAGGGATGTAAATGTAAAGAAATCAGAGTTGTGTCTCTATTGTCAGCTTAGTGTGATTTCTAAAGAGACAAAAATCCCTTGAATTTTATTTTTTAAAAGCTAGTGCAGAGGAAAATATTACCTGACCTCAATAAATTTTCCTTCCGCAGATTTTTTTATAATATGCCTAATTTTACACTTTGACAGCTCCCACATTATTCATTTTAGGTCACGCAAGAACATTACAAACAGAATAATGCTGCAGAGGAGTATATTGAATAACAGTCAAAATTGGTTTAGCAAGATAACAGAGTGTGGATGCGGCAGCACAAGAGCAGAATTTGCCTCTTTCCGCTGCCTGTTGTTAAGGAACAAAATAGGCTCCATCCAGACCAGTGTTCTCATAGCACCTCATCATGCAGCTATAGGTGTTCCCAACACTAGCTGTAAATTAAATAATGAGTATTTAGAAAAAAAAAAATAACCAAAACTAAATGTATGGGTTTGTTTTCATCTTTCCTTCAGACTCACAGGGTAGCAGATGGTCTGTGCTACCTACCAGACCCCCAGCAATTCTGGACAGGGAGAGGGAGGTGAGCGAGGAACAGATAATCAATGCCAACTTTAAAAATATATATCAGCAGCAAGAGTTAAACTCCAGTTTTCATTAAGCTGTTTCACATCTGTCCTCTGTTCCTCAGTTTCTCATGTGGTAAAAAAAAAAAGCTCACAGTACTTTTTATACCTTTAGACTATAATACTATATATGCGCTGCTTGCTAATTATTCAACACTTTTATTCATGCACATCCCTAAAATACTTCTCTAGAGTTTCAGCTGGTGATATTACAGACGTCTGTCTGTGAGAAGTCAGTGAGACAGCAGTTAGCTACAGGCTTAAATGAAAGTGAATGCATATAGATTCTGTATTAATTAGTGACAAGTCATTTCTATGAGTAAAGATTTTTTTTCCTCTTCCCTGCAAATATTTATGCGCTCATTTAAAACCCGAGTGCAACTGTGTAAAACAACCGGCTTAAAACAATACGATTGAGCTTGCTCAGAATGCAAAAACAATACGAAATTAATTTTTGCAGTACTGAAATCTAACACACACTTCGGGGGAAACAAAGGAAAGCCATGAAGCACGACTCTTTCTCCTGGGCTTCAGTACTAATTGCTTGTGGACTTTGCAAGGCGTTACAAACGGCAGAAAACCACAGTCTTTTCTCAGTGGAAATCATGAGAAAAAATATCGTTTCTTCTGACCACAACAATAAATGCTTTTAAACACACAAAGTCGTCAAAAGACTTTCTAAGCAACTCAGAAGAAATCACTTCAGACAGGATTACTACTTTATATGTATATACAAAGCCCTGCAGGCGTACTAGAGTCGAATTTGTTAATTCTGCGTTAGTCTGCTTTGACTTTACCACGGGGCTTTTGAAACATTAAAAAAATTGGCTGAAAACACGAAGCTTAAAGAAAACTCATATTGCTTTATACTGTAAATGTTATCAGGAGTTGAGGACGTTTCATGTCCTTGCCTTTTTGTTTGGCCATGATCAATCTGCACAATTTTTCTCCATTTTTCCTTTAATCCACTTCCAATTGCAGAGCAACTCACTGGAGAAGACTCACCAAAATGACAGAAAAATCCCTGTGATTGCCACAACCCAGGACCCTGCACATGCTCACTGGGCTGTTCTTATGAAGATGATCAAATATGGATCTGTTGTGTTTAGAAAATCCAACCCTGTACTTATATATGAAAATTAGCATGGTCAGTAGACCCAGTGAAATTTTGTATTTTCCACTACAAAAGCCCAGCTGTTTCCATCTCTGTAATGTCTGGACTCTGGAAGACAAGTTGTCATCTGTCGAGCCAGAGTAATGCAAAAGTTGAGGTTGGTTATACCACTTACGTTGGCATCATTCCCTCCCTGCCCCAGCTCTGGATCCTTCTTCACCCACCAGGCACGGTTACAGCACGGATGTTAGTTCTTAGTGCAAACAGGCTCTAAAACTCTCTTGTCCCAGACACAACTCAACTATCCCTCATCTGGAGTTGGCCCAACCCACAAAAATACTCACCTTCTCGCATGTTCACAGAGCAGCACGAACTGGCAGTCTTGAACGACTCATCACCTATTGACCTTTCAGATGAGGACAGCTCTACCTTACCTGACAACCTCACCACGTCTAGCACCTCATTCCTGAGAGCAGGCACCTGCTTCTGAAGATTCAGATAAATTACAGAAAACATCAATGACACCACAGATTGACTTGTATCAAAACACATGAGCTTTTATGTTCTTTCTTCTCCTATAATCCAATCCAAATATGAACGAGAAATAAAATCATGGATTATAATGATTTAATTCCTGATTTTATCAAAAAATTTGCTTTTCCAACAAGGATTACCCATTTATTTACAAAGGGGCATCTTTGTGTCTTTGAATAAAACATACCTCGTAGCCTGTCTTTAAAAGTACATAGATGCATCCATCTATGAACACAGTTCAGTTTTATCCATATATTCAGTATATTTATCCATGTGCAAAGAATTTGACCAAAGAGTATTGCTAGTCACACACGTAACTAATGCATGAAGTAACTTAAGTAAAATAAACTTCTAGAAGTTTCTTATCAGTAAGTTAGTTTGATAGCTCTTATAGAAAAAAACAATCCTGGGAAGGCAGTAAAAAAGTTTTCTCAAGTCTAGGTGCAGAGCTGAAGGCTGTGAACGTCACCTTGCAAAATTGGCTAAAGCTTCTCCTCCAGTATTGGGGCATTTGGTACAGGAATGCAATCACTTTTAAGGAAATGGCTTGGTATCCTCAGAAACAATGACTGTATTTTTCAGAAGTGACTACTGCTTGGGCCTGGAAGCGATGATAATCCATCCTCTGAAAAATCAGATACTTTCACATTCTCACACAAACATAAAAGGTACCAAAATTTTCCAGTTAATTTTTAAAGCGTTGGCCCAGAGGTAGACTTTGGAGCTATGAATATACTGTTCCCTTCCCAGCCTAAAAGACTGTTTAACTGAGTTAATAAGTAGTCTACTCCTCAAATAATTTTAAAGCAAAATATACTTTTCTGTACTTTTCAGGATTTTCAGGTTTTCTAATGAAGAGCATTTTAACAAAGTATTTTCATACCCTAATGTTTTCTCCCTTGATTTCACTGCACATTAGACGTTCCACCGTTCCAATTCACCTGACAATATGCCTGTTGTTCCCAGTACAACCACTGGTGTGACTAACAAGGCTCTACTGTTCACATTTCAGTTTGAAATGCCACGTTCTGTATATCCTGAAATAATTTGTTCTGATTTCAGAAGAAAAAATATGTAATTAAGGATATACTGCAAAAAGAAATAATCACAGCATTATATGCACCGATTTTCTCTCAAAAACCAATTTTCACAGTCTCACCCATGTACAGAGATACACACATAAAAGTTCTGCAATTTAGAAAGTCCACAGGAAAATAAACCTCAAAATCTATACTTTACTAGCACCAAATTGGTTTTCCCACAATAATATGTGTACAACAAACTATACTCATACACTATCTATGCAAATGAGAAGCTCGCCTGGGCAATGAAGCTTAAACGACACCTAAACATACAACGATGAAGCATACAGTGATTTAAACATCATCAGCAGTGGAACTATGGAGCTAAATTAACAGGCTCCCCTTTGAAAATTGAACTCATTATGAAACCTCGGTTAGAGAACAACTTGACTGCAGCCTACCTGACCATATCTCATACCTTTTGTGTAAGCGTAAGCGGAAAAGATAAATCCTGGTATATGTAGAATAATACCCTGATTATTTATTAGAATGTGCTTCTCCCTATACAAATGTGTTAGATCCATATTAGGTTCGTTCCTATTAGGTAAAACTAATTTATTTTGGATAAGGCAAATGGAAAAAAAAAACGAGACCATTTTAAAATTGCCTAAGGTCACTTCATGGGCAAAACAATGTATTTAAACTGCAGAGATGACAACATGCTTAATATGACTACACAGAAATTGCTTCCTTGATGACAATACATTAAAATCCTCATTGAATATTCATAGAATTTTTGACAAGATTGAGTGACACGTAATCCCAGCCCCAGCGAGCACCGACTTGGTAGTCTCACTGCGCAAGGATAGATGCCACACCAGCCGGGTCATCTTTGTTCCTCCCAGGGCCAGGAACAGCTGTACAAAACATCCCGGTTTCCAGTTTTAATATCACGTCAGGCTGACACAAACAGAAGAGAAGGAAATCAAACGTACAAAGCTCCTCTCCATATCGGATGCCAGAGCGAGGAAGCATCTTTATCACAACTGAACAGTAAGCGAGTGGAAGAGCTGTCGTTTCTGTATAGCATGGCAATGGAAAATTAGAGAAATGGCAAAGAAAATAATCTTTTGAGTGACTTTCACTTACTAAGTTATGACCTCTGCATGATAAATAGGTAAGCAGACTTTAAATGATGTGAAATATGTCAATTCAGAATGCATTAGGATGCCATTAACAGACAGTAGCTTAGACATTGGGAAAATATTAAGATGGATAGATCACTTAGCAACAATAGGACAAAGGTTTTAATAAAGGCAAGACAAGACAATGCAATACTAATACCGCTGATGATCTGGGGTGCCTATTTTTATTTTTGTCGGATATGTAACAATGTGATAAAAAATACTTATCGTTGAGACTAACAAGGGTAGAGTATTGAAAAACA
This sequence comes from Gallinago undulata, assembly GCA_026546715.1. Classification (NCBI taxonomy): domain Eukaryota; kingdom Metazoa; phylum Chordata; class Aves; order Charadriiformes; family Scolopacidae; genus Gallinago; species Gallinago undulata. Next base: position 46,627,307 of record JAOTQQ010000032.1, read on the forward strand.
TTCAAGCCAAAGCCTTGTTTATTAATCAAGTGAGAAATCTGACTGCTAAATCCCATACCCGCAGTGGAATACGATTAATACTGTATTTCAATCCCATAACAGAACTGTTTCATGATTTCATAACTGCAAAAGTGATACATGACATACTCCTTATGCCATCACTCCTATGTCAGGCAATGTTTATGACACCATAATCTGATAAGATTTTCGGATGACCTAAGGCCACAGCATCAAAGCACTTGTCTGCACCATGACAGTTGCCTGCTACCTGTATCCCGCTGGACGGCGCATCAGGCCACGACGCCATGGATGAAAGAGATGTGACAAACTTACCAAGCTGTACTACTCCTCTTAGGAGCAGCCAGATCTGACAGAAGTTTACAAAAGACATTGAATTATACATAAATGCCTCGCAGGGTGAATTTAAAAGTGATGCACTTCTGTTTGGTTTTTAAACTTGGAAACAAATGAAATTTTAAAATACAAGCAGAAATATCAGCCTGGCATGGTGGAAAGTAAGGAAGACATATGTATAAAATACAGCTCAATTAAAAAAAAATAAAATTAAAAACCCAACAACTTTATCTTGTTATTTTCTCATAAGCCCCAGGCTGACATCTTTGCAACAGCTCCAGCCACACAGTTACATCCAGGCCATGCAAAATTGTCATTTCTGTTGTCGTTCCAGATTACCACCATTTACACTGTTTTTACACTATTAGCTGTTCACATGAACTTGTCATCAATACATTTTTCTACAGCCAATATGGGAGGTGTTTGCACTAATCCAAAGATACAATGCCCCTTAAACCCACCACTTCTGCTAAGTACAAGGACATGACACGCAACAGTTCAGAGACGGCTCTTGAATCTGCCTTCCCAATCCACCAGCCCCTTTCACTGTCAGGAAGCCTGATGTTGTATGTATGAGCGATATTAGATATTATAATTCTTCCAGCACAAACACTTTAGAATATAACCAAAAAAACCCCACCAAAACCAAAAACTCTTTCTGCTTGGAAAATTTTAACATTCATAGAAAAAAAAAAAATCATTAGTGACACAGGAGGTTTTGTGAGGCCAAAGCTCTGCCTTGTTTGAACAGGCAGTAACATCAGCAAAAACAATTGGGGCAAACATTTTGTACATGGAGCTGTACAGCACAGCTGGCTGCAGCTGCAGCCCCAAAGCCTGCCCCACGTACCCCACACAGAGCCAGGGTTGGAGAGAGAGAGAAAAGCCAAAGAGGGGCTACAACCCCTCTGATAAATCTGCTCCTCATTTTCAATTATATTGTTTTAAAAAACTTTTTTAGTGAAGAAAAAAATCTTAATTTGCCACGTCCTCAACTACAAGTGACAGGCAGAAGCCAAATACAGCAGCTTTTTTTTTTTTTTAAACCGTTTACAAGACAACTGTAAGTGCAGAGACCCGACAGTACAGATAATGACAGTAACACGCTGCTCTAAGCCATGTGCCTTGCGCAGACAAGCTTTTGCTTTCCTTTGCTACACAGCCCTGCTCAATGCCTCACACAGCTGCCAATAAATAATAACGCATTTCAGGGAAATAGCTCCGTAATAAAGGTAAGGAAAAGACTGCTGTGCTCCCACAGATGACACAGCTTGTTCCTCTGTTGCCAACTTCCTTTTAATAATTCACCTCTCACATCCCAGTCCCAGTTCCCACAGACAGCATCCTTCTGAAGAGGGGCACATATTACACCCCAGCTGTGCTACTGGGGGTCACAGCGGATGGGAGCAGAGTCTTGCCAGCAGCCTCCATTCCTCCTATACTGTGGAAGCAGAACTAAGTTGACCGGCTTTGGAAAACACTGTCTTTTGAACTGCAAGAGGAAGTATCTTAGACAAAAACCTCACATTGGACAACAGTTGCCTGGGACCAGGACAGGGACAGGCTCACCTGCCTGCAGCCCCAGCTCAAAAAGTCATTTAAAGTCTCCCTGAAGTCCCCACTGGGGGCTTTCTCTGGGGAGCATCCATTTACAGGGGAGCACTGACAACCCCACTTTGGGGTTTAACTTCCATTGACTTCATAATTTAAATTCCTCACTGATGAAAAGAGCCGTTTCAATGCAATTCTGATTTCCAATACACCAGCATGATTCTGCCTGGTAGATGTAAGAAGATCCCAGTTCCTCAAGCCGTTACTACGCAAGCCATTAAGTTCTGCTGGGTACCACATAACGTCAGCTTCAAGATGTACATGAACAGCAACTACACACCTAGCTCGAAGGCTATACCTTACTTTTGTGCAAAAGCGAGGCATTAAACAAGATGCAGCTTTGCAGCTGCTTTGAAGAAATCTATTTTTTTCAGTATTTGTGAATGGGCCTCTTGGAAACAACTACTGTACCTAATATTGGTTTGATTTCACTGTCCTTCATCCCACTGGGAGCAGAAAAGGTGCACTTAATATATTGGCCTGTGCTCCTACTCCAAAAGATGTCATCAAGACTGACTTCTTCTGTAGCATGAGCTGGAGTTCCCACCACCATCACCCATCCAGTCTCCCCTGTGGTGAAACCCCTAGGCATACAGACAGACGATCGGTGGACTATGGGGACAGACAGCTTCATCTGAAGCAAACACTTTGGAAAATTTGAGTAAAATCAGTCCAACCACTTTTTAAACTTATTTTCAATCACCCCAGATAAAATGCAACATTGCAATTGAAAACTGCTTACAGAATTAAAAAGTGGCTCAACTGAAAATAAAACACCAACCAACCAACAAAAAACAACCATTCCATTTGGTTTGTTTCACAGAACTTGCTAAAAAAAGGACAACTGCTAATATCTTTAGACAATTGACCTGATTACACTTAAAGTTCAAAACAGCTTTTGCATGGTATTTCATAGTGCTTTGAACAAAAAGCCACCTGCAACATAAGCAGAGAGGGAAACCTTTGCCAGGTCCCTCCTCGGTTAAATTATACTGTTTATGTGTCACACTTCTTACAACCCTTTTTTTTTCAAATTTCATTTCCCTTTTTTCCTAATGCAGACAGCGCTAAAGATTAAAATGCATTCAAGAAAGAGGTGCTGAAAGTTGGAAATAAATCCAGGGAAACTTTGTAACAGCAAAGGAAATGAAAAATTTCTAATCACAAGTACATCAACCGAAGCCTACGGCAGCATGTACTGGTGGGCTCTGATGCGTACTAATAATAATAATAACTGATTTCCTTGTAATTACATCCAATGCACATTTGTATACTCTGAATCACCTCTACAGAAAAAAATAGAATAATCTGGAAAAAAAAATTTAAATTTTATCAATTGAATGTTTCCAAAAAGCATGAAATACAAACCCTGCCTGGCAATGGACTCCTACACCAAGATTAACTCCATCTCATTTCATATGTGCACGATTTTCAGCAATATTTTTAGCAGCGTTTTTTGCATTCGCTACATTTTAACACACTACATTTACTTCTAAATAAACACTAACTAGTCATGCTAATTTTTAGTTAATGTAGCATTAGATGCCACAAGTTTTTATCTGTTTCATTTCTCAACCTTAATTTAGCACCGACATTCAGGTTTTGCATTTAACACATATACTGGTTTACTGCACTAGCCAAGTTTGTTCTTTACACAACGTGAAAGCATATTCCCATCACCAGAATCACCCGAAGCCAACGTTAACATCTGTGCAAAAATTTACTCTCCTTTAGCATGTAATTTGGAAATTTTCCTCAGAAAATATTCTTTTCCCTACTCCTGAATACTCCCACTGACTCCTTCCCTTACCAAAAAGCCCCCAAAAGAGTTCAGCATCATTGGCACAGCCTGACTATGGATTCACTTGGAAGTTTCTTTGAAGAAAGCATCTTCATCGGTATTAGCTGCAGGGCTTGCTCAGTAAAAGGTTTTTGATGTATGCAGTAATACATCTGATGCATAACATGAAGTTAAAACAAGTTGAAAATTTATGTATCATCAAAAAAAAAAAAATCATAATCAAATATGTCACTATTAGATGCAGAAAGGTACCAAAACAGATCAAGTCATGAAGCCAAGGTTTTCAAGATAGCATCTAACGCCTGGCTAGTGCTTAGGGAGCCAAAGCGTATTATTTATTACTGGTTGTAATTACAACAGCAAAGCCATATCTCCACCCAGACCAGCGCGACTGCAGTCATATTAACCAGCTACCAGAAATGGCTCGACAAGTCTTCAGGGTGCACATGATGTTTGTGAGCCTGAGGGTCTCGCCTGAAATGGCACATTTGGAAGAACGGTCTCACAAGGGGAAATTCCAAACTATATTTTAGAGACTTCAATTCAGAACAAGAATGTGAAAAAGAACCTCATTTTATATCATTAAAAGCACCTTTTAGCGGGGATGGTGATGAGGCTGCCGTCTCATCACGCTGCCAGACGTGAGGCACAGCCAAAAGGGCTCCCGAATTACCCTCTCCTTAGGTAAGCTGATCCGCACAGGCTCCTGGCACAGCATCAAGACGTCAAGAAGCTTTTTCTATCAAAAACTTGAGGAATAAAATCACAGAAACTCAAAACACTCCTCCAAACCTCGCTCCGAAAGCACATAAAACCCCATTCATCACTACTAACTTCAAAAGCAGTGATGCTGAACTACGCAAAGTCTACAGCTATATTTAAAAAAGCCCAAGTAATTTGATTCAGTAGCTGCACGAGCGTTATGCTATTTATCCAGCTGCAGGGCAACCGGGAAAGCGCTGGGGTTTTTTTAAATACATGAATTTTTTGTAACAGCATTGATTCTTTGATAGAATAACAGGATGCAGGAGTTGATAAAATCACTGCACATCTCTGAATTTGCCACCTCACCCTTTATCCAAAGCTTTCTCTTTGATTCTGGCCATCAAACTCATCCAGAAAATAAACTGTAGATCTTAACAGATAACTCACTCAATAGTTACCTGTGGCACATAAGCAACACAATCCCAGCAAGGAAGAAAGGCTGATATTAGCCTCCACAGTCCAGCAACTGTATTATTACCAGCACATTATTGGACAGCAAATATTGATTTGCCTGTTACGTTTTTAGTCGCAGTCTAAAGAAATTATTAGAGAGCACAGTTTATTGGGAAGAGGGTCTGGTTTTTGTTTTGTGGTTTGCTTGGGTTTAAAAATATCTTAAATATTTGGTAACACACAATTCAAAACTTTTAACTTTTACTGTATAAAGCAGTAAATTTTCTGTAACAGAAAATATAAACAAAAATGGGGACCCTAGAAGAAAGAGTAGAATAAAACCAATTTAGTATGATTTCCAACTGCAATGTGCGAGTTACAAGTGCTTGATTAGCTTCCCCTCTCTGTAAAAGCTTATGGGTCCACCTCAAATATCCTTCATGGTCTGCAGTCAGGACCATCACAAGAGCAGCCCCCCAAATACACCAGAACATCTTCACTGCAGCATTTGATGTCTGCCTGAAACTTTACACTTTCAAAAAGTTTCACTTTCAGAAAGTTTCACTTATTTTGGAAGGGCACAGAACTTGCACAGATCCACAAAGAGCAGTCATGGATGCTGGGGAGGATTAATTTATAAAACATAGGGGTGGTGCCCAAACAACCCAACCACTTCTCAGATTTATGCCTTGAGTCTTTCACTTCTGAGGCTTCTCCTCAACTGTACATGCAGGAAAGAAAACTTCTGCAGACTTCAGAACCCCAGGTTGTTCTTATATAGCCAGAATTTGCAAATGCACGTATAAGTTTCCTGAATGGTATACATTTATATTATCGATATCTCCTTTTACAAAATCCTGATACATCGAAGTTCACACTTTAATTGAAGAAAACCAATTAAACAAACTAAACAAAAAAGCTAAACTAAAAAACCTAAAAACTAACACAAACCCAAACAAAAAAACCTAAAAACTAGACAAAAAACCCTAAACTAAAACTAACAAAAATAAACTACTAACAAAAAGTGTAGCAACCGAGAAAGACTATTTTCCTGGACTAGTTTCCTGGAGCAGAAGTAAGAAGCAATACATCTCCAAAAGAAAAAATTAGATATTAAGCCACAAGTAGGTGCTGACCTGCATGTGTGAAACACAGAAATGTAAACCCAGCCTTTCAGTCTACACTGGCTTTGTAAGCCACAAATGGAGAAAGTGTAAGTACTTTCACCCATTCCATAAAATTCCACAAAATTTTTCAACCATCAGTTAAATGAATCATTCAACATCCCTATTTTAGTGTTTTCTGAGGATCTCTGCAAGAATCTGCATCCTTTATTTAAACTACTTTCCAAGCAGCAGAAAAAAATGAAATAAACTGAATGAATTTAAATCCATTACTAATTAAGTGTAATTTAATTCATGATTCTTTCAACTTTCTCATGAGAATTGCAAGCTGCAGGAGGGATGCATACCTGACTGACGGAGCTTGATTTACTGCTGCTGGTCCCTCGAGAAGTCACATATAGTTATATATAGCTATCAGGAACCTCTTGGCCCCCAAAATGGATTTTGAGAATAACATCTGCGTAAGAACTGAGCACGTGGTTCTAAAAAGTTAACTGCATGCTGGCTTTTAGGAATTAATTAGTTAATAATTAAACCACCAAAGTTAGTATCTGGGATGGTTAATCAGAGAGGCTCCCAGAGCAGCTCTACCTCTCATTTCAGAGCCAGGAAACTAAACACTTACAGACATGAAAAAGTCAGAAGCACCTAATAAACCAGGTGAGACTCTGATTAACCAGAATTTAGAGATTACAGGTGCCAAAAATCTTAATTACAGGTATATGGAATGCTCTTTCCTGATCTCCACCTCTGCGAGCGACCTAGTAGCCAGTCAAGTTCCCTGGCTAACTGGGAAACAACAGCATGAGCAGGTATGACCTAAAAATGGAGACAGCACCCAAAACCAAAGAGAAGTCTCTGGCAACCTGTGGTTGAGCTGAATGCAGAGCATCAGAGCGGCTCTTGCATTTTCACTTGCTGCCCACAGCGCTGCTGCCTGGGTTCTACCTCCGTTCCCTCTGCGCTCCGAGAACAGCCGATAACCACCAAGCGCTACTGGTGCTGGAAAACAAGAATAATTATTTATCCCACACCAGCTGACAAATACATCATTAATTCTTTCGGCACAACTGTTTATTCCTTGGTCCTGCCTGGTTGCTGGTTTCTGGGGGAAGATGTGCAACAGCTTTCACCACCATCACCTTGCACCCGTGTGCACACCATCCAAGGGCTGAGAAAAGTGCTGTCATCTTGAATTCAAATTTACCTTTTAGTTTGAGTTTTTAATACAAATTTAAGAAATATTCTTAAAACTACTTTTTAAATAAAAATATAAAAATAAGCAACTTCAGTGATTTGCTCCTACCCAGCAAAAGAAAATGATAAGGTGCTGACCCAAGCTCTCTTGAGGAGTTACCTATAATAATATATAATATAAAATAATGCCTACGTTAGCTATAACGCACTGAATGGCAAGCAGCTGTGGGAAAACAGGAATGTCCAAGTACTTTTGAGAGATGACGGGTGAAAAAGATGCCAACACCCCACAAGAAAGGAGAACCTCAGAAGAGAAAGCTTTGCCCAGCCTAACTCAGCTGTGGAGCGTTAGCAGGAGCAGGCTGGTCTCGTGGCAGAATGAGGTGCAAGGAAAGCTGCAGAAAATCTGCTTGGCGTGATTCTTTCTGCATCCTTCTGAGGCATCTTAATTCTGCTTGCAGGGGCTGCAATGACTGAAGAGGGTGGTATATATAAAATAGATTGCTCTCTGTGGCTCTATGAGGAAAGCAGTAGGTATGGGTACGACGAATCTGGTCAGGAATTAAATTTGACACAAAGTAATTTCAGAAATAACAAGATAATGTGTGTGAAATTCTGAAGATTCAAAAAAGTCTTAAACATGAGACAGGTTTTTCTTCCTTTTTTTATTCTTTTTTTTTTCAAGCAAAGAACCCCTTCTCCTAACCCGCCTTTATTCAAGGTACAGAAGAAGACATTCCACATGTGCAAATATTAGGTTTAAAACAAGTTTTCCTAAAACATGCAAAAGAATTCAAGTACCACAACTGGTCCCTTACAAAGTAGAAGAATATAAAAAAGTTTTTTCGGCATCTGGAACTGCTCCACGCGGGCCCTCAGGGCTGCTCAGATATTCTTCTGCTATGGACTCCCCACTCAGGTCTAATATTTTAGCAGAAAAAGCAATGAAGTTGAGAAAACTCACCAATATTGAACTATGAGCTTTGGATTAAGAAAAGCAGATTTTTCTTATTATGTAAACTGTTATTCCTTTAAATTAGATAACTAATTGCATGATATTTCTTAAAATTAAATGACTGGGAACAAGAGCACTTTTAACTATTATGAAAAACATCTCTGGAAAATACTTCAAACTGAGGCAACTAAAATTCCCACCTTTATATCCTGATATCACACAACTTCACGTAAGTTACAATTAACTTGATAAAAACATAGACTAATAAAGTTTACATTTCACATCAAGCAACAATCAAAGCAGCAATTCAGCTGCAGAGGACTGTTTTACTTGTAATAATTCATGCTCTGGGGGCAGAATAATTTCTTGTTTCCTATAATAAAATGGCTATTCTATATATAAGTTGTTATATATATTCATATATATTTATTTCTATATGTATGTGTGCATATATGTATGTGTAAAATATATATGGGTATATAAACTCAATATTTTTTTCTTTTGCCCACAGCGCAATATATATATATTAAAATATATAGTCACTAAAATGGCTATATATTTATTTTATATCCATCTAATACATGTATATTGTTTTTTATATTTATTTGTGTGTGCATGTATACATGCATATATAAGATCAGTATCTTTTCCTTTTGCCCACGGTACTCATTGTACGTGAACAACTGACATGCTAACATTAACAGCATTCGTAAATAACGTCCTTCCACCCGTCCCTGGGGCGTACCTGAACTTAGGTACGTGCAACAGCATCACCAGGGAGGGCAGCGGTAGCTGCAGAAGCCACCAAGAATCTGGGTTAAGGCAGAAGCAGCTCGGCCAGACTGAACTCGGCGCTGCCGTTTGAGGGGCTGCGGCATTTACGCTCTTTTATTTCAAACCGGCTCAGGACATTTATGGGAGCTGCAAAATCCACCCAATAAATACCATGCAGAGATACCCACCGTGACACTCCTACACTGCTGCCAGCACCAATGACCCGGCACAGTGTTTTCTTGTGCTATGGAGATCTCCAGCTTGATAAAACCCCATTTTACATTCTAATGTCCCACAAGAGCTTTTGGCAAATGGCTCAGGCAAACTTCAGCTGCATCTGGGCTGGTTTCACCATAAAAGGTGGGGTCCCCACCAGCCAGACATCTCTATTACCCTATAGCTCCCAGTTTCACAGCTTCAGGTCTCCATGTGGAACGACTCTGAATGAAAATTCAGACAAAATCACAACTGTTGATTTTCCAGTACTGGAGAGAAGCATACAAAATCCAAAACCTCATTAAAACACCTTTTAAGTAAATTCTATGAAATCTAGCAATTCATATACATACCTCTGACATTTGTAGAATTCTGCAATAACAAGCTGTAAAAAAAACTAATCTCTAATATGAAATAGAATACGGTTGAGAAAGGACTTGCAATGTCCTTGCAATGCAGGGGGGTATTTAAGAGTTTTAACAAATTATTTAAGAGTCTGTTGTCTGCTTAACAAAGACTTCTTTTACTTCATAAAGCGTAGAACCAAAAGGTATTTGGAAGTCTCTCATTTTGAATTCAATGGCAGGTGCTGGCATTACAGAATCACATTTCTATTACCAGCCATTTAATTTGAAATCCTTGCATTCATGAAGTATTTACTGCCACGACACACAAGGCATAAGTGCACATTTCCAAATATAATCCCCCATCTGATCTATAATTCATTTTTCATAAACTCTGTAAGTGCTGTGGTAATGCCATTCAACAATCTTATTTTCAAATTGAATCAAACTCTGTATTATCATCTAGAAATAGTCTCATGATCTCCACTGTCTTGCTCTCAACAGACTGCTGAGTGAGTTCATCTGAGCTGAAACACGATGTGAACTTAGTAGAAACATTACTTAATGTATCTTCTATGTGCTTTCCCCATACTGAAGCTAGGCTGGATTATTTCTTTCATCGTGGAAACAAGTGAAACAAGTCACACGAGGCTCCCTGGACAGAAGTCCAGGTCAATGAAAAGTCTTATTTGTTGTTCCATGTTCATCCTCTTGATGAGTCCATCAACAATGTCTTTACCAATATCCAGTAGTGAAGCTAAAAAACTCTGCTTTCTCTGGCTGAACCTCTCCCCCAAAAGTTCTAACACATAACAGAGACTAATTGAAATTGACTTTTGTTGAAGCAATTTTAACATCTATGATTTTTTCTATGAAGACAACCAAGGAGCCATTGGCAAACAGCTCTTGAGAAGCAGTCGAAGATGGTTAGGAATTCACAGGCATAAGAAGAAAAAACATTTTTATGTTTTGAATGAATGATCGTTTCTTAAAAAGAAGCAATCTGGAAATTAATAATATTAAATCAAACAGTGGCGACCAGTCAAAGATGTTTGCCAAGCCAAGATGGTCTAAATGGTTTCCATCCAACTTGCTGCTCGGGTCCCCAAAGAGGGGATGGGCACCCACGTGTCTGGCAAACTCTCACTTCGCAAACCCCTGCCACCACCACAGCCACAGCACCTACAGCTGGGACACTGAAACTGGCAGCTCCTTGAACATCCACATCTTGGATTACCTCAGAGATGCTACATGTGCCCACGCAGTAGCCCACTCTTTTGGAGCAACACGCAATAAATGTTTTTATAAGTACAACATTAAATTATTATCTGCTCAACTATTAATTACACTGCCAAAAAAATTCACTCTTGGAAACAACATGCAAACAAATTTCAAGAACAGAAGAAACACCTGGAACAGAAAACAACTGCACATCTACCATAAGGGATGGTAGAAAATACAATCACAATGATGCTCAAATAGCCCATTTCTACAGTTCACCCTTAATTCAGCAAAGTAATTTCACTGAATTTCACTGAATTTCACTGAATTTTTGGAGTTGGAAGGGACCATAGAGATCATCTAGTCCAACTC
>JAOTQQ010000032.1:46638533-46667519 GCA_026546715.1 Gallinago undulata
TATGGGAGACAGTGTCAAAGGCCTTGCTGAAGTCAAGGTAGATGACATCTGCTGCTCTCCCCTCATCCAACCAACCAACCATAGTCCATATTTCAGTCCATATTTAATCATACTGAAGCATATGCCTGAGCACTTGTCTTAAAGAATATAGTATTTCCTTGCATGGTTGCTGTGCTTTTTATTAAAACGACTGAAGTACCTTGTATTACCAGCCCAGCTAACAGTATCAGTGCCTGCTCTACAGGCTAGAGCTTTGCAGGTTAACTTGACAGCTGGCGTGCCTCCTGAAAATTCCTCTGCTCTCTACATCGCCTTGTTTTCCTTATAACTACAAGGGATTAATGGCATAAAAATGAAAAACAAAAACACCAGAAAAAAAAATCAGAAACAAAAAACCCAACCAAGTGCCTGCAGCAAGTACTTTTGGTTAGTGTTTAGCTGCTGCTGGTTCCCAGTGCCCACAGAGAGTAACAAGTGTAACTTTAAAATCATAAGAGAACCAACAGAATATCTTTTCCTAAGCAAGCTATCGAAAAACCAAAACACACCTTTATTGCTCGCTATAGTTTTCTTCTGGGTGGGCCCTGGACGTAAACATAGAGAAACTAAAAAAAAAAAAATAAATCAATTCCAAAGGCTTCTCATAGAACTAGAACTTGAAGTTCATTTACTAGAAAAGTACTGGGAGAAGAAAAAGAAGAAGAAAAAAAAACAAAAACAACTGCTTTTGTTGTCTGATGATACTACAGAAAAGGCTCATACCTTTTCAACATATAAATTACGAGCACGCACTCTGCTACTGAATGGAAATTAGGTCTAAGACCAACAAACATCACTGGAAGTTACCACCATCCACCCAGAGCTGGGAGAGTTTGCTTTTTTAAAATCTGTTCTTCTGTTCAGTGACAAAACAGTCAACTATTGCCTCAGAAACTACAATATTAACCCAACTTTAATGAAGACATTCTACACCAGTGACATCAAGCAAAGGTCCTGCCACAGTACAGCTCAGAGCACTCACTGAGCAACCCCAGCCCCACATCTCTCCTAACTTAACAGCCATCCTTGTGCATTTTTAGACTATGAAAATTATCAAATATGAAATGCAGTACCTTGATGTGAATATTAACAGCCATTACTTAACCAGTTTGTTGGAAGACTTTTAGACAACTTAAAATTTGGGCAGACAGTATAGCTTTTAAACAAAAAGAAATTTCCAAATATTAAAGTGAGAGATGAATTAACTCCAAACCTCACAACCCGAGCCTTGCTTCACCTACGCCAAAACCAAGGAGGTAAGAACAAAGAATACTACACATCCAAATAAAACATCAGGTTTTTATTAACTGCCAAATGAATTAACAAAAAAGCATGAAATGGTTTTGCGCGATCCTCATTTTTTCTTTGCAGGAAAGTTAAGGGTTTTGTAACTCAACAGCCAACTACTTTAAAAAAAACAACAAAACAAAACAAAGGAACTAAGTTACATTGTGCCTTCATGATTCTCTATTCCCTGAAGATTTAAAGCCCAGATAGGTGAAATCAAAGTTACTGAGCACATCTGCTTTGCATTAAAACTGTCGTGTAATTGCGGAGCTGAAACACCTCTGCACCTAGCCCATACACACGGTAGGACAGTGAGAATGGTCAGCACCTCCTCGGCAGCTCTACATCTACATCAGTGTCTGTAGGAACCAGTGACCTGTGAAACAACACACACAACTGGTTATGGATCCACTGCAGCTGATGTTCCACCCTTATTCATTAATTACAGTTACCACAGTCTGTATTTAATTACCTTTTATGATCAGGAGGCTCAATTAGATGAGTAAGGCTGCTATACAATAACACTCCATTTATGATGATTCTATTATTACAAATCAGAAAATTAAAAAACTGAGATAGTGCTTATGATTCCTGATTAACGCTTCATAGCAAGTAACAGCTATTCCTTTTCAATCTTGATCCCCATGTAGCTAATTACCAAGAGCCTCCAAGTCAGGCCCCCAATCCTGGTTAGGTCAATACTAACCCAGCAGTGCACCAGTGCCCATCTCCACTGACCCGAAAGGCACCGACACCCAGATGAAAGAGCAAATTCAACAACAGTCCACGTGAGCACTAGAGATCATGTTGATAAAAGCAACCCATTCATCCATCACTGAAGTGCTGCCATCGTGGTCCAAACCTAAAGAAGGAGGATCTGCAGCAAAGACCTTCTGCAGCCCAAGAGGTTCAATCAAACTCAGGTTCAACTCCCTTTTCAGCCATAAAGCAAACAGGCAAAGAGATGGAAAAGAAGGAGAAGTGACAAGGAAAGCCCTTTTTCTTCTTTCACCTGCACCAAGTTAAATGCTTTTTTTAAAAAAAAAAGAAAAAAATGTACTTTTCTGTATTTTACATTTAATGTTTTGAAGGTCTGCCTAACTTCAAAAAAATTTTTAATCAAAAATTTGCCAGTTGTTTGGCTTGTTTTGCACCATGTCTGCCATGGTACTGCTACCATGCACACTCTTACTACTCTAAGTTTAGGAAAATAAAGCACTTTTTTTTTTCCAAAGTAAAAAAAACAAAGAACTTAACATTTACCATACCATGGTAAAGGCAGGGATGAAAAAACAAAACAAAACAAAACAAAAACCCCACGAACTATTCATTGATTCCCTTTCTGGGAAATCAGGCAGGGAGCACAGGATGGTTTAGCACAGAGAAAAACAAGTCTTTCCCCAAAAGGCAGTAACTGGGACGTACGGAAGGTCAGGGTTACCAAACCCCGGCAAACGGGGATTGATTTTCCATCCAGCCGGGGAGGGCTGACAGCCCGGCCGTCCTGGGCAACTCTCCGGCCCCTCGGTGCTTCTCACCTTCGCAAGCTAAAGCCTCAGGGAACCGCAAAAGGTTTTCGGGTTAGCAATGAACGGTGCTACTGTTTGGGTTTTAATTGGTGGGAAAAGCCTTATTCCCTTTTTTTTTTTGTTTTGTTTTCAGTTACAAGTACCACTGGTAACTAAAAAAAAAACCATATATATCTCATGACTTGACATTCTTTAACACAGCTGTAGTTAAGAGTAAGACAGTAAAACCAGTGCTATGATACAGAACATATTTTCTCATTCAGGAACTGGGCTCGTTGGGCACTTTGAAATTTTGACCTGGGCTTGCAAATTATTCCTGAGAAAAATACTATATCTGTAAAGACTTTCACAATTTTATTTTGAATTAAAAAAAAAAACAAACCTCAACCTGTTTCCCCCCACCCCACCCCCATTGTAAAGAAAGCATCCACATCTGAAAGAAGTTATTTTCCACCCACGCAGCAATTCCACCTATAATAAAAGGTCACTTATTACCCCACTTTGCGAACACAAAAGAAACCTCCAGCTGAATGGGGTCTCCACCGAGGGGAACAGATGGGCCAAGCCTATAACATAGCACTGCTGTATTGACTGGTGATGGAACCGAAGTCGCATCGCCATGGCAACTCCTTTACTGCCTCCTCCCTCAAGACAACAAGAAATAGCTCACGAGAGGTATTTTAGGAAATCCATAAAAAGAGAAAAATTGTGTTTCTTCCTTTCCACTTATTTAAAACCTACCTACAAAAGGTGCTTTCAGGAAATGGGCGGATGGCATTTGCTTCCACAGAGAGAAAAATAATCTTTCGCCTGTGCCATGAAGACTTGTGTGATAAATGCTGGGTATCGATCATTCTTCCAAAATGTTAACTGCAAACTTTATGGCGCTTCCACTAAAAATCCTTATGCTGATTTTATGATATATCTGCTCTGGTTCTGTATTTTCCTAATTAGAAAAAGAGAGCCGTTTGAAGAGAGGTCTAATGAAAACCAGCCTATTTCTTCTCTGAAAATGACATGAACTTATCCGGAGGTGACACCTACCTGTGATGCTCACATCATCTCTGTATTGCTAATGCATTTAGTCATTACAAAGGATTAAAAAAAAAAAAAAAAAAGCTTTTTTTTTTGCAAAAATACCTTAGAAACACAAAGGGAATAAAACAGCACCAAAACCAAGACCACACTCCGCAGCGCGAGGGAGGGAACGGAAAGAGGGTGGGTGCCAGCAAACTCCAACTTCTTTTAAGCAGGATATCCCCAAGCTTTTAAACAATAATAAATGCTTCATTCTCAAAATACAGTTCTCTGAAGTGCTTGTTTCCTTCCAATTGAAATTAATTGGGTTTTAATTTTCAGCAGAAGATTCCATCTCTGTTTTCAGACTTGTTTAAAGCGGTATACGTCATAGAGACATTAAAACTGCGAAAGATATTTACAAAAGGATAGACCTCTGAATGCTAACTGCTTATTAAATAGTCCTAGTGAAATTCTTGCAGAAAGCTTAAGAACCTAATAAACATATTTGATTTTTACAGCATTACCTCAAAACACCAGGAACATAACCCAAAGCAGTTCCAGCTGTTTCATGTACACTTGAATAATTTTGGAAACTTTCATTTCTGACGCACCCCTGAAGGGCCCCACTTAGATTGTAAATGTTTTTGTTTTGGTTGGCAGAAGCCCCTGTACAATCTCTGATTTAATATCAGCTTTAAAGCAATAATAAAAATAATAATCTCACTCGCATGCCAAACCACCCATGCTGCTGCGCATCCCAGGGGAGGGACGGGCTGTGGGAATCCGGCTCATCAGTTCCCGTCATGTTTTCTTAACTCTCTGCAAATTTGAAGATGCCGTAATGGAGCTTTCTTCGCCCTGACCCCTGGGCAGCTGAATTCAGCCGCTTTCCATAATTAAGCGGTCCCGGCACTGGCAGAGTAGGCTGCATTCAGCTGTTGCAATTCGGGGTAAGAACAGCCAAACTACACATGATTTCTAAAGATTAAGGATTTTTAGGGAATGGTCACAAAGCTTCCCGAAGTTAAGTACAGCAGGCAACAGAAACACAACACATACTTGCTTAGCGGCTCATTTTTTTCTTCTTGTATTCTGAAACTCAGCAGGATTTTTCCCCACGTCTAGGAAGTGCCACTATGTAAAATGTACATGGGTTTCGCTGGCGTTTGCTTGCTATTTTGTTCTTAAGGCATCAAGGATTCTCTTTCAAAAACAGTCAGAAAATGGCAGAAAATCTCCCCGCAGCCCTCCTCTCCCACTTGCCTCCACACAGCTCACCCTCCCTCAGCTTTTCAATTTCTATTTTACAATGCACTTGACAACAAAGCATTTCCCCCCTCTCAGTGCAGAGCCCACAAGTCAATGCTCCTGTCACTGAGAGATTCTGTCCAGGGAGCTGCAGATGATGGAACCTCTGCTTTCTGCTGCTCAGAAACATCTGGCTCCGTCCCCAAACTCTTGCACACTCATCCCATTGGTCTCTCGGCCACATCAGACATCCTCTGCATACCCCCCAGCACTCATAAACTGAGGGTTTCATCTTGGGGTTAAAATTTACCATCCCATTTCTAGCTTGAATTTTTTCTCTTGGATACCAAAGAGGGACTCTTTTATCAGATAGTGTAGCAATAGGATGAGCGGTAATAGATTTAAATAGAAAGAGGGGAGATTTAGATTAGATATTAGGAAGAAATTCTTTACTGTGGGGGTGGTGAGGCACTGGAACAGGTTGCCCAGAGAAGCTGTGGATGCCCCATCCCTGGAGGTGTTTCAAGGCCAGGCTGGATGGGGCTTTGAGCAACCTGCTCTAGTGGAGGTGTCCCTGCCCATGGCAGGGGGTTATTACTTGATGATCTATAAAGTCTCATTCTATGATTCTACGATCTCTTCTGGCTCAGATCATGTTTCCCAGACCTTTAAATCACACCTGTGCAGCTTCCCACCTGATGGAAAGACACACCTGCTTCAGCCCCTCTCAGCCTCACTGCAGAAGCAATGCCCCGAGCCTGAAACAGAAGCAATACCTCATTTTGGCCACAGCTCTGCAAAGCAAGCTCTGGAAGCCAACACTCATATGCCAACCCATCCTAATCCAGAGTTGCCACTTCTCAAGACAGCCCATCACTGTAAGCATGGCATGCAGCTTCTGCTTCTGTGCATCAGACTTCATCTTTCAATACATTAAATCATATATTCAATTAACAGCATTAAACCAGGTGATCCAGAGGCATGTGTGCCTACGATGACTCCTTTTCAGTAATTTCCATCCTTGTCTCAACTGCAAACATCATCAGTGATGTCTTTACAGTTTTTTTCCATATCATGGATAAAAATGTCAACGAGGATTAAGACAAAAAATGATTCTCTACAGGACTCCGTTACAATCTACCCATTTTTAATCCACTTTATAGTGTTCATTTTGTATCACTGTAGTTTTCTAATTAATATGTCAAGTATCAAGTCAAATATCATAGGAAACTTTGATTGTTAAATCAACACTATTATCCCCATTAAAAATAATCCTATAAAAAGACCCTACGGTTTGATAATTTATATACTATAGATCTGTGGAGACTACTGTTAATTTCATCTCTACAGTTTCAACCCGCACCATTATTTTTTAACATGTGGCAAGCAAATTAGTAATAGAGGCAAAAAGAAGCTGTAATAAGCAGAAAGTAATTTACACCATGGAAAAAAATTACTTCAAAACTTTTGAAGCTAAACCTTAGAGCTAAACTGGGTACCACTGAAAACAGGTGACTGAGTTGCAGCTATAACATCGTTTTAAGAACATCTACCTCTACCAGTGACTCCCCTGATGCACCATTCAAGCTACTGCAGCCAAACTAAGGGAGGAAGACTCAGTTCCAAATAGGAGGGAGACTCCTCACCTTAAAAAAAAAAAAAAAATCTTTTGGTCTCTTTATTCCCCAGATCCCACCTCGCTAATTAAAAACAAAATGGTTTTGGACTCAGTGGAGAAAGAGAAAGGCACAATAATATTCACAGAGCTGTGGTGACATAAAGATGTTGGTACATCAGGAAACTTGTTTTGTCATTATATCGCACAGTGTAAATAGAAAACATAATTAATAAGGACAGACATGTTAAATTTGGTTCCTTTCAAAACCTGGAGGCAAAGGGAGGAGAAGGAGGAATGACAATATTTGGCACCAGGAAGAAAAACAGTTGCAAATGAGACATTTTTCAATCCCCTTAACTAGTTTTAGTAACAACTGAGAATAAAAATAAACTTATAAACACTGTCATATCCTTTAGAGTGCTCAATTTAAACAGCACATTTAATCTAAGTCATATGTAACATTATAACAATGCTCTTTTTGCCCTCAATATGAATTAAGAATATTAAATATGTATGTGAAATAGTAGTCCATGCTGGAACATCTCCAGAATGAAATTCTTGAAATGAGGGTTTTTTCCTCTCTTTTTTTTTCTTCACTTCAACCCGCAAAGATATGCAAAACTAGGTCAAGCTTACAACACCCAACAAAAGTAAAAGGATCTGCAATTTCTTGGATTACTTTTTTTTAAAATATCTTCCTTTAAAATTTACCATTAAAAGATTTTCCATTTCCTTTGTGAAAAGGACAAATACAGACACAGATTTCTCTACCTCTCTGGAAACAAGCATACACAAAAATAAGGTAACTTCTAAAACACAGCTTTCTTCCTATCCCTAGAATGCACTGCTGCTCTGAAATTACACCTACTATCAAGTCAACCTAAATGTTTGCTAGAGACTAACTCACTGTTGAAAACATACAGAATTTCTAAGAAATTAAAAGAAGCCAGATATCCAACTTTTAGGAATAAACGTGTATAAAAATAAACATGACTTTCTGGTTTGCTACACTTGTGACTAAAAGGGACATGCTCATCAACCCTAAATTGTCAGCAACTGCCTCTTCATTCGCATTTTATCACTTTCTGAATTCTAACAGATGCCAAAGATTTTATTTTTTTTCAGTAGTAAAATAAACTTTGCAAATTAAGGGAAGGAGGCATTACCTTCTCCTCTGCTGTCTGATCCACATGTCCCTGATGTGCCAAGAGACCCTACCCATTTCTTCACTTGAGAGGCAAATCATCTGGTCCCAGACTGGTGTATAGACTATGGGATACATCTGCTGCCAACAAAACTGAGAAACAAACCGGTTCCATTTCTAACAAACACTCACTAGCCACTCTTTCCTCCATCCCCATTCATATACCAGTTAGACAAAACAGCGCAATCACTACATGGACCTCCACCCTTACTAAACGGCATATTTTTCACCTTTTTATGTAGCATTCATCATCCTCCTTGCAAAAACCTGCTGACCATTAGACACAGGTCACAGATTCCCTAAATTATAGCTTTCAGTGGAAAAGTGATTTACCTAACTAAAACCACATTTGACAAGACAAACTCCAAAAAAGCATAAATTTAAGTTTCAAATTCCATCTCTCTGAAAAAATGCTGTAGCCAGACTGAAGAAATCAAATTGGTCAGATCACTGCATTGCATGAAAAACACCAACTCCAACTACTAGACCTGTGGAAATGAAGAGGTGGGATGCTTGAGAGAGAAGCAAAACCTGACAAGGAGGAGACCTCTAATCCACCGAGAAACTAACTTTAGCTTCTGTAGTAGATACCATAAAGATCTCATACAATAAGGGCACATAGCTAAGGAAATACAGTATCAGAGATATTGAGCCTGGGTAGAGGAACCTCAGTGGTGAACCTGGTTTTCTCTGCAGTCAATGACAAACGAACAAGAGAAGACCTCTGGTTGTACTGGTAACAGGGTGAAGTAAATATTAATACTGATTAATAAATAAATGCTGGTTTACTAAACTAATGGTCAATGCTGAACACCCAGGAAGGACTTTGGATCCCCACACTACCAGTAACAACCAGTGGAACATCAAGAACCTGTAAAGAAGAAACAGGCAACAAAGGATTATGAGAAAACCTTAGCATAAAATCTTATAATAACTTTGGTTGGAAAGCAGCACAGGAGATCCCAATCAATGAAATGAGGAGCTGGGTGAATTCTGGATTCCTCTATATGGCTTGACGTCTTAATCCCCAAATAATAAACCAGTGCTGTGACAAAGTGAACTGATGAAAGTATGTATTACCAGCACTTGTCTTGAGCTATATATTTCTGGTGTTAAAAAAGGCGGAATTGTACCATGGAGAGCCTGTATCGGTTTTTCTTTTCTCTCACGTTGCCTACAAACAGTTAACATGAAAATCAAAATTCCTGTTTAATAAGGCACAGCAACACTGAAGCTGCTGGATGAGCACGGAGTGTGAGTACTGGGCCAGGTGGGGGGGGAAGTCAACTGGAGTTTCCAAATTTAAACAGTAATTTCCGAAGAGTGGATCTCCATCCAAGAAAGTGCTTGACAGCCTCAGTTCAAAGGCTCCTGTCGGATTGCTTCCACCGTGAGCGTGTGGGAAATAGGTGCCTTGGTCCTCTCCTGCAGCCTGATGGACCAGCAGCGGGAGACTCCTACCACCGCCAGCTAAAAAGCCTTTCATATTAGGACAACCTTCTGTCAGAACCCTTTTGTGACGATGACAGATAATGACACTAAATTATGAATAAAAGAGGCAATGACTTCTTTCTGGAAAAGCACCAAAATTGAGGGAAAAAGGCTCACCAAAATATTTCTAATAGATCTCTGAAAAACTGTCTACAGCTTATCAGTGAACACATGTTGGCATCAAGAATGTACAACTCCAATAGCATTTTTTTATCTTGACCTAATTTATATATATACAAATATATTTATATAATATAAAATAATATATCTATATTATATAAATTTACTTATTTTATATATGCCTATGTGTATATTTATAAAAACCCTAACTTTTCATTAGAAAGACACACAGCCAAATTAAAAGGGAACAATGTATAAGGTTTAAACTACAGTTGCTCTTCCCCTGCCCCTTGTAGGGGTTTTCCTGAGTCATGAGAAAAGTCTGAAGCAACCCTCATATTTTATCCACCACAACCCACTGCTGATAAACTACAGCGACTTTCCAAGGCATTTCCACAACTCCCTGAATCGCTACAAGCTTTAACTAATATTCCCTCTCAGTGCCACTTGGTTTGCTTGAAAAAAAAAAAAAAGATTACATTGCAGTTATGCAACACTTAACTTTAAGCCATGGAAACCCAGGCAAAATTTTGTTTATTGGTATCCGAATCCTCATATAAAACAATGACATTCAGATATTTCCTGGCAAGCGGCCCCACAATTTACAAGCCCACACCACTTCGCAAATATATATGGCAAGATATTTATTGCAACCCATCCAAAGTTTCTTGACTGTTGATTCAGTATCTGCTTCCTGTCGTCCTGCTGAATGTTTACATAAGACAATTGCTTTTAATCTTTATGTATTTGCTTTAGATGTGCCCCAACAACCATTTAGAAAAGTGGCATTTTCCTGACAAAATGAATCATTTGCCTTTTACCACCAAGTTGCAGATCTTTGTTACCAAAATAGAAAGGCTAGAACATGCCCTAGGAATTCTCTTTCTCTGCTTTGAAATTATAGGGAGCAGATATACTTAATTTGAAAACCCTGTGACAAAAAAATAAATATTAAAAAAAAAAAAAATTTGGAGTGACACAATTTCCAGAAGCATGGGAACAACATATTGTGACAAGTGGATTGCAAGAGGAAAAATACAGCAAAGAATTGCACAATTCCTTTCTAAGCCAAAGTACTGACACCACGTTCTGCTGAGAAAACCTTTCTGTCCCTCTGATTTAATGATAAATTTCATGTGACTTTTCTTGGTTGGAGGAACGGAACAGAAACAAAACCAAAACACTGTCCTGACATGTTAGCATTAAACACCTCCTTTAAGAGCTAAACTTCATCTCTTTTATTGTTACATGAAGTTCTATTTTCGGCCTGAACAAGGAGGGGAAAAGAAAAAGAAAATAACCAGTCATTCCCAAACCAGGAATCCATTAGAGACCTAAAAACATAAAGGAGAAATCCTTTTTAAGGAAGAACAGACTTTGTTTTCCAGCCCTATATTCCAGTTTCAGGTCAGTGGTAGACAACTCCTCATCCAAAGCATCAGTAACAGCCTCAAACTCCTCATGTCCCTTCACAGTATAAACCACTTCTGTTTTTTTAAACCTTGACCCTTCCAAGGCTATCCCTATTTGTACTTTATTTTCTGACATCCCTCCCTTCCCAGAAACGAGTCCTCTTCTTCCTCTTCCAACATCCACCGAGGTTCAGAGATTGAAGTCCTGCATTTTCCTCTGCTCATCCTGGTCCTTGATCTGAGCAAACTCCATCATCTTTATGCTGACAGCTCAAACTCCACGTCTCTCCAAGAAGAAACTAATTTTAAATTTTGCGGAGGTACATAGCATGCATTCAATAACTATCACTTCGCTCTCCATCCTCCCTTGAGACTTCATTGGTCTCCAATTATTTGTCTCAGCAGATGATACCATCAGGCTGCTCCTTCACAGCACGGCATCATCAGCAATTTATCTCCCACTCTTCCTGGGTCATTTTGGTTAGATATAAGTTGTGCTACTTCCATTTTGAAAAAAAAAAAGTAAATAAAATAAATTTTAAAAAGCACCTGATGAGGAACACAATTCTTTCTTATGACCTTTAAAGTCACCTACTGTACATTTTCCCAAAGGCCCTGATGAAAACCACGTTCTTCCATCAAGCCTTTGCCAAATATCACTACTTGGCTATTTTCTTTCCTTGTTCTTTTCATCATCTTTAAGCCCCCAAATTTAACTGGTTTTTGGCAACTCAGGCACAATTCCAGATATTTTTTCCCCCCATTGCACATAAAAGATGTAATTACAGTTGCTTACCTCCATTTTCTATCTACTAAGGAAACACAATAGCATTTGCCTGCTTGCTGTATTCGCCTTCAAGCTTTTTGGCTTTTATAGACAGCATTACTCCTAAGTATGTAATCTTTTTTTCCCTTAACAAAAACTCCCACACCAACATCTCTCTGTTATAATACCACAAATCAACAGCACAAATGTCCACCTGACAAATGCACTTCTGGGGTGGGGTATCTTTTGCTGAAAAAACATGTGCTTCAGAGTGGTTCCCTACTACCAGCTTACTTCATCTGCAATTGAAATATAGAGTGACCTCTCCATATGGCACTTTCAACATATGGGAAAAAAAAATACAGATGCACAAATGTTTTGTATAAACCAGAAAGAAACTGCAAAGCATCCTTCAGCTCCAACTTGTCTTCTTTGTACTGATACTGTAATTTAGAAAAATTTAAATGTTCCAAAGTTGTCTTTTATAATAACAAATATTTCTAAAGCACTTTTTCACAATGTTGTTTTTTGAAAGAATGGACGATATAAGTCTGCAAAAGTAAGCAAGAAGATCTTTTGTGAAGGAAAATGCCAGTTACTGATGCCTATCAGATAATCAAATGTGCCCCTGTGTGTTCTCGTTCTCAGAACAGACCTGCTGGTGACTGAGCTGCTGCTTTCAGAGATAATAAATTTTTCCTTCAAAATTCTTCAGCAAGTTGCTTTGACTTTTTTTTTTTTACCAATGATTCCAAAATATTTCAAATCATGTGAATAACGATCTCAGGATATTTAACCAAAATATATCATAACATGGGTAGAGCCACAGAGAGAATTATCTTTGTATTTTCCATGAAAAGGAGAAAGACTCAATACCAAAAAATTAGACCCATATGGAGAAATGGTAGGATGGAGCTTACTAATATGTCATAAAATCCAAAAAATAGATTTGGATCTAGAAAGAACCCAATCTCTCAGACCTGATCCTCTGTATGCAACTGCTTATTACAGGAGATGTGTGCAGCCAGCTGCTTTGTGATACATTAACACGCACAGGCAGATTAACAGACATAAAAACATGAATTTACTGCTTTCCTGGAGGCAAACAAAATCACACAGCGCCTTCCCAAGGTGTCGCACTCCCGCTCGGCATCAGGGAATGGCCATCCCATGCCCTGGCTGTCCTTCGCAAGCGCAACGTCCACAGCCCCAGCCACCCATCTCCAGCAAGGGACGCAGTTTGGTGGTCTCCGAACAGCCAGCCCTGAACATCCCAGCTGGATGGAGTAAATCTCTGTGAGCCTCTACCGCAGTAACCAGGACATGATGCTCCTTCGGCCAAATTTCCAAGCTGGCCGAGTTGAACGTGTCATAGGGATGTAAAAAGCTCCTGTTCTCAGGTGTTTCCTTTTGAACAGGATAAAATCTTTTCGCAGTATGTTCTCCAGTTGAGAAAAACCAAAAAGGCATTGTTGGCAACACAAGCAGGTGATGTTGGAGGTCTATAATCCAAGGACAGAGGTTGTTGGGAATATTAATCCACCTGCCCAAGAGAAGACAACACGCCAAGACTTGTGAAGGACCACCAGCATCCAAAAACACGGCACTAGCCCTGACAGTGACACAGTATGGCTGTTTCACAGTAACCTTGCTCCAGCAGCAAAAAGTAAAAGTAAATGGAATGTAAACTCTGCAGAAAACAGATCTGAAGAACGCAAGTAGTGTATATTCCATCTTCTACTACAGCAACGTCACTGTATGGTTTATAGCTCACATTTTTTTCTTGACATAAATCTACCCATTAACAAAGAAGTTCCCTGGCAGCAGCGTACTCAAACTGTAATTAGCTGCATGTATTATCTCCTTCTCCTTACCTTCAGGTGTTAAAATCGAGTTAATCTCTCAGCAGAAATGCACAGATTGCAGTCTGTGTAACATGTGCACTACACCCCACACAAGCCTTGTTCACGACACGTGGTGACCAACCAGAGGAACCAAAGCACTGCAGGATAATAAAAACTGGAGGTGCATGTGGTCCAGAAGAAATACTCCTTACTAATGAACTCAGAATCTTTGACATAAAAAAATTGTGTTCCATTTTCTGATGTCCCTGGTCAGGATACTTTACTGGTTGTTTTCCCATCACCTCATTCAAGCTGCTGATCCATCCTTTCTCCAGCTGCTCCCACAAATATATACTGTCCCATACTAAATTCGGTAGGTCTAAATGTGCTGCATTTCACCATCTGCTCTATTCCCACTTTAATCCAGCTCCCACCTGGCTGGCACAGCCCGAAGTCCTGTGACAGAAGATATCTGGGCACAGCAATCCGGGGCTCAGCTGGGAGCTTCCCGTTGAAAGACTGCCAACATTTCCTTGAATCCACCCTTCTTACTACACTCTTCCATACCCACAGCAACTGTGAAATCACTATTAATTATGCCCTTTCCCCTGACCCACTTATCTCAAAATAGCAGTATGTGAGATGGGCTAAAAACAGGAAAAAAAAAAAAAAAAAAGAGGAGGGAAGCTGCATGTTTTGCTTCTTGGATAACTCCTCTTAGAAAAACCAACTCTGTTCTGATTTTCTCCACTATTTTTTCTCTTTCTTTCCTTTCTTCTGCAACTTCTCTTCTGTATCTTCTTTTTGTTTCTCTCTGCAAGAAGAGGAATCAGGTTAGGAAAAAGGAAGGATGGAGAATGCTGATCTAAATTGCTTCACATCTTCAAAAATGCGGAGAGAAAATGATGGGGCGTGGGAAGGGAATGGAGCCCTGTGGGTTTTCTTTTCCAGAGATGACTTTCTTTTTCCTTCTGGCTCATGACGGAAGGAGATATGAGAGAGTAAAGAACTGCTGGAGATTTTGGCAAATATTGAAAAAGGAGAAACATGCAACTACAATTATTTGGAGAATAAGAAGCAAATGCTAGAGAAAAATGAACCCCACAAATACAGACTACAGTCTCTTTCCAGAGGGAAAAGGCTTTATTCAGTCTGAATAAAATCTGTTCATTTTTCACATTAATCCAAGCATGGATTTCATACAAAATTCAAAATATGTGTGTCAAATACAGTAGTGTAGACCAATTAGATGCATCAGAAAACATTCTTTTATTATAAGAGGGAAGACACGGGGCTCTGTTTCCTGAAGGATGACAAGGTCCCAGAAAGAAATAACACCACGACCTTAATATTGTAACTACCAACATTAAAATGTTCTTGTCTGCAAATTCTGAGGCACTATGATACACTTTTTGTTTACACTGATATTTGCAAGGACAATAATATAGATTAAAGCTGACCCCAACATTCTGCACTGTTGTCTGGAACAAGGTTCACTTCTGGTTCAGAAGAAAGGACCTTCATAATAAAAATAGGGTACAGGAACGCACCTGGGATCTGAAGCACAGGTTTTGTTCCTGCAGCATGTGAGCCATTTTCCAGGTACTCAAGCAGACGGCTCCGTGCTAGAGCTGCCAAGAGAGATCCTCGTTTCTCTCTAAAATGGCTAGCCAGCCTTTCCTCATCACCCTTGCAAAAACCAACACCGGAATGAGAACCGTTCACCTACCGACACCAAACGCAAACACAGAAAGAGAGCATTTATTTAAATGTAAGCTGTTCTTGGGGCATCCTTTTGTGATTTTGTCTTCTTATTTGTGACCTCCAGGAAGGAAGGACACGTTCAAAGCCTCAGTCACAGTTCATTTGCAGAGGTAATATCATTTCTGTAATAGCACGAGCACCAGATTATTTACCTTCACCAACCAAACGTATCAATAAAAACATTTTCTGTTTGTTTTTAACTCATTTACATTAGAGGTATCTTTCAACAAATCAAAATTTTCAGAAGGAATGGGGTTTGCGCTTAGTGACATTTTCAGAAAGACATGGGTAACAATATTAAAAAACCCTACTATTTCTGCCTCTTGAAAGGCTTGTTTGAGTATTTCAAAACAGCTTTCTAAAATAAACCAACTTTTGTCCTGCAAAGATTTGCCATTCAGGGAACCAAATCCTATCCTTATACGGTTGCAACAAAACAAAAGTCCTGGAAAGAAATACAAAATCAAGCCCATTTTTAAACTCAGGAAACAGGGATACTAAGATACAACAAAGTTTAAAATCAGTTTCTTCAGAATTAGCATTAGTCAGACACTTAAAAAAATAATCTTCCCAACGATCATCCTCTTGGCCTTCACTCTAAATCATTCCTCTCAATCTAGTAAGATCTTAACCTGTTAGAGCTACAAAGCAGAGATTTTATGTCTACAGGCAGTATCCAGGCTTTACCCACTGAAATATTTTTATACACACAGGCATGGTTACGTTTACCATCAAAGAATTCAAACTGCTACGGAAAGGCAGAAACTACTTAAACAACTTAGGCTACAAGCACCGATACTGACTTAGTATTAAAACCACAACATACACAAAAAGAAAGGAAAAAACCTAGGGTTAAACACTGGAGAAAAGATCTTAAGAAAAAATGGAATCTAAAATAGTTTACAAGAATCTAAAATAATGACTGTGCTAAGCTAACACAGAAATCAAAGTAGTTGAAAAGAAAATCAATATTAGGAATAATGTTCCAGTTCTCTCCAAAGGAGGACAAAATGCAGCAAAAAAAAGCTTGAAAAGATGGGGTTTTCCTTTCTGTTTTACCAAATTTTTGCTGTGGGTCTTATTGTATTTGCATGAGAAGCAAATTGCTCTGAAGCAGAGCTGAACCTCACCCAAGGTTAACTGCAACACCAAACACAGGCCTTTCACTTCGGTTTCCTTTTATAAAAAGAAAATATTACCAAAATACAAAAGAAACAAAAGAGGCTGCTACAGCAGCTGGTACAAGCGCGTTACATTTCTGATGTCTGCAGTATTCAAAGTCTGTGTAAGTAAACTTTAAAGGATATTGACAGAAGAAGTTATTTTCGTCTTCTTTTTCATTATCCGACACTACAAGTTGAATCGTATATAAGATTTAACTGTATTACATACAAAAGCAGCGGCACACCAGTGAGCACTTCATTAATTAAAAGCCAGAAAAGGAAGTTTGCTAAACGAAGCAAATGTTCTTATCACTCCTATCTATATTCATTAAAACTGACAAGAAACCAAATATCACCATCTGTCTACTTGCAATAAAGACACTAAAAACAGCTCCGGGGTAGAAGAATAATATAAAGTATAAAACTGCAGCTTTTCAAGTTTCAGTTTTAAATGGACAAGAGAGAAACTGATGTCAGACGGGGGAGAATAAAGAATGACAAGTACGCAAGACTGGAAAAGAAATTGCACGTTTTAGAATATAAACTGAAGCGCCTTCAAAATATCACAAAACAAACGACAAACCTAAAGTTTCCTCTGTATTTCTCATTCGGATCAACGGGTCCGCAAAAACCTAAGTATTGCAACAGCAGCTTATTCGCCTATTTGGAAATAACTGCTACCAAAAACATTCAAAAAATTATATTATGCCACATAAGCTGCAAAGTTTTAATGCTCAAGCAAGTCCCAGGAAACACTTCTGCACCTTTATTACAGACTGATGCACTGTCTTTATATTTACAAGAGACATTTTTTTTTTTAAATTATTCATATATTTGGATTTTGCTTGCAAGTCAGCAACTCGTTATAAAAGTTGAATAAGATTTGATGAAAGGAGGAGGATCTGAGAGGTACTAACTTAGCTCTGAAAAAAATACCAGGCTCACATAAGCGGTTGCAGAGGTCAACCGAAGGTCACTGGTTTAAGGTAGTTTCCAGTAGTTGTGCAATTCCTACCTTCTAGTAATCACCCTTTTTTGCACTGCAGGAGAGAGGAAAGAAAAAACAAATAGATGGTAATAAGATATTTAATGACAGAACTGAAAATAAACTCCTGCTCACATTTTCAACAGCAGAGCTCTGTGTTGTTAATTCTGCACCATACCCCAGCTGCATTTTGCATAGCAATGAACAGCGTTTCCAGTTCCTCTCAATGCCGCATAAAATATTAGCTCTGTAGTCACACTTTTAGAGACTAAATAAGGTTAAAGTAATTTAAGGCTGCGATAAAAACAAAAAGAAAATTCATTGTTACAAGTGCCACCCGGCTCCCAGCCCCCCGTCGTGCCCAGGTACCGCAGCACATATGGTGCGGAGCAGATTTCTGTGGTACCTACAGGAAGCATAAATGGGGTTAGGAGAGGAGGAGCAATGGAATTAAAGACCAAATCGAAGGCTTATTGAGTCTTCTTATTATGTTCTTCTAGAATGGTACTCTTGCTTTTTCTTTTTTTTTTTTTTTTGTTTAATTTTCTTTCCTAAGAACAATAATTCATACACATAAAAAGGCTCTCATTAATATTCTATGAGAATGCTTTTTTAGACTCAATACAATTACAACACAGCAATTATTATTCTTCTGTTAATACTTTAACAATACTAACAGACCCATTAACAGCTTAGCACAAGTATGAGAGGCGTTTAAGAAACAGAAGTGTAGGACTATTTCTGTTTACTAAAGAAGCCACAACAAAATTATAGAAGGTCATAAAGTCTGAGAGTAAAAAGTTACTGCAAACTGATGTGCAAATGTGCCATCAGATTCCTCTTCAAGGAATCTTCTTTTGAAAGTCAAGTCAATCTATGAGGATATAGAAATAGTAAAATTCTTTAAGTGAAGGTTGAAATTCAAGGGTAAAATCCCTTTTATGCTATACATATAACATAGCGACACAGCACATCCATGATCTGTCCGTGCCAGCAAGATCATCAGGATGTTTAGAGAGGACTTTGGAAAGCCAGTAGGCAATTGCGGACATGTATCAGAAAAGAAAATACAAAACCATCCACAAAAATTTCCTCCGTTTGGTTTAAAAAAATGCATCCTCCAGACTGAAGCTGGAGAATGTTTCTTTATTCTAAAGGGTCTGTGTGATATCTTTAAAAATCCAAAAGAAACATTGTTGCAATGGGGACAAATAAAGGCGGAATGTTGACGTTAGCTTTACAAACCTCTTAATTAAAAGCTACATAGTAACAAGCATATTCCACCTTGTTGTATTTTTTTTAAAATGTTATTTTCCACCTCAGAATAGAAACAGTGGAAGTTGCAATTCTTTTTATTTATTAACAGGAAGCTTACAAAGACTTGGGTTCTTCAGGAGCACAGATAATCAGCGGAAAAGGTAAACTTCTTTGGTAGAAAGAGCGAGCGCAATTCCCTTCCTGCCACAGTAACAACGGGGTGTAAATCAAAGCACCTTCTGTAGCACATATTTGGGAAATCCAGCAGCAGACTCCCTGGATTTGAGAGTGCCGGCCTGGGAAAAGCCTTCTGGGGAACTAAGAAAGCATCAATTTCCTATAATCCTCTTAGAAAGGTAAACGAAACTCAATCCTGAAATGCATTGTATTTTTTCCCCTTAATTACACGAAACTTCTTTCTAATGTTATAAATATATACACAATACTATCAATGCTATTAACTTATATTTGTACACATATATATAAAAAATTAACTTTATTTCTGATCAGTCTGTGGGTTTTTTTTGATCTTGTACCTACCTTGTTGACGAGCTGAAAAATTTCCTTTGCTGGGTATTTACCTCCAGAAGAAGCTATCGCTTGGGCAAGGTCACCATAAAGCACGCACTTCTCTCTGGCTGTACCAGCCCCCCTTGCTCATAGGATTATGTACACCGCATTTAAATTCAAGATGGTTTTTGCCCTTTTGTACCCAAATGCATCATCTTCTCTTCATCCTCATACACAAAACAAAACACGAATTTGTCAAGTTTGATATTAACTTGCAATATGACTTCTTTTGGTGAGCAGATCGCTGTGACACCTCCTCAGACACTGTAACACCTCCTCATCGCTATTATTCTTGAATTCACTTTCGACACTCAATAACAGTTTTCCACACACCTTTGTAAAAGCTGCCGAAAAACCTACTTTTAAGAAATGACTGCAGAAGCATTCACAATATCCTAGTCACAACGCCTTCATGTCCGTTATTTAAAGTACAGTACCATTACATCTGTATGCCAGTAACGTAAGGCTCATCACACTTTTGCTCTAGAGCATTAAAAAACCTGACCCAAGAACAAGTCCATCCTAGGTGCACCTTTTAATCCACACAAGGACAAAATAATTTATTGCTCTTTACATTACTTTAAGTATTTTCAAGCTGCTATTTAGAGGGCCTTAGTAGTAATGACTGCAGCAAGCTGGAACAGGTTTGCCACAAAACAGAGCCCAGGCTAGTACTAAAAATAAAACCTGGGTGCCTGGAAACCTGGGAAAAGTACAGCAATGCTACAAGGGATTCAGTGCAAACCCGCAGAAGATATTCCCTACACATACAATACTTCTTATCCATTAATTTGAATGGACAGTTGTTTACAGACTGAGAATAATCCAGAGCTTCTACAGGTTTCTTTGACACTCCCATTGCTCCCTTTCCCATCTGTTTCTTCTCCCACACTTCATTGTTCTGCCCTCTACCATCTTTCTTTCCATGCACCAGGCTCAGGACAACTTTCTCCATGTCCTGGTTACGCCCTACTCTCCCCCATGCCCAGATGATGTGATGCAGGTGACGGCTGACAACCCATCAGAGCAGGGGCTCAGCAAGAGCCAGAGAGGCCCCTCTTGGGTAACGAGCCAACATTTTCCTGCCATTTCTTTATACTACGTAGTAATTATAGCTCCTTTTTAATTTTTTTTTCCTTGTCTATCCCATTGTTTGTCTCTATTTTATGTACTATCCATCACTTTTCAGGGGTTGGGGGTTTTTTCCCTCTTTTATCCTCCTATCACTATCATGGACTTTAAGAGAAAGCCCAGGCTGTTAAGTACCGCACATCTGTCATTTCAGCATTATGATTAGGAAGCAAATTCCGAAAATCCTGGTACCACCATAAAACTGGTAAACTAAGAAATCTCCCTTAGATTTTATCATTTATCACTGTTCTTTGTTCCCTTGCCTAGATACCTGCTGCTGATCACCATCAGAGACAGGATTTTGAATTAGACACGCTTGATCTGAATCAGTATGGCTGTTTTTACAGATTTATTGCTAAAACCAGTGTTTCTGCCAGACCTGAGAAAATCAGCAAAAGGTGAAGTCATAGGCTCTTGCGTTTTACTGCAAGTAGCTTTGCTGTGTGGAAGTCCCCCGTTTAATCAGCTGCTTTCATTAGACTGCTATGCAAACTGAGTTAATCCTGGTAATGATCGGCACACATGTGAAATACTCAGGTATTTTCTTTGGTAGTGGTAGGAAATGTTAAATGTAGAAAATTTAGTACAAAATATTTTTCACCTGTTGAGAAATATAGGTGAAAATGCTTTGAAAATGATTTTGTTAAGAGCATCATATTATTACCATAAGAAAGAAAACCAATTTGTTGGGAAACATCCACCATTTAAGATATTCCATGTTGTTTTCCAATGTTATTTTCCCAGACACCAAGCATGGTTAGGTCTTGTGGTTTGGGTGGGGTGGGGGAGAAGGTTGTCGATGTTTTGGGAAAACCTACCAAACCTTGCTTTGCTCCCGATCCTTAGCTACAGCAAGAACTGGCAGCTGGAAGACCTAATTTCAAAGCCCAGCTGTAGGGGAAATTGTCATTATTTGATCCCCTAAATTTAGAATTTACATTTAAAAAAAAAAAAATTAAAAATGTTTAAAACCTTTAAAAAAAAATTCCAAGAAAACAGCAGAAGGTTCCGTCAACGGCAGAGTCCCAGTCAAATCGGCCAAACCCTTCCAACCATACACCCACCCTTGGGCTCCGGGTCCAAGCAAAACTCCACTCCTCCCCACTACTCTTATCTCGCCAAATTCAGAGCAAGAGGAAAACACTGAGAGGCCGGTCATCCCAAGGAGCCCAGGGCAGGCGGAGGGCTGGCACACGTGGCAGCGCTCCCAGGAGCCGGCTCCCGCAGTTGGTTTCTATTACGGGACGCACACGCTTCTGCCCTCCAGCCAGAAATATGGGGGGGCTCCAGCACACGAACAATAACTCGGTAATCAACATTTCCTTCTCTGTATCATAAAATAAACACTCTGAGGTAGACTCTTTGGATTTATGTCCTTTCAAAAGAATTTTGTAATGGGGGGGGTGGGGGAGTCGGGGGGTGGAATAAAACCACAAGTAAAGTGCACGGGTTCAAAATGTGCAGTAAATACTTTTGAAAGCAATGTTCTCATCTGGGAGTATTGCAACAGATGTTTATCATGAGCTACTGCAACAGTTAATCCCACTCCGAGCCAGATTAACTCTTTGCCATTGGAAACAAGCCTTTTTTTTTCCCCACAGGCAGCCTGCAGAAAACAAGGGGATGTGCCAGAACTACTGACAACAAGCAGTTAACTGAATAAAAAGGGGGGAAGAAAAAAAAATAAAAAGCCATAAAGCCCAACCAAATAAACCAATGTCTGGCCCAAAAGACTCAGATGAACAGGTGTATGTGTGGGTGGGAGTGCGGGGAAAAAAATAAAGAAAAAACATTTAAACAAAGCCTCCACTGACATTCTGGTCACTGAAGTGGGTACACACAAAATGAGCCAAGTAACATTTTACAGTTCAGCAAATAATGGATTTATTTATTTTTTATCTTTGTGGAGGATAGGAAATATGATTATTGTTCTTGCTTTTCATCGTGTGGTACCAATATATCACAGCAACAACTCAGAGGTTATTCTATTTAAAGACATTATGAGTAAGAATGAAAATAGGAAGGTACAAAACTATAATAAAATACGGGTATTCAAATAACAATTCAACTGTTCGGAAACACTACAGTATTTCAAAATTCTAAGGATTTTTAAAATCTAGCTTAGATATCCATATATCAAAAGGTGGTGGCCTACCAGACCTTGTCATTGTTGTTTTTAAACTGAGTAATTTAATGGCAGTTTTTAAAATTTTATGTAACTCTTTAGAGTACCTACATAACCAAGCTGGTAGTTATTCCTTAAAGATACAAATGTAAGTCACAATTTAAAGCACCATTATTTAAAGCTGAAATCGCCATTTCTTAATGGATACAAATCAGAACCGTTTGTAACCTTTCCTGAAGACAAGAACTACTAAGTCACTGCCCAGAGCCAATCCCTCTGCTCCTAATTTCACAAGCATTTAATTTTGAGAAATTCTAGAGCACATGTGGGTCCCATGAAAAGAGCGAGCAGTCTGAAAGAGCCAGGAGAAATCCATCCCCCTTCACCATCCTGAGGAGATCACGCAGAAGAGGTAAGTGCACCACATCCACAACGCCTTTGCTTGAGCAACAGCTACGGCTCCCACACCCCTGGGACCATGCGGCCACACCAGGATCTGTGTAAAACTGCTGGGAAGCAGAGCTGGTCTGAGGATTTACAGCCTTGCACAGCTTGCAAGGATCCACACACCTCTCATCTGAGGCACACACCTTCCCCTCCATATGCCCAGCCGTGGTGACGTAAGAAGAAAACTCACAAATTCTGGAACCCTTGGTCTAAACTTCCTTCCTGACTCAAGAAAATCTCAGCTTGTTGTTTGTTGGGGTTTTTTTTAAACAGAGAGAGAAACAAATGCCAATCTGTCAAGTGTAAAGACAATCTAAAGAGGTTTTGTTTATTTAATTGCTAAGTAGAACAATAAATACATAAAAAGCTGTAGGAAGTCCTTAGGACTCCACAGTATTTCTGCTGGTAACGCAGAACAAGTTTCATTCTTGGTATTACTCCTCATTGACAAAAGCAATGGCAAACATTATCAGTCCCTTTATATTTGATGAAGAGATTGATGTTATTTATTCAATAAAATCTCCGATTCTATACAAAGCCCCGTGCTGACAATAGCCTCTTCGTAGTCCCTTCATGTCTACGTAAAGGCCACTGGAACAGCCACCCATGAGTTTGTTGACTTAAGTACAAAAGTTTGCAGCTTGTTTTGTTTTTTCCCCACAGATATCAAACGTCATAAGGGCTGAGAGGAAGGTTTTGTTTTCTAAATCTTTCGTATTCCAGAGAAAAGTACTGACATTACATTCTGCAAGCCTTGCCAAGAACGTCTTTTGTGTTCACAGCTTCAGTGTTGATGATAAATTTTGAACATTAACAGTGCAATGTATGATTTAAATCAAAGCTTAAATCATAAATGTAAAAGTAATTTAAACTCGTGAACTGGAAACCTTGATTTAAATAATTTCCTTTTGCAAATATTGTTCTCTTAAAGAACTATTTGCTTTCAATGGTTGTTATTTCTCGCTGAGTAGGTAAATAAACTACATGCATCTATTTAAATTATTATGAAGCCTAATATACTCTAGGTCTTTTATTTTTACATTTTATTAAGATGACCATTTACTAGGCAATTATTTTTTTTAACTATGATTCCTAAGTGCTTCAAAAACATTTCATAAATCCTAAAGCACCTTTTATTATGATGATTACTCCCATTTTATAGAACACTAATCCAAAGAAGAGATAATTAACTAGTTCAGTGTCTTTCCTTCACCAGATTAAACTAGCTCTAAGACAATATGATTGATCTCAACTGTAACAGTGACCTGTTGCACAAAACTTTTCACTCTGGCCTAGCGATCATAATAATTTGCAAATATCAGAAAGAGAACAATTGGCAGTGAAGCCTCAGTAGGCAGCAGCAAAAGGCTGGGCTAAATATCTGTAAAAGAATGAGGAGGTTCTGCTGGATGGTTTCACCGAGGTATAACACTTGGTATTATTTTTACTTCCTCTTCTAAAATTCGGATGTGAAGGTAACACACAGCAGAGTTTGCTGCCATTCTTCACCACAACACAGCTTGCTTTACAAACGAGCTCAATTATTTTGCTGTGACTAATGGTGGCAAAAACTTGCAGTGAGCATTTAGATCAATTCCACAGCCCAGCTGAATTATCACACTGTACTTTCCAAGTTGTACAAACTCTAGTTTGACTACTCGTTTCTTAATATTGTGCCTCAAAATCTGCAGGATGTTGCGCCAACAGCACTTACTGCGAATGTTTTGGAACAATTTCCACGTACTGAATACTGCAGCTCCCGACGTGCCAGCTGGGTTGGGACCTTACGCATTACACAGCTTCTGCCCTGAGGGACAGTGCCAGATCTGAAACATTTACTACTCAAGACAGATGATGTATGAAAAATGGGAGAAGTGGTACAGAGTTATTTTTAAGGTTTTTCACAGTCTCTTGCCATTGTGCTCTTTTTGGTACAAAAAGCTACTCGTGCCCCAGTTTGGCCCGTGGTGGGTGATAGGAAACTGCTTCCTTCCTAAAACACCTCCTGATCTTTCCCCCCAAGCCATCCCTTACTGAGGAGCAGCATCAGTATCTCCCAAGCTACCTTGTCCTCCTATAAACTTGCCTTTGCTGTGTTGCTTACAAAGATTTTACCAGTTAGGCATTAATGACCATCTCTGAGCTGTGCTGGGAGGGGTGAGAGGCAGAACACCAAGCGCTGCAGGAAAATAAAACAATAAAAGACACAGTGGTCAATGATGAGACAAATTTGGTAGGTGTAACCACATAAAACACCAGCTCTTGCCTTCTGCCTGAAGCCCTAGCCATCATTAAGGGGGTGACCACCAATAGGCATGTAGAGGATGAGGGTCTCAAGGAGACGGCCCATCGCTTTGACGATGATCCCCACCTCTTGCAAGGTCTAACTGGATTTACCCATTTCATTGCAACTCCTCATCTTCAGCGTCAGGAAATAAAGCACTGTCCTGTGCAAAATAAATTACCATCATGTGTGCCAGACCCCAAATCCCACACCACCAGAGTGTCACACGTGCAACACGTTTTGGCATCGCTCTAGCTCAGGAATTAGGGGGACAAGGCGACACCACAGGGAGCGAGAAATGGATGAGCCAGTTACGGGTTAGGGACCTTGCTGCCCCCAAGCAAGTCACCCTCCAAAAATGAAACTGAAAGAAGGTTTTACATCGAAAAACATCTGAATTTCCTGCACAAGTTTTCCAACAACATATATCGAGCAAATCATGTCATTGCCCTGGCTGCCCATCCACCGCCCAGGCTCCAGTCCATCCTGCCCTGCCATGATGCTGCAGACACGACGCTGCTGGTCCATGAAGCCAGAGGGCTCCGAGGGGAACGCCGGCCCCGAAAGGCAGATGTTGTGTAAATTCATATTTCATAAACACGGTTAATTGTGACAAGAGGGCTATAAAAATCCTCGTACTGCTTAAATTATTTCTCCACTTAGAGCAACTCTACCACCAGAAAATGTTACACATTGCACTTTATACTGAACTGGCAGTGCTCGATGATGACATTACAGCTCCATTAAACAACAGATATAAAATTCACAGATCTTTAAAAACTACAAATTAATTGTTCTGCTATCATTCAATATAATCATTTAAAAATAAACATGCCATACAATTGTCATTAAAAGTTTTCCAATCTAACACTGCATGTGTTTAAATATGAAAATTATACTTTTTGAAATAAACATTTCTGCTATCAGGGAAAAGTGCTTCTGTAAGTCACATCACTATTAGACAGAAACTATCACCTGAAAGAGTCAATAATCCCTCACACTTTACAAAGGAAATATTCCCTCTCCAACAAGGTCACAATAAAGGAAAAGAAAAACAACACAGCAGCAAAACACCTAAATGGTACAGACACGCAGGTAAGTAAAATATAAGCAATTTGGAGGCTGCTTTTTCATAAATGTATGGTTTATGCATTTACTGATGCTAATCCTGCAGCAACCTATGTTTAGCATATTTATTCTATCCATACAAAACTCCTTGCATATACTAGCCTCTAAGCTGTTACCCAACTCATACACTTGGGGGGGAAAAAAAAAAAAAGAAAAAAACTCTCCCCTGAGTTTTAATTTTTCTTTCCCGATTTTTTTATGTTTGGTTATTTAAAAGAAAATATTTATTAAGAGGAGTTTATTATCTATTTATATTTGGAAAAGATTGTTTTGTTTTAATAACACATCTCCTTCTAGGTACTAGCTTACACTTGCTGACATTAACGCGTTTAAGAAACCACAAGGTTTCCCTCAGCTCTGCGGGATCTGTACGTGGCAGCAGACAAGCGACCCGGTACCGCAGGAAAGGCAAAGGAAAGACTTCATCTGCTCGCTCTCTCTCTCTCTCTCACCTGCCCGGGTGAGAAACCAAGCAGGAGGCGTGCGGGGGTAAGTGAGTTGTGCAGCACTGGCGTCATCAGTCATATCTGTGTTGCCGCCACAAGCAGGCAGCGCCTGCCAGCCTGGCTGCAGCAGTTTGTTTACACGCTATTAGGAATCAGGATTTGCTGTTTAGGCTAGAGAAGTCTCAGTAGGTTATCAACTAGGCATAGACGTTATTCTGCCCGTTTTCTCGGGATGCCCTGGAAAACTTTGGGTAAAATATGAAAATTATGCATGCCGTTATGTAATGAAATCAAGGTACAATGAAATGTGTGCACGGGCGCTTCTACTTTTAAGTGGTAGTTACCGAACTGTAGCTGGCTTCATTTTAAAAGTACGTATCGCTTGTATAAACAGTATTTATTAAATAATAAAAAAAAATACTTTATACATAGCTATCTAAATTTTTCATGCTGAAGTATCCACAATCATTTGAATATAACACACTGTTAAATTCAATTTAAACTCCCTAGTTATCTATCATTTCAGACAACCTAAGTGACTTGGGTAGATAATCATAAATCTGCAGTTATGCCTCATTTTTTCTAGGAGCTGACAAATTGCTGGTGGTGCAACAGGTGCCGTTTCCATTCATCATTATTTTTCAGGAAAAGGATGATGCCGGCACGGTCCCTCTCGGCAGTCAGGCTGTCCGTGCATCCGTGGGTCAGAAGTGAGGACCCATGAAGCTGCAGCATCACAGCTCCTCCACTGCTTCCCATGCCCCAGAGGCAGAGGGGCTGCTCCCACTGGCGGGGCCAGACTGAAATTCTTCTGTCACTTCCCAGAAAAACCTTTACTGCTTCCTATGGCTTCAGGCTAGCAACAAAAAATGAAGGGCTTAGGCCTAGCAATAGGCCTGGACCCACAAGCATCCTTCTGCCTCTATGACACACAATAAGGGG
This sequence comes from Gallinago undulata, assembly GCA_026546715.1. Taxonomy (NCBI): domain Eukaryota; kingdom Metazoa; phylum Chordata; class Aves; order Charadriiformes; family Scolopacidae; genus Gallinago; species Gallinago undulata. The sequence goes on from JAOTQQ010000032.1 coordinate 46,666,354, forward strand.
TTAACAGCATCACGGGCAAACTCAGGTATAGATCACACTGACTTCACTGGCAGCACTTTTTTAAACCGAATTCCTATATGGGGCACCTTCAAAGCTTCAACGGCAATTTTATTTGAAAGAAACATCCAGGCACTGACTTTTAATCTGCTCAAATCAGGTATTTGTATCTGAAATTTCCACTGTTCACTTATATCACAGAAATGATCATGCAAATATACTAGAATTTCAAGTACTGCCTCCAGCTGGGGATGCTGCACAGAATATTTAAATTTCTAGCTAACTACTAGATGGCACAGAAAGCACAATCCTAACTGCTACGTTACCCAGGCAAAATACCACAGAGAAAAGTTGCAAAATCCTTCAGAAGATTTTTCTGTCTTAAAACGTACCTCATACAGAAATAACTTTTTGCCGTGAAAATCACTAGGAAACTCACAACTTAATAAGGTGGATGCGGTTTTAATATGAGATGAAATACACAGAAGATATATAATCAAGACAGTTAACTGCAAAAAGCCTCATGAAGAAGAGCTGAGATTGGATGGAGTGCAAAATAATACCAAGCCAAATTTGTCCCTGAACCATATAAATGATAAAAATGGAGGGTATTTAACTTCGTATTTGTTATTTTAAAATTTAAACTAAACAAAATACGTTCAGATAACAACACACAATCACGTCAGCTCCCAATTAGGTATAATCCCAGACTTGAAAGGAAAACATATTTAACGTTTAGCAAATCCACAGCAATAACTCATGGGACGGAGCCAGGATCTGGGGCAGGGACGCGGTGACGGCCCGAGCCGACTCTGATTTACTTTCTGCCCTTCCCCACGCACACGCACACGCATGCTAACCTCGATTTTAAAAGCGGGGGAAAAACCCGCAGCGCAAAACTCCGCGCCCGGCAAAGTTGACGGGAGCCCGGTGGCCCCCCAAACCCGCCCGGCGCCGGCCGGAGGGGCCAGCCCAGCGCCCGCACACACACACAGCGCCCGCACACACACCCCCGCCTCCCCCCCCGCCCCGCGCTCCCTCCCCCTGCTTTAAATAACATTTCAATAAAATCGCTGAGTCCGGCGACGCCGCTGACACCCGCCGTTATGAGCCCGGGGGTCCAGGTGGGCAAACTTCTGCTGATCAACGGCCTCTGCGCACACCCCCCC
>JAOTQQ010000032.1:46667619-46691230 GCA_026546715.1 Gallinago undulata
CACTGCGCACACCCCCCCCCACACACCTCCTCCCCCCGCCTCCCCACGCAAGGACGCGCACACACCCACGCACAAAGAACACCTTTCCCCCCCCCCCCCAATAAAATAAAAATAATACAACACGCCCACCCCGAGGGATGCTCTGGCAGGCAGGGGGTGGCCACTGGGGCCGCGTTGCCCCCCGCCCCCGGTATCCCCCTTCACGGCGTTGCGCCCCGGCCCCGCCAGCACCCCGCCCCACGCATCGCCGGAGGAGGCGGAGGGAAATAAAAATCATAATTAATAAAAACAAGATACAAATGGATCCGGCGGCCCCAGGACACTGCGCCGGGCCGGTGCCCCCCGGGCAGGTTCGGGGACACCCCCCCGTTCGCCCCATCCACCCACCTTGCATCCCCGCCGCCGGCTCCGCACCGGAATCCGCCGCCGCCGCTGCTGCTCCTGCTGAAAATACGGCGCAGGCGGGCGCCACCAATCGGGGCGGAGGGCCGCCCGCCCCCAGCCAATGGCGGCCGCCCGCCGCCGGCCCGCCGCCAACCAGCGCGCAGCTCATTCCCCGGCCGGCAGCGGGGCGGGGCGCGGAGCCGCCGGGAGGTGGGGAACGTGCTCCGGGAGCGGCGACGGGGACGGGAGACGGCTCGGTACTGCTCTGCTCTGCCCCCCGCCTCCCTTTCTTCATTTATATCCTCCCCCTTTTCCCCGCTGTTGCCCCCGTTTTACCCTCTTACTTTTTCGCGTTTTTTCTCTCCCCCCCTTTTAACCTTTATTTTTTTCTTTTTTATTCTTCCCTCCCTCTTCTCACGATTTTCCCCCCATTTTTCCTTTTTCCCTCCTTTTTCTTTCTCTTTTCCTCACCCTCTTCCCCCCCTTTTTTCTTAATGCCCCCCCTTTTTTATTATTTCCCCCCCTTATTTCTTTTTTTTTTCCCTTCCTCCTCTTTTTTCTTTCTTTCTTTTTTCTTTTCCCCCACCCCCCCCCCCCCCCCCCCCCCTTTTTTCTTACCCTTTTTTCCTTATTAGGGGCAAGAAGAGGTTTTTCCAGGTTTTGGGGGTTTTTTTTGCATAGCTCCCCTCAACCCCCTGTACATCGCACAAAGCAAAAACTTTGCGGAATGCTTCAGGGAACTTGTTCTGAAAGGATGCCCCTGCCTAAATGAACACCAATTCTTACTGGCACCAAAGAGTGTTATTTTTAAAGAACCCAGAAAGATGAGGGGAGGAACCCCCACCCCCACCCCCCAATTTAGTCCAGCTAAAACCTGAGGCTCCAAAGAGTGTCCATTCAGCCACTGTTTTTTTTAAAAAAGCGCTACACAAACTCACTGCACAAGTGGAACAGACAGCAGGCTCCGAGGGCGCCGAACCCAGCCTTTAAAAATACCAAACCGAAACCAGCAGATGTTTCAACCACACCATCTCAGCACACAAAGCTTTACGCTGCATCCCCACTGCCAAATTATTAGCAAAGTAAACTTTCCTATTCAGTCCAACAATTCTGGAAATAAACATCTGCTTTATTTAAAGAAAAACACTGAATGCACGGTCTTGGGGTTAATTGAAATTTATTAACGTGTTCATAAAAGTAGACTTTCCAATCAACAAAACTCACAACTGCTGTATGTTAAGGCAGAAAACTATCAACAGTAGAAGGGATAAAAAAAGCACAGAATTTTCTTTTGTTTTTCCAGTCTAGTGACCTTGTTAATTCCTAAATTTAGAGTGAACTAAAATAGTCAGAAAATCTGTGCCTCCCATTTCTAATGTTGTGCTCCTTCTGACCTCATCCTCAGCATTTAAAATCACTAAATCGTATTTGCTGGAAACTCTTGCCTGAACAGGCCATGTTATTAATTTGTTCACGGCGTTTGGCTAACACAGGATAATACATGCCGTGAAGTGATAAACCTGATATCAACCCAAGTCCTGATGATAATTTACAGGAGAAAGCTTTTCTTTTGCAGATCAAGAAAGACTTATTTCTAAGGTGCCCCAAAAGCCAAGAACTCTGTGGTGCTACGAACTGCTGACAGGCAACCAATAACTGTGACAAATTATACATTCATGGCATCTGCAACAATCGATAAAGTGACTCACCAAATTAATAAAATATAGATCACAAAGCGTACATTTTTATTAAAGAATAATTTCATGATAACCAAGTAATGTGGATGCTTCCAAGCATAAGATTAAATTACATGCTGAGCAAATCTGGCATTTTGTGATAAACTGCGAAAATAGTCTTTGCAAGAGCAACTGAGGAAGAACATTGCTGACATAGTCTATAAACATGTTTTATAAAGCATAACCAAAAGTTACAAAAAAAAAAAAAATCATTGAAGTGGTGGTTAGAGAATTCACTACCATATCCGTAATAATTACTTTCTAGAATTCTCCTTGCTTTGTAATTTACTCCTTCAAATACGTAGCTGATTTTGGTGTTAAAAGTAATAAGAACAGATTACCTACATAAGGGAATATTTACACCAAATTAATTCCGTAACTAGTCAGACTTCAGCAGTCGTCTTTATTGCAGTACACAAAGATTTCGAGTACAATTAGGAGGATGAAAATTTTACTTAAATACATGAAAACAAGTGTCTTACCTGAGAGACGGGCGTTGTTTATCGGAACTTTGTGTCTGCTGAGTAACTTAAGTATTTGCTTGAACTAGGAATACAATGGATCCCATTGGACCTGAAGGTCTGAAGCTATACATGTAGTTCAGTATTTTCCTGCATGGATATATTCCACTACTGACAAATGAATCCAGAAGAGCTTTTCCAGCCTCATGAAAAAGTATCAGAGAAGCCATTCCTTCCCCGGGGAGGAAGATGGAGCATCTCTTATGACAAAGGCTTTCCTTCTGGGAAGAACGCACTTGGGCACATCCTCAGACTCCCTTATCCTGGTTAGTTATTGCTATACAGCTTTGAAACATGTCCTAAACAAAGGGTTCAAAATACCCACACATCCTGTTTATTGAACTTCCCAATTATTAGTTCCTGGAACTCCTTAGTACTGCATCTCTGCAGGGCAATTATGCCATGTCAAAAGCATTAGAAGGCTGTCCAAAAATTATTTTTCATCGTCTATAATGCCAGATATGCGGTGCTCTCAGGCAGTCTTCACATGACTGAAGTCTCGTCAGATCTGCTAAATATTTCTTTTATAGTAAAAGATCCAGCATTTCCTGGAAGCATACATCCTTACTTTGCAGTGAGTATTTTACATCCACAATGTTTAGTCACTTTCCGAACTTCCATGGATTTCCTAGCTAAGCCTAGCATAACACAAGGTCTTTCCTGTCCTTCTTTCTAGCTAATAAATAATGGAACCTTTATTCTGAAATGCTGTCATGAAACAAAAATCAAATACAGCCTAAGTAATACAAAACCAATATTTGTTTATACTAGATCCATTATGAATTGAATTCCTTTTTTAAACAAATGACATTTAATTAATATATTAAACACATAAACAGGAAGATATTTGAAGTTATAATTCCATCAGCTCTTTCTCATGACATTCGTCTTCTCAAAGGCCATATCCACACTTCAATCTAGGCATATATAGAACACTGTTGTTAATAAAAGGACATGGTTCCTTAAAAATGGCTTACTCCTTAGATACGCCACTGACTTCCCTAACTATGGCAACCTAGAACAGTTAAAAAAAAATAATCTATTCTCTTGCATATTATTAGCAACTGGAAATTTATTATAAAATGTTACTTTCTTTCAGAATGAAGTATCTTTATTTGGAAAATATATCCAAATAGCCCTACTGACAAACCACCAATTTTATTTTTTTTTTCAAATTTTACAGATTTTCTGTATGGTGATCATTTAATTTACTAAGAAAATACCAACATCGCTATGAATCTTTTCAGTCGCCAAAACATGACTACAGACAGCAGCAATGCATATTTTAGAGAAGCAGCAAACAGGACCAGCTTCAGTATTACACCCACCACCCTTAAAGATAAGATGAGGCGAGAGCGTTTTCTCTTGCCATAAATTACCACTCCCTCCTATCAGCAAATTATTTAACTTTCAAAAATAGCTGCAACACAGGCAAATTATGAGCTATAATTACGCAAATTTAGCCCTGATAAATGACTGTATACATGCATATATGTATACCTACTTAGCCTATTTTTAAGTATATCTGCATGCATAATGTTAAGTATTATAATCAAATATACCAGGATATCTTTACCTTATCACCCAGAGTGACAATGTTTCTATCTGAAATACCTGTAAGCCATTCCAGTAGTCAAAAAATGCCCACTACTGCTTTTTATCTGTTCGGTACCAGTCACTTGATCCTGGTATATTTTCCTCCAATAAACTTTCCTTCTTCCCAGACAAGAGTGCACAGACCTAAGTTCACAGGAGTTAAGAGGAGCACCAGCCATGCTCCCAGAGAAAGGGAAAAAGAATAATAATGCCCATATCACTGAGCGCAACACAGAAGCTGCATCAGGTTCAGAAGTCCATACTCTGCAAGTAATTGAAGGCTGGAAGTATGAGAAATACTGTACATCATTGGCCTGTTCTTGGCTGCTGTTGGATACAGGACATTGGGCCAGATGGCACTTATGGTCTGATCCAGCTCAATAATTGTTGTATGAAGCACTTCAAGACCAAGTTGCCTCATTCTTTTCTTGGAAACTGGAATTATTGAATCTATTAAGTCACTCAATGAAAAGCAAATTATAATTTGACTACTCCTGCACTACTGTTCTGACACAAAGCAAACACCTTCCACCTTGCCAGAGGTCTCAGTAAACCACCATTTCTCCAAAGAACCAACACTTCCACTAAATTATTATGATGCTACGAAGTGCTGCATCTCAAATAGCTGCATTTCTCTTGTTCATACATCCAATTATCCAGATATTCATCTTAGACATGGGATAAGACTGCAGATCTTTAATAGAAGCGTTGCTTTAAGGGCAATGTTTTAACTCCCATAGCTTTCCAGAGATGCTGGTCCTACCTGGGAGGCTTTACATTGGGCCATTTAGACACCAGAGCCTGCTGGGTGAGGGAGGGGGGTTCAAGGGGAGGCAGCACCATGAGCAGGTTTGGGGCAGGGGCTCAGCAGTCTCTATATGCTCAGTGATCTGAACATTTCTTTTACTCACTTATTCAAATGTGAAATCGACAGCATTCATTACGCAGTGAGCATTATACAACAATGAACTCGTAAGTCTGGGTTTGTTTGTTTGTTTTAATTTAAGTATTTATAATTATTCTTTGCACTGTTATAGGGCTTAAAAATTCCAGGTTCCCAGAGATTAAGGTTCTGCACAAAAACTTAACAAAAAGATGCCAACCCAATACAGTTGTTTTTTTCCACGCTGATTTTCAATGGTGATAGAATATATTGCTACGACAAAAAGCCTTGATACTTTCCGATTTAAAGCACAAGAACAAATGCTATTTTTAAAGACAAAATCTGTTATAATTATAGGGTTGGGGTGGGGTGTTTTTTTGGAAGAGTAAAGATTTTTTTTTTTTTTACTTACAGAGAAAAATCTGAATATTGTACACGCACATTCACATCATTTTGCAAAACTGTCAACACCAGATATACGCTTCCTTCTTTGAACTATCTCCCTGTGTTGCAACCCTCATCTAAATTTGAAAATATTTTGGTAAACATAGATAATGTTTCAAGGGTGTAATTTTGAGACCATAAGGAATTTAAGAAAACAGTTGATACTGTACTAAAATCTAAAATAGGCTTTTAAGAATTCTTCAGCTTTCTCAGATCAGCAACTAAAATGATAACCATCTAGAAATGAGTATCTGTAGCCCATCTAACTTCCTCCTAAGTTTTCTGCCCTGGAGTTTTGATTTGGAACCATTTATCTCCTTTTGAAGGACATTTGTACATTCTATTTTGGTGATATATTTAATACATTAGTTAAATATGTTCTCCTCGTAACATTACACATTTAGCCTATATTTCAATGAACTTGTATCGCAACATTTCCCGGCTTTTACTCCAAGAACAAGCTGTCTCAAAGATGTAATAGTTGTGAACATCCACACTTTTCTTCGATAACACAAATAGTTTGAATAAAGCACTAAGAGCGCTACTGGCGTAACACAATTCTTAGAAGCACAGGTCTGAGATGTTATAGAAACTATGTAAAATAGTTCCTTTCATGAGCTTGAATTACTTATTAAGGAAATACCTTAAATTTTTTTGCTGGCCCTCTACCTGGAAACCTGGGGTGGGATTTGGGTGCTCTGCCCATCAGGACCCCTATACCAGCATTCAGCCTCAATTCATCCAGCATTTGTCGGAACCATTTTTCCTTTTGCAACCACTGGCTTCCAGTTCTATTACCTTTGCTCCATATGATATCTGCCTAAGGATGAATACTCTGTACTTCTCACGTCTCCCTCTTCTATGGTAGTCTTTTCACGTCACTCATTAAACTGTTTAGAAATTATGATCTCACCATGATAGAGCAGAAAATTCTGTTCGCTTGTTTTTATGCACATCACAGGGACCGCTAAAGCACATTCCATGACCATCGAGGTACTATTCATCTATAATGAGGAGCTTGTTGCAAGTTTGTATTTTACAAAACTATGCTGTTATTCACTTAGAAGATATGACCTTTGATTTTGCATTTTGAATTTGATTTTACTCCTATTAGCCCAGTTTTCAATGTCATCTCAGTTATTTCTGTTCAATATCCTGATTCTCTTCTATATTTAGGATGCCTTCCAATTTTGTCATTAGCACAGCCCCTCTACTGATGGCAGGTGATACGCATTAAGCAAGTCAGGCTCAACACTCTTCTGGTAACCTCTCCTGCATACCACACCTTTTAGAAAAATATTATTTTGTTTTGAACAACACCTGCCAGTGAATTTATTCAGGAAGAAATAATTCTTCTTCAGCTCAGTTTCCCAGCTGCAACCACTCTGCTTACTTTCTGGTTCTTCTTCAGGTTAAGAACTAAGATATATGGGAAGAAATTGTGCCTACAGTTGCTTACACAAGGACCGTGTCCGCCCTCTGCAACATCATTATTCAACAGATGGTCGTGAGTAACATGTTCTGGCTCAAGGTCTTAGAGAACACTGGGTGCATGCTGAGGAATCAGCCTCTCTGGTTGGAGTCACACACACACACTCAGGCTTTGTGGATGTTTTACTCCAACACCAAGGTCTCGAGGACCTTCAAGAGGCATGCAAAACCTAGATCTTAGCTTGTTTCTTTACTTCTGGTAGCTCATAAGGTAGAAGCCTATAATTCTTGGTAGCAGTAAATATTAATTTTTACGAGTCTTGAATTAATTCACAATAAGCTCCTTAGTATGCCATAAAATACACAATACGTGTAAGTGCTAAAGGCTGAGCTGAAGCTTTTTTTCCTTTTTACTTTTTTTTTGGAACCAGAGATAATGTCTGGATTTCAAAACATAGTGGTGGTTTAGAAATTAAGAGAAGACTCCTCCAGGGAGGTGCAAGAGGCTGCCCTGTGCACCGCATGACTGCCTTTGGCACGCCAGATTCTTCAGAACCTTTAAAAACAATGGTTCTGCCAAAAAAAAAAAAAAAAAAGTAGGTTTAACCATTTTTAGAAGAGCTGCCAGTAGCAAGGCGTCAAACCAGAGTCTTTGCCTGTACCTGTCTCCCTATCCCTAGAACAATCAAACATTATCATTTAATCACACAGTATCGTTAAAGCAGTTCAAGACCGCCCCGGAGGTGTTGGACCCAAGAGCAGCAGATCTGTGGGCAGCCCAGATCTGTGGGCACCCACCACCTCTCCCCAGGGGAAGATCCTCGGCTTGAGCAGGCCAGCGCCCATCGCACTTATCACCAAAAGGGTGGAATTTCTGCAGAGATGTCAGGTAGATGTGGGACCTCTGCTGAGGCGTGTTCAACGAAACGTTGTATTTTAATTAAGAACTCAAAGACCCAGCTCTGAAGTTTTGCAGACACAAACCTCCTTCTTGGCACAACCTACTGCAGCAAGTTAAATTCTGAAGCCACATGCAGGGCAAGAAGATTTTTCTTAAACCCTTCCAACAACATCAATAACGCAGTTCATGTTATGAACTTCAGTTAGCTTTGTGCTCGTTAAATCACCGCTATTTCCCCTTGATGTAGTATTAGATCAGACATCACTAAAACTGCCTCTGTGTGTGTATGTACACAAATAAGCTTTTCCCTTTGTTCTGCAGAACAAACTCTCAACAGAAAAATGTTTATATTAAAACCGTGTAGAATTAAATGTCAATTAACAGTTAATAATAGCCTTAAGATAACATTTCAAATCTATCATAATCCCATAATAAACTGAATGCAGAGCTGACATTGTTTCGGTTTTCAGCTATTGTTTTGACTTAGCCTATCTGTAATGACAATACTGTTCAATTTGGATAATATAAACCCATTTTTCAATGACAGGGATATGTCTGTTTTCAAAGCTGTCTGAAATACAAAAAACAATCCACAAACAGAAAACAGAAAACTTGGCAAAATATGCAACAATTAACATCCTTCATTGCATTTTGCACTTGCACTTTCCCTGGAATAAGACTTCTTCATGCAGCCCATCTTGCAACATGAGCAAGAATAGAGCAGTTTTGACGGGCAAATCAGAAACAACAGCTTAAAATTTATTTTTAAGATTGTTCCTGTGTGGCTTTTTGGAAGAGTTTGGTATTCAGAAGCTCTAAAAATGGTTCTGCCAAAAAAAATAAATAGCCCTAACCGGTTTTAGAAGCACTGGCCATACTAAGATTTCAGACTGGAGCGTTTGCCTGTACCTGATGCTTCTTTCTGCAAATGCAAGACCTCTGTAATTCTACGAAAAGCAGCAAGTGATACTATAACAAAGACTGAACTTATGATACTCTGAAGCACCCAATTTCAGTTCTTTGCTAAGATGTATTGAAGCATGAATACATTTTAGTTTACGAACACTTCAGGGCCCAAGTTCATTTCTACACGGATCTGCCTCTAGCTTGCAGGAGTATTTAATGATGTACCATGACACCTAAATTCTATACACTACACAAAAAGCACTTTATTACCTTTGGAAACAGAGATAAAGCTCAACAGCTAGCTGCATTCCTCTTTTTCTGCCATTAATCTAAGGAGAAGGGGACAGATTAAGCTGGAGTGGGCTACAAAACGTCCTCGGGAGGGTTCTGCAGTATGGCACGCGTGGTCCGTGTCATTTTCCCTAACAGGAGTGTGCATCCTTATTCCTTCTCCGAAAGGCAACACTAGTACAATCACTACTACAAACACTAGTACTGCTTACAAAATACCCAGCATGCTATTTACAGTGAACTAACACTGTGACAATGACTGGAGTGACTCTCGGTGAAGCCATAATGTATTTTACACGGAGTGCATATGGCCTATAACACTGCCCCGTGGTCAGGGGTAAACGTCTTCTTTTTAAGTATCAGCAAAAATGTGCGTTTCGTACATTCTCTTGGGACAACAAAAAATAGAAGCAGCGTTTTAACTTAATCCCAGACATGTCTCCTCAACCACCTGAATGAACCTACGATTGATGGATGAGGAAGAGCAGCTTCCATTATATCACAAAGACTTACATAGAACTTACAACACTTAAATAAAAAATAACCTTGTTCAAATAATCTAACCACAGAAGAAAAACTCTATTGAGTTTTTTTAAAAAAAAAAATTTGGAGTAGTTTAACAAGATACGAAAGATCACTACAGCAGTCCTTAGCATGGATGACACTTAAGAAGAACTGAAAAGCAAGAGTCATTCAAGAAGAAACTAGTTGCCACTTGTTTAAACTAGAACTCGCTACAAGAACAACACAAACACCCTTATCCTTTCAATAACCCAAACACTTGAAGCCAAAGCAACAAAGCAAACAAATATGTTCAACAGTTCTGTGTCACTTTGTAGCATCTCCTATCTGGGGCACCCAGAATTTTCTCGGTAACACTGTGAAGTAGTATTGTTTTGTACCAGTGAAGAAGCTAGAAGAAAGATTTTAGTCCCATAAGAGAGTTTACATCACGACTCAGTCTCCACAGAAACTTCACAGGGTACACATAACTAAATGCTCTACACAGGCATTCCATCACATTAAGTGTCAAATATGTTAGAAGAAGAAAGTAAGAGTCTTTAAAAAAAATAAGATTTAACAATAAGACACGCACGAAATTAAAAACATAAATGACTGATTAATGACAAGCAGCAGGATGACGATGCAAGAATAAAATTAATCTTCATTGAAATCACTGCATTTTGTGCAGAAAAATCTTTGCAGGCCACCATACAGTACAGAGGTCTTACAGGACTGACATCCACAGTACCTCAAAAGGAAATCCTGTCTTACCTCTTCTCTTAAATCCAGCACTAACATACTTCGTACTGTAAGTACTTCAAATGTCCATAAGCAACAGCAATATTAATAAGTGATTATAGGACAGAATTAATATACAAAACCAGATTTTTATACCTACTATGAAATATTGGGAATATTATGCCTGAATAATTTCTGACTTGTGTTTAGGAAGACTGGACTTAAGTCTTATTTTTTTATAAGGTGTAATTAGAGTAAAAAAAATTGGCATATCACAATAATATTTCAGACATGAAATATCATTATGACTTGTCATTTGATTATGTAACATCAGATAAATCAAAATCAAGTGACACTAAAAAATGTCTGAAGTTAAGCTATCTCCCTCATTTTCCTCAAACTATTTTTAGTCAACTTCTCTTTTTAAAATTGTTCAGTTTCTCCATTTGTTGGGTGCAGAATATTTTGAATCTGACTCACAGACAGCCCCCACAAAAGAGGAAATCCCATCACCAAAGGGGTAAACTTTTTCTTTAAATGTGGCTGTATTTGAAAAGGCCAAACTGTCCTTTTGGTCCATTGGGCTTTTTCGGGGAGGAGGAATAGTAAAATATCTTAAATTTACAGCATCAGTAAACAAAAGGAGAGAGCTATATTTAATGGCTCACTAGAGCATGTAACATTTTACAAAAAAGGTATTTTACAAGGATACAGAAGAGTAAATTTTCTATATTTGAGGAGTCAACAAAAAAGGATGGGAAAACAGCAGAAAAAGATATAGTATGAGGCAATAGGGATGTGACACAAAGATTTGAGGTTGAATGTATTTATTTGTAATTTTTTAAATTTTAAATCAATTAGCTCAATATTGTTACAATGGAGATAACTGCATAAAAATTTGTTTAGTGCAGTTGAATAGGGGAATTAAAAATAAGTGGGATCACTTAATTCAGGATGAAAAGGGTCTACACACACATACAATGGGTACTTTAGCAAGTGATCAACATAAGAAACCTTAAGAAAAGAAAAAAAAGCAAAAAAAGAAAGTTTTTTTTTAAGCCTGCTTTATACGTTTACAACGTAAAAGTAGATGGACAAAAAATATTTATGACAACTTGAAGTGACAAAACTGACATTCAACATTCAACTTCAACTGAGGATCTATCAGCAAGCAACAGGATCCATAGCAAGCAGAGTCCAGCAGTAGAGATCCTGCCCAGAGCTACAGGGTGTAAGGAGTGGAGCAAAGAACCTGAAAAATCACAAAAACTGACCTTGCAAAACCATTTGTAACACTTCCTTCTAATCTCTCCCGTAATTAAAGAGTTCAGGACCACCTAGTGCAAGACAATGCATATTTTGTACCATAAATGTTTATTTTCTTTCATTTTTCCCCATTTAATTTTGAACATGTTACAGTCCAACTATTTTTATTTTTTTTAAAAGAAAGATAATTGTATGTCAAAAAAGAGAATAGGAATACAGGGCCTGTGTTTAAGATAACATCTATGGTCTCAATAAAATATGTAAACCAACTTGTTATGGCTCATTGTGATCTAGCCATGATCGAAGGGACTGACTGTCAACAGAAAAAAAAAAATGAAAAAACTTACTGATTAAAAAAACAACTTCATTTACCTAAATTTTTCTAATCTTACTAAAGCTGAGGAGCAGAAACACACCCACATTACCTATTACTTACACAAAATGCTACTGCTGAATCAGAATTAAACAGAGATTGTATTAGTTAATATTATTTTGTGGTTCTCCTCTTTCCTGGTCACTGAAGTCTGTAACAAAACCAGAAAGATGTGTCTGTAAGGAACGTAGCACCTCAAGCATGAGAGATGAGTGTGAGAAGGAAGATGTGTCAACTAAGTGTGTCCTCTGGCAGGCAACTTAGTCACAAATGGTTTAAAGTCTCTGACACTCAAGAAAACCAGAAACCAGAGTTACTGAGGGCCGTGAAGTACTACATGTGTGGAAAACATTTTTTCATTCTATTTTTCTATGCTTCTCAAAAGTTTATTGATTTACTCTGGATTTGAACAGACATTTCTTTTGATATTAGTCAACCACCCAGTACCAAAAGCATATAATTAAAGGTGTTGCATATGAATGCAATGTCTGCTATTGAGTAGATCGGACAGGAACAACTATAAGGCTCATTGGCTCTTGGATTACATGAATTGCTATGGCTGAATCTTGACTGCTTTCTTCACTGGTGGTAGTAGAAACACACATAATTGACATCAGTGAAGTGATGAAATCATTGAACAGGAAGGATGAACTGTTGACATTGATTTTTCCTTCAGACTAGAATAAGTATTCAGCTACCTAAAGAGACCATGTTGGTTTTTCAGGGAACGGTTGACATGAATGATGAGTTTATGGTAGGTCAGAGAAGGTTGTATCAGCCTTTGGGGATTAAAGAATGACCAGAACACCACTAGTATCTATACAACCTCCCATATATAAAAGGAAAACATGAAAAGTCTTTAATTTAATCACATATTATAGGTGGCAATGAGATTAGCATCTCCTTGAAGAGATTTGAGAGAAGTCTCATCAGAGGTGAAAAAGAAATTACTGTTATGAGAATGGACATACTGTCCAGTCCTGAATAGAGCTGCAGTGCATTATCCTACAGAATACAGCATCTCACAAAGAGTCCAGAAATCTAGCCTCATGCAAAGAACGTGAGCACCCAATAATCTCTAAATTTAGAGGGTTTTTAAAGCTTTTATTTATCTTAGTTGATAGGATTTAAAAATAGAATAAAACACTTAGTAAACTAACATACAGAAACTAGTCTAAAATTTGAGCTGCTCAATAGGCTGAATGAATCCTTATTAAAATAAAATCTTACTATTAGTACTGGATAAACACACATACCCATCTATGACCTCCAAAAACCCTACAGGGCAGCCAAATTATTGAAACTTTCCAATGTGACAGGATATACAACAGATACCAACTCACTCAAGACTCTTACCCCATGTTGTCAATTAAAAATTACTTTATCAGCTCCATTTCAGCTGGAAGTATTTTACAGTATCAACTTTTATCACCTCATATGCCTTGCTGAAGTTTTTATCACCTGACATAACAGTTATCTTGAATCTAATGGGCATCTAACAGGTCTACATTATTTACATGTATTGGCAGATTTCAGATTATTTAAAATGTTAATTGGTAATTCAAGAAAATAGTTTTTGTTGTATAAAAATAAAATAATAGATGTGCAATTCTGTCTTCTAATTATATTAATTACATTAGTCTGTTCTATATTACATATTTGTTATACTGCTCACACAACAGAGATTTGCTGTTTCTGGAAACACACAAAACTGCATCTTCTTTCATTTCATGAGAGTACATTGAGATAAACTCTCTCTGTGCAAACACATGACCACATAAAAGAAAAAACTCACCCTACCACCATTTTTTAATGTAAAGGTTAAGACACATGTGCTCTTAAGCTCCTTCTAATAAACCTTTTTTCCCACCTGATTAATGGTTAACTGGCAATAAGTTTGCACTTTTTTAGTGATATTTATTGCACATTACAAGCATCGTGCTGAGAAGCACATATGTAATAAGGTTTATTTCTATTTTCATGCTACTCCTTGCCAAAAAAGCACGGTGAAAACCATCTGTTGTATTTCCTGGCTGAGGTTAGACAAGAAAGGGAAGACTTTACACAGCACTCTATCACTGCAAACGATATTGATTAAAGCAGAGTTTGGAGATGGAATCCAAAGTGCTTACTCAGAGCAGTCATTCTGCCTCATTGACATACCCAGATGGAAATATGCACGAAATACAACACATGCAGATGAAATAATGACGAGGGGACATACAGCTCTGGAATCTGGTCAGGCAAGTCCCTGAGATAGGGACCTAAGTTGATGCTGAAGCTTCAGAGAATAGTTTCTGTACATTGGTCCACATGTAGCCTCAAATATGCAAATTTTTGTACCAATGTTTTTCATTTTGTGCCAGTTTTATAAATGAAGTATCTACCTGAAAAACTGGGATGCCTTTTATGTATCTTGTACAAGTGATGCACGTGCTCTGATAGGGCATACACACTGTATTTTATCTTATTTTTTAACTTTCTCAAAGAAAATAAATACTGTCAGCTTTTGTTGCAGATAGTGTGCTTTTACAATGTTTAAACTGTATTAACTTCCTCACTCAAGACTTAAGAAATGTTGCTCCTTTTATCTGTCAAGAAAACAGATGTAACACATAATTTGATGTTACTTTAGTGTGTGAAGGAGCATAAGCAATCAGGTTGCTGGTAAAATCAGTTGAGAAGATGTAAATGGATTCTGATACAAGGAGAGAGAAGGGCGACCAAAATATCAGACTTAAAGGGAAACAAAAATATCTGATACATGACATTTTGAATGGATGTGGGGTAGGCAGAACATGCAAGAATGGCAGTATGTTCACTATATGGAGAGAGTAGATATTTCAGAATTAGAAACAATTTAGTATTTAGGAAAGCAAGGATATATAAACTGTAACTGAACCATATAACTGTCAACCATACAAAAGACAGCTCCAAATGAAAATTAAAATACAGAATAATTACAGGCAGTACCATCGCATCTTACAAGGGTCTCAATTAAAATAAAGCAATTCAACGTCTTAAAGTAATGCCACATTTTGAAAACCTGTTTGCACTGTGGATATTAATATCAAAATGATTGCAAAACCTAGATTTGGGCACAAATACACAACATTTTTCCTCCTCTCCCTTTGAAAAGTAAGCACGCACATACTATTTTTAAGAGTGTTGCTTCCAGAGCTCCACAAAGTTCTCAATAGTAAAAATACAGCACAGTCAAGAGCCTTAACACTTGGGCGCCTTAACGGACTCTGATGCAGGAATAAGAGTTACTTCTACTGTGAAGATACAGGAATAGAGCCAACAGGGTAGCCTTCAAGAGTAACTGCTCTCCCATCTAAACTTCAGATCCAAAGAAGTTGATCTGAGCCCTCCTTGGGCTCAGATCCTTCCTACCACTTAAAGCAACTAAACAAAGTACCTTCTTCAAGCTAGAAGTTCCTTTATTCGTGATTGGAAAAAATTTCCAGATCATGTCATCACAAGCAAAAACTTAATTACTTTACAGACTTTATTCTTCCACTGATTAACAAGCTAGCTTAGCTTTGGCTCATCGCATCACTGGTAAAGTCAGGTAAAATATTTTGAATTTAAAAAAAAAAGTTAAGTCCATACAGAAAATGGCAAATCTCTGCAGAATTTGTCAAGCCTTCTTCTATGGATCAGAGTCAAAAGGTACTTCCACTCCCATCATTGCTAGACTGGCATCTCCTCACTGAAACTGCCAGCAGTATTATCAATCACTATCAACGGCAGTGAAAACAGTACTGCAGTTTTGGTAATATAGACATGGAACAGCACCTTGTCAAATCCCCAAATTTTGATTTAGTATTCATCATATTTCAATAATGTAAAAGATCATATTTCAATAAAGCAGAAAGTTAACCTTTAGCTGGGGATCAGGTTCTTTTAAGCAGGCAAGTTTGTTTTGATTTCTTTGACTCACATTCAAAAAAAGTTTCCTTTTATCATGTAGATGTTTGGGGGAATGCCAAAGCAAACAGTTATACCAGCTTCATTCCATCTTCACATCTCTCTATAACTATTACTTCTTGGACTAACATTTCAGGTTCAATCAGAAGTACCACAAGTTTACCAGATCTTTACCTGTTCTTCCCTCAACTTTATCAGTGCAGTAGAAAGACATTCTTCAAAAAAACCCATATTAACACAATACTATGTTGTGCAGCCTATAGATCTGTCATGCAGACTTTAGATGTTTAGGGATATAAAGCTTGCTTGACGCAGAGCGGTAATTGAGACCATCTCTGAGACTGATAAACTGTTCTAGAAATGACACATCACCCCCTTTTTTGTAGTGAGTTAATATTTGCATCACTGTCCTTATTTGGGGGTATGATCCTCAGTTCAATGCAATTTACTGGTAATTTAATTATTTATTTTCTTTTCTAGAGATAAATATCATCCTAATGAAGCCATGCCTCCCTTATCTAGTACCTAAATCTCAGGCTATTTAAAAAGAACACTTTCATGAAGTACTGGATGCAGTCTGAACCTGAGAAATTATTTCTATGTACAAACTCTCAAACACATTAGAGATGTTGGAGAACTCCAGTAAAGTGGTTCTCATAACTGTATTACTAAAATAAAATCAACAGAGTATTTTTACTATTTGTTTAGTAATAGCACTCGACAATCATAAAGTACTGTACCAGTAAACTAAAATCCACTTACATTTTTATTACTACTTCTTTGAAAAAAAAGAAATAAAAGATGTCACTTGTAAAATTCTGGTAAGAAGTGCTCATAAGTTTCATCATTTTCTTGGCGTAGTTTATATAACTGCTGTTATACTTCAACACTTGATGAGGCAATATTTAAATGAAAGGACAGAAAACTGGACTGACAGAAACAATGTGTTTTTAAGAATTTTTTAAATTATTGTACACTGCTAGTATATATGAAATCAGTTAGAAATGTAACAATGGTTTCTATCTGAAAACTCCTGTGTATAAAAGAATCTGTCCTTTACGCATGATAAAATCTAGTGACACAGCAAAATATTGCTGCTGCAGTGTCCTCAAGGTATGCCCTTTGGAGAGTCCTGTGCTGCTTGCTCAGAAGTGCTGCAATAATCCATTAAGTAAAAATCATTTACATGCACAAAACCAGCTCAACTGCTGAATCAGGAAGTAAGTATAGAATAATTATGTGTTACAGCTTTTTAGCTTGATAATGCTATTATTTTCTTTCCATTTTTCTCTGTAAATATGTTTCAATTATTTCTTAATAGAGACAGTTATTTGGATAGACAAATTATTAAATACTAAGTAGCATTATTCCATAATAGTTTGGTTGGGAATTTTTTTTAACTATATATAAGCATTTATAATTTCACCTTGCTATAAAGCTTCAGACAATAAAAGTATTATCATCATTTCACAGCTAAAGAAATTAGTACAGAGGGAAATTGCTTCCACAAGGACTCTAAGCACAGCTGGTTAAGCCTTGTTCTATCTCCTGTATCTTTAATCACATACCATGCCACTTCTAGCGATCTGATCACATATTTGTTACATACATCATCCATGTGTTGTGCATTACCATAGGTAGCTGATTGAGAAAACCGCTTTTTACTTTTCTTTATTTTTAGGTATCCTGCATCTCTTTCTTTAAACACTTCAGCTGTTCTGAGTCAGACACAAAAAATAAAACTTAGAAGTGGTGTCTAAAATTATATTTCTTCCAACACCTATAAAATATTACTGAAGTAGTGAAATGCAGTACTATTTTTTGCACTGACTGGCCTAATAGGAAAGTATTAGAAATGCATAGTGGCACATACCTGAGGTCCTAGACATTGATATGCTGGGTTAGATATACTGATGCACTGCAAGTGGGCAGTGTTACTTCAATTTTTGATGCTAACAATGAGGCTGGAAGTCTTAAAATACAGGAGAAGGACTCTCCAAAGTTCTACTAAGTTTGGCTGAGTAAAAAACAAGGGTGCAAGGAAAGCTTGTGATGGGTTTAGACCAAAGGTCTACCTTGTTCTATAGTGGTTTTTTTTCCTGCTGCTGGATTGAGGAAAAAAACAGTGAGAAAAAGAATATGAGAAAAGGGCAAGACCAGTAATTTATCTCCAGCACTTCTCCTCTCAATTTGTAGTTCAGGAGGAGTGTAAATCAGAAGCATTTCAGCAAACCCAGTGCATTTTGCTTCCACAAACATAGCTACTCACATTTTCAACTCTCATGAAACTGCAGTAACCTACAATATCCTGCAGTAAGAAGTTTCGTAACTCACCTGATTTGTGAAGAAATGCTTTCTACACTCACAGCAGCAGTTTCACATGATGCCTGCTGGTTATCGCATTCAGAACAGAAACAGCTTTGCAAAGATAACAGGCGAGGGGTTTCAGACACATTTGCAGGAAATAGGAGCGCTGCTTTCGAACACAGGGCTGAGGAGAATATTTTAACTTTCATTAAAGTAGGTCAAAATCTTCTTGCTTATTCCCAGAAAGGGACTCGGTGTTCTGACTATCAATAGCATAGAGTGCAACGCTGACTCAGGTACTTTTTCAAGCATAGCTCATCAAGACTTTTCCAACGAGAAACATTATTACTGCCTACCCAGTTTGCCCCGTTGGAACCACATACAGTCCGTGAAGAACAACAGCAACTCCAAGCAAGTCGTGAACCACTCCCTGAAGGCACCTACTTTCAACTACAACACCCCCCGCCAACCTCCCTGGTCTTTACAGGATGCCACACATAGCTTGGATATCTGAAGTAGGCAACCTTCAAATCAAATCAGCAACCCTAAAAAAAAATCCTGAGTGCATAACTGAATTCTGTTATGAGTTCTTCAAACCATGCTCACTTTTTTAATTCTTATTTTGCCTCATTTGACCGGCAGCAAACTCTGAAGATGCCAGAATACAGAGGGGCCAGTATCAATTTAGGCTCCAGCTACAAAATCAATAATCTATATATTGTCAGAAATTAATGGTTTAATTAAAAATATCCTGGACATTGCTGTGTTCCCAAAACATGAGGTTAGTATGCTATTTCCTTATTTTGAAACATGGTAAAAAAAACATTAAAAATGAGAACTAGAAGAAAATAAATTGGCCAGTGAACATATCCAAAAGAGATTAAGAGTTTCCCGATTACCTGATTTAGCTGGCAGCTAGCCATGCTTATGTTCAATTGATACACAAACCACCGTATTTTGTTGATACCATGGTGGGGGTACATGTATCTCATTAAAAATTCTGTAACTCTAATAAACGCATTTTCCACTGTCACTTCTGAATTGACTAATGATGAATTCAGTGAATGGCACCCTAGTTTATCATGCAGTCCTTAATTTTCTTCTGCTTTATTTTCAACCAGTTAAAGGCATTTGGAGAAGAAGTATTGCCATGTCATTTGAAAAACAAAACAAAACTGAGGAGGATAATACTTAAGCTTCACAGAAACTGAGTTCTGAAAACATCCCATCCAGCATACATTAAATGCCTCTATAAAGTTTTCTGCCACTTAAAAAAAATATGATTATCTTAAGCATTAATGGAACATCTTCAAATGGTGATTATATCTTAAAATAACCTCCATAACTGCTGAAACCTCAAGTCCATACATATTTTTGTCTTAGTAGCAATTATGCTGATTCTCTACTTGCTGATAATATCATATGATCAATATGATTCTTAAATAGACCTAGAATGAAAAAGCTCTTGCTTACCGTTACCTTCTGTAGAGATCAAACAAAAAACCTTTCAGCAAGAAAAATAAAGCTGAATCAGTGTCTCTGATTTGAGCTAAATATTAAAAAAGCATTTGATAATACTTTACTTGTTTAAAAACAAAATTTCTATCAGACATCATGATTCATGATGGAACACTAAACCTATCCTTGAAAGTACCTGGTTGAAGGTACTGGTACCTGATTTTAGGTGTCAAAAAAGGCAAAATATTGACAGTGTTTTGTCAGCATTTCTCCTTTCTTGAGTTGTCATCAGCAGATGTATAACTGCTTGCTTTTTTTTTTTTTTTGAAGTTAATTCCCTTCAAACTTATATTTTTATACCAAATAAGTTTTTGTTGTCTCACCCCATAATCATTTAATGCTACTAGAAGAACCTAATGTAATTAAAATGTAATTGATAAAAAGATAAATGCGTCACTAAAAGAAAACACCAAAACATTATGCGCATGTCAATAGGGACAACAATGTTGTCTTGTTTTGCATGGTTAGGCAAAATAGCCAGGCATTACTGCCAATCTACAATACAGATTATACTAGTAATGTCAAGGATATGATGATAGCTTTCACTTGCTTTTATTTATCATTTTAGCTTTCCCTCCCTCCTCCAGCTCTGTCCTTCACAGCTAAGGAGTGTTTATACATAGAATTACTTCTCCAGAACTCTCCAGTTTTCAATACATTTAGTTATTCTATGAAGTTCTAGCAGTTTTTTCAAGCTAAATTGTCTTAGATCAATTTAACCTTTCACACAATAAAGTAGCTCTGCAAAATTAAATATAAATTTATGGGTTTTCTACAAGTGATGAAAACTCTGCTTCTACTATTTTATAAAGTGTTTACTTGAAGGACAATTTAAGGCTTATAAAAGCAGTGGCATCCATAAACCTGACAACTTAAATCAGGATCTATCCCATGCTACAGTTACATTTGACAACTTCTTAGAAGACACATAGAAGCCCACTCTCATCATGCAGAAGGGGAAGTACCCAGCAGCCTTTTAAATTAACTGCTACTAATAAATCAACCTCTTATGCAGGAAGTAAATGTAGTTCAATTATAAGCACCAAATTAAATAAAATTTTCAACAGAAAACATACCTCTATGCTCCGATAAAGAAACAGTTAAACCTTTAATTTCTGTACAACCTACAGAACTCTTGTAAACAGGAGATGAATTTCAGGAACCAGGGTGCTAGCTTTGATAAAGCAACAAGCTCTGCAATACTCGGGCATGAAGGAAAACCAGAAAGAACAGATACAAACTGCATCCAGAACGGAAAAATGTGCAACATAAAAGCAAAACAACAACAAAAAAAGAAAAATAAATAGAAATAAATGCTAGAAGCAAATTGGACATCACAGTAACTCCAATACTAAGGAGATAAGTGGCAGCAATACCATAACTACATGTTTAAACAAGGATTTTTAATAAAACATTTGTAACATTGTAACAAAAAATGTATTTGGGATACAAATTATCTGGTTACCTTTTCAAGTGATCTATATTGTGTATGTATACTCACATATACTTTAAAGGAATTCTGAAAGAAGTATAAAGTTATGAAAAATAGGTACCCCGAAATATAATAGTGTTCCCTTGTCTATGCTAACTGGTCTCATTTGTAACAATTATTAGTACAAACTTTTCTTGCTGAATCAAGCATTCATAATGGATTTGTATAGAATGAGGTTAAAGAAAGTACTTTTTTTCTTTGAACTCCATCTTCCTTTTTGAAATCTTCTGTCAAATTTTATCAACACAAAAGGATAAACTTGCCAGTAAATCATTTAAAAGAGATCTTTTAAAACTGCATATAATATAAAGCTTTTATCTGGAACAATCCAACATCTTTGTCTGGCAAGTATGTTTTCCAATTAAATGGTTACATCATGTCAGGCAGGCAGAAGTCAATCATGCTTCTGGAACACTTCATGACTTGGGGAAGACCAAAGCTTGTATCTGACAAGCCGTTGGCACAACCATTGGAGCTGACATGGAAACTCCAATGGTATTTCCTTTGTAAAAGGAGAAATCCACAACTGAGGGGCAGGAGTGCTTTCCATGTGGAACACAGCAGTGGAGACTGAAATATGTGCCTGTAGCATGGGTTTCCTCCAGTTAATCAGGCACAGACAGGACATGAGGCGGAATGATCTACCATATTTGACATACAAGTCTCCAGACTTGCCAGCTTTTGGGCACATAAGCCAATGTCAGTAGAGATGGTTGTTCTGAAATATTACTTAATGTTTTCCCAGCTAAATCACACCAATACTGCTGTTCGCAAAAAGCTTCAAGCCGCCTTCTTAATCTAAGCAGACTATAATTGAGCATTCAGTAAACAGTTAAATATTTTTCAACGATGCCATTCAAAAAGGACTAAGGCAATAAAAATCAGAGCAAATGAAATCCAGTTGAACATTAAAGTAAAATGATTAACATTTAATGATGATTGATTTCCAGTAGAAATCCAAGTGCGTATCACCAAACAAAATTATTATATCCCAAAGAACACTTCAAGAAACATTAGAAAACAAGGAATGGAATAGAAGTTATTTTATTTCCTCATTAGAAAAGGAAATCAGAAAAACAAGGAAAAGGAGACCTAGAATTGCAGGGGGGGAGGAAGACATTGAAAGACCACATTTGACTGCAACACCACACTCTTTTCTTTATCACCAGATGTACTACTGGTACATCTTGGTATACCAAAGTCTTAAAGGAGCTGCTCTAAAGTTGATTTCACCAACTATTCCAGGGTGCAACCATGCATTTGTTGATTGCTGTAATCACAAGGACCCTTGTGATAAAACAATCACTGACTTATGGTTAACACAGATAAAAGGAGCAACTGCCTAAAAAAATTCTTCATTGGTTATTTTCAGCTCTGGAATGAACTCCCTTTTACTTTCATGCATCAGCATCTTGGACAAAGGGCAAAACACATCTAATCTTCTGACATTTTGGGAAGTTTCACAGACTGACACTCAAAAATTAAACAGGAAAGGGTTTTGTAAACTTTAAGATTATATTAACAAGCATTTCAAAATTCCAGTGAAGGATTAGGACCCAAGAAAAGTTCAAACCAAGCTAATGTCTATTTCAGAAACAACACAATTTAATTTTATTAAGATACAGCTAAGTAATAAGGGAAGAATGAAGAAAACGTGGGTCTGGAGGTATGCTATGCTGGTTTTAGGTACACTTTAACAGGGCAAGCTTCTTAGGAGACAAAAAGGGAGGAGTTAAGAATAGGCCAATGATGGGGCCTCACCTTAGAGAAAAGAAACAGACCAGAGTTTTAAGTCTCTGTCCACAAAGTTACATATACAGAAGTACTAGAAACAGGGAGGAGAAGCTTGATTTTCCTTTTCTGAGTTAGAGCATCCATTACTGAGCTCAGTTATCCCTTTTTTTTCCTGGCACAATGAATTGATCTTGCATTACCTGGAACACAGAAGCAAACTACACAGAAAGGGTAATGAACCTCCTTTCAAAAAACTAAACATCTTTGGACTGATGATGATCTAGAATGCAAAATTTCCCCGTTCCTGGAGAGTCACTTAGGAACCAGTTAAATGCGGTGCCGCTTTGCGGAACCAAGTTTAAGGCTCCCTGGTCAAGGGAGGGAACGTGATCCAAGTCTGGTGACAGAAGGCACTTCCTTGGCCAAGAAATGACCAGGTGGCACTTCTTGTTACTGTATGTAATATTTGAGCACCTTTTCGATTTTCAAAGGAAAACAGGTTTATGTAATTGTGTTTGCCCATCTACCCGCTGGACCCTCCTTAATTAAATCCTTAACTCACTAGCCAATTTCAAGCAAAAGCCACCAGTAGTCTCAAGGAAAATTAGGTTCCTGCAAGTTTTAAGTTAAAAAAAAAAAAAAAAAAAAAAAAA
>JAOTQQ010000032.1:46696792-46758888 GCA_026546715.1 Gallinago undulata
TTCCCCCCCCCCCCCCCCCCCCGTGGTCCTCCTGGAACCATCAATAAACCACATCAACTACGAACTAAAGATTCATTTTATTAAATCTCATGCTACATAGCATCACAAGCAGAAACATGAAGATTTAAAACACAGATGTTTTCTTATTGGGAAAGAAAGCCTAGACTACATCCTTTGGCATGCACCTTTACTGTCCTTCAAAGAGCATAACATTTGGTTACTTGCCAGTAATTGGACTTCCCAAAGAAAGGTTGTCCTTCATAAGAGCAAAAATGAGAGATTTTATCTGAAGTCTCAGAAATTCATCCCATTAATATGTACTTTCTTCTCTAATTTATGATCCCAATCAACTCATCCTCTCTTCTTAAGTAATACAGCAGCATTGTTAAAATAGCTAAAATACATTTTGAGTTTTCTTCTGGGCACTTCTAAAAAGCAAGAGGCAACCTGTATATAAAGAATTACCTTAAGATGTATACCAGTGCTGCATAAAAAGGAAAAAAATTTGTAATGATTGTTGAGAAGCTCTGGTGTGTGCAAAGTTGCTTTTTTCTTCCTCAAAACCAGAACTAGAAAAACACATAACACCTGTCTGGGGGCATATAGGGTCTTCGCAGACAACTTGTACTTCCATAGAATACAGTCTTTGCTATAAATAGCACATATAAGGTGCTCTGGAAAGAAATTTCTGGTTTCAAATCATCATCAAACTGGAAAAGTCACCCTCAATTTTGCAGCTACATTTCCAGTATTGTGCAGTAGCTGTTTAATCCCTAATACCTGTGTAAACAAGCAAGAAAAAATGTAAAAGGAGACACCCATCTCCTCCTCCCACTTCCACTGATGTCCCTAACCTCTCCCCTTTAAAGAGTTTCCTAAAGCTTGGAAATCCACTAAAAGCAATGGTTGATTAAGCACTAAATATAATACAATGTAATGTATTTAGAGAAAGTTCACTATGTTTATCAAGCCTGCTCAAAGACAATTTAGACAAAGTAGAATTTTCTTTGCACTGCAGCCACCTTCTGTTGCCTTTCTACTTCATTTATTAGCTCCCAGCAAATTCAACAGAGGTCAGACATCCCCAAGGTAACTCCAAGCAACGGTCAGTAAAACATACCCACATTTAATTAAAGATTTCTAGAATATAAGCAAATACACAGCATTGTTTACAGTTTTGTTACAATGTAAAGTACAATAATACCTTAATTAGAGATAACAACTTTTCAAAATGCCAAAAACATTTAGGATTTTTCAAATTACCCACAAAATGAACACATTTTATTTTTGCACTGTGACACTTCCAACTGTTCTGCCAAATGTATACTACTATAATTATGCTTTGCAATCACCAGCATCACCGGAGAGGGGGACAAAGAACAATATAATCAGTAACTAATTAATCTTTCACATGCCTTGATACTATTTATCTTCAAGAGAAAAATCCTAAATATTATTTTATAAATTGTGAGGCAAGTTTAATATTAGCATCTCAGAGTGCCTAGAACCCTGTCTTTATGCCTAAGTATTAATTCACAGCTACTGGTGGAAGTTAGAAACCAGAATTTAATATATGGCTTTTTGAAGGGACAGTCTTTAATTTCCACCATCTAAGTAAACTCATTTATAGAACTACATAAACTGGGATGACAAAGCACATTTTATACCGCCCTTTTGAGATGACACACGTAAGAACGTGGCAGACCAGTGAAACGTGCAAGAAAATATAACTGCAAACAGCTTCAGGATTAAAAGCAAATATTCAGCTTCATACTTAAGAAATCACTGAAGGGAATCATAGGTACCTCAGAGACAAAATTACTTACTCAGCTACATTAAAAGAGAACTAATTGCTCCCAAAGTAATAGAATCATGGGGTTTTTTTCTTCATTTAGTATCAACTGAAATTTAGTAGTACTACTACCATACTATCGTTAACTCACAAGGTAATAGTAAATCCAGTGATGCCTGTTCAATTTGTTGCTTAATTTGCATGATTAGTTACTATAAGCAAGTGTGCAAATTACCTAAAGCCACAGGAAAGCAGTTCAACTCAAATAACATTTTGCATGCACAGTTACCTAGCTTACAAGAGCATTTGTGGCAACCCATTAACTCCACAGAAAAAGCTGTGTGCAACCCCGTGCATGTGCTCCCAATGTGAGCATTTAATTTTGAGAATCGTGCCCACATTACGCATTCTTCAGAAACCGAATTTCAACTCATTATCAGCACCTCCTCAAACAGGGATACAAACAGTAATGAAACACTGTTATGTCACCCCCAGAATGACACTTGCATCTCTTTATGGATACCATAATGTATTAATGCCTGCCCATCACAAGTTTTTATGTTAAACAATTTATGAAAAAAAAATATATTTATAGTACTAGTTAGTAAATCACTGTAGTTTGTTTTTTAGTGGAACTTGCAATAAAAAGAAAATGCATCTTAAAATAATTATTTTCTGAGGGCAAAGGTTAAGAGAAGAAAGCTATACATAAACTGATATAAAAAACCCTGACAGAGAAGACAAACCATCTTTAATAGCTATACAGCTCATTGAATTTCCCGAGCTTTGTAAAATAATATGCATATTTCTAAAATATAAAATATTTAGGCTGTGTTATGGAAGGCACATATATCAGAGAGCAACTCTGCATATTTAATTTTTAAACCTGAACAGAACCATACATGCAAAAAAGCCTTTTTAAAACAAACCAATCCCCTAGTTTTCATCCCACTTTACTCAGTCGCAGGAACAGTGATTTAAAAACATCAGCCAGACATGTCTATAAACCTCAAAAATATTGGAAATTTGAACACACAGACACTCAAAAGCAGAATACGGCATGGACATTTTATAGAGTCAAACTGGATTCCCATAACCACAAAACTTCCAGCATTTTTCCATATCCATTTTTTCACCTACTGTTCTCCCATTCACCTTCTGCCGCACCTTCCCTCTCTATTTTTCCAACGCAACTGTTAGTCTAGCACATGATAAATGGGATTAGGAAGCTTGGGATTAGGTGGCTAAAAAAAAAACCCAAACTTTTTTCCTACATTGTTTTTCAACTGTATCATCTCCCTACGCTGAATGGGCTGCACAGATTTTCCCAGTAGGATGCAGTGAATTGTGCAGGGCTGGGGAAAACAAGCCAGACGAAAGGCGCTGACTAAACAGTGTCACTACATCTGAACACGGAGCCTGGGGGAAGCCACTGCTATTTTAAACTGTCACGGTGGCTACAAGTCTGTCACCTCTGTCCCTGACAACGCTCCTTGCCACATCACAGACTGTTTCCTCTGACATTGTCCCATTGATCAATACCAAAGGACTAAAAGGAGGCTGAAATTCCACAAAGAGGGTTGAGCTGATCTAACTGCCATCAAAACGGAAAAAGTTCTCCATCCTCCTCACAATTCATCTGACTAACATAGGCTAGAAAAAATGGAGAAAAAAAAAGTTAACATTCTACATGTTCTATTGAGGGGTCAGATACAGAGACCTGAGACTGGGAACAAAGAAGAGGACCGTATGCAGCACCAGCACACTCCTAGGTCATTTCCAGATGATCTGACTGCAGAGGTGTCCAGAAAGAGGGGCAGCCTTCCCATTTTCCTTGTCCTCAGCAGCCCATTCCCCATTTGTCTGAGCAGAGACTAGTCTTCAGTGAGCAGATTCAACTGACTGCTTAGCCAACCAGTCTAGGTGGGACATGAGAACAACCTGGACCTGGCAATCTGGGGTAGGCTTGGCCAGTTTTAGTAGAGACTAACAGGGAGATTAATCATCTGAACCAAATGTGGAACCACACCTTTGGGTACTTTGATGAAATGTCTTTCTCTGGCTACATCAGGGTAAATGGTTCCAGTGTTCCTCATCAATCCTTTACAACTGCCCCCCTCAATGCAACTGCTTTGTCAGCTGAACAGTGACCTGGACTGAGGAATTTACCTAAAGGGACAATATACCAACAAAACAGTTTATTTACAGTATGAGTTATCTTCTCAATTTGTCTCATTATATGGTTACACTCATTTTGGCACAAAGAAAGGGGGAAAAAATAAGGAAGAGAAATCAGCTGCCAGGGACTCCCAGGGCACAGCTGCTACAAAAAATATCTCAAGACCAATGCGTGGAGAAGCAAATATTTCAACTGCAGTTCACTGCTTCAGTGTTAGGCATGACGCAGAGACGATTTCCCAGAAGTCTGTATACTTTCTCCCATTGTATCAAAATGGGTTAGTAAAGAAATAAACTATTCCTTCGCCTTTTAAGGAGAAGTTAACATTTTAATATAAAAATTCATTTAGCCCCAATCATTCATGTATATTCTTAAAAATTGTACACCTTATCCCTTGACCTGCTTTCCCACCAATTCTAAAAGCAAATGAATAAAGAACACTTGGGAAAATACAACTCAGTCATTTATGACTTAAGGTAAAATGACTGACTATCACGGAGTTGACTGTCTTACTGGTAGCTGGTATAGTGCCATGTTTTGCATTTAGGATGAGAATAGTGTCGGTAAAACGCTGATATTTTTGGTTGTTGCTAAGCAGTCAAGGCCTTTTCTACTTTTCATATCGCCCTGCCAGCGAGTAGGCTGGGAAAGCACAACAAGTCAGGAGGGGACACCTGACCCCAACTGACCAAAGGGATATTCCATATGATGTGACATCATGCTCAGTATACAAAGCTGAGGGGAGGAGGAGGAAGGGGAGGATGTTTGGAGTTACCATGTTTTGTCTTCCCAAGTAACCATTTCGTGTGATGGAGCCCCATTTTCCTGGGCACGGCTGAACACCTGCCTGCCAATGGGAAGCAGTGAATGAATTCCTTGTTTTGCTTTGCTTGAGTGTGTGGCTTTTGCTTTACCTATTAAACTGCCCTGATCTCAACCCAAGAGTTTTTCTCACTCCTCTGATTCTCTCCCCATCCTACCATGGGAGGAGTGGGTGAGCAGCTGCATGGCACTTTGTTGCAGCTGGGGTTAAACCACGACACTGACCCAAATGATTGCACTTCTTTCACTAGAATACAGGGAAGCTTGGTTAATGCTCATTAAAGTTTGGGGGTCTTCTGGGATTTTATTTTTGTTTTATTTCATTTTATTTTCTACTTCCTTCCTAGGATCAGATGCAGGCTGCTAAATCAATCCATATGAAGCATGCCTGTAGAGAAAGACTCTAGAGACTCTTGCGACTGGTATTGTATACAAAACCACAGTCTTTCACAATGCTTGGGTAGCATATCGTAAAATACTAAGTTGAAGCAACAACTATAGAATTGTACAGAGTTTACACACTAGTTGCTTTTATTTGTCTAGATCTGTTTTCACCCAAAGCCAGCATTTGTGCACAGTTAATATAATCTCAACAGGAACTGCAACTCAATTAAAAATACACTAAATGACCAAAAATCCAGTCTCCAGAAATATCAGTAATCCATGAAATTAATCAACACGGTTAACGTTAGAAACTGCAATGTCTAACCTTCAAATATGCGATCCAGACGTTGCCGCTTGACTTTGTGTTTGTCCATTAGAGACATAAGAGAGGCAGCTCAAAGAACGTCTCCGCACAGCTTGGTGATGGTCTTCTCAAGCCAGCCACAAGTCAGAAATCCTTGCTGTCTTTTATAAACTTGTTTTCACCTGTGAACAGAAAGATAAGCTGCTTAAACTTTAAAATACAGATATCTTTTCCCCCCACCTCTTTCCAGAAAGATGATCTATATGGAATTTAAACAATTAAGACAACACAATCCTCCTGAATCACATTAGGTAAATTGGTGTTTCACAACAAACTGCCTTCTAAACGTGTAGAGATGCAAAGTGCACAGCACAGCTCCACCAGGCCAGTGTAAGATATGCTCCAAGACATCTGCTTTCTGCCTTTTGACTCTCAAATACTTTTCCCCCTTTCACTGAACACACCACCAGCTAAAGAAGGTATCTGAGGCAGTCACAGGTACAGAATTCCCATAAAAATCACAGAAGTGTGCCCACCAGGAATGAAGCCAGAAATCCACACTTCTGCATTGTAACGGTCTCAGCAAGAGAAAATACTCTTTTTGTTCTTAGCTTTGAAGCTTCCAACGATAAAGTAAACCAGAGTTTGATACTTGAAGTTGAAGGAAATAATTCAAGCCTGAGGAACTGCATCACAATGACAACACAGAACACCAACATCTATATCAACCAAATGGCATTTAAAGCAGGTTTCTGCATGACGAGGCAAGCTCTTTGGCAGCAAATAAAACTAAGCACTTTTCAGTCACCACGTAGCTGGGCAAGACAGCATAAGGGTATTGCAACAAGTAGTCTGCATTTTAAGCCAAACCACTGAGAAGCAAGAAGAGGGGATGGGGAAAGAGAGAAGAAAAATCCCTCCACAAGAATCTATAATCACGGTGGTAGACTACGAAATGCACACGAGCAAGTGGACAGGGTAAAACTAAGTATACAGATCCTCTAAAAAGCATGATCAGAGCACCACTTTTGTCCTCCTTTAGATATCTCAATAGACTTTGAGAAACAAACTCGGAGAACATTGTGTTACAAGCACAGTGCATGTTAAAGCAAGCCAAATAATCCACTTCCTTGTTTCTTTTTATTCCTGCCCAACAGCCTTCAATGTCAGCGGATAGCATTAAATGGCCTTACAAGTGACTGAACCTAGAAATCTGCATGTCTTCTTTCCAGAGGCAACACTTTTCTAAACCAAACACAGGCATATTTCATCAACATATTATGAAGATTCATGCTCTCCGAGTGAAGCGAGATAAAGAAAAATATTTTTAATATCAAGAACTGCATGTTTGCATTAAAATAGGTATCTTTACAAGCACTACCCTGCTTGGGGCATTTGGACTTTGTTAATAAACTCTTTGTGTTTATTTTCATTAAAAAATGGAATTAATGTGCAAAAGTCATCATGCCCTTAAACACTTTATTCAGGCTCTTCCTCCTTTTTACTTTCCCTTCACACCTCTTTTTCTTTACCCTCAAATTCAGCATTCTTCTGCTGCTTTGTACAATGTCTGATTTCAGCTGAGTGTAACATCCAGTCATGAGTGGGAGAAGAAAAATTGATGAAGAATGCAGAAGCTCAGCTTTTTCTCTTCAAAAAACAACAACAAAAAAGTTGCCATTTCCTATTACACTTCCCAATATTGATTACTCTTACAAAATACAACATTCTTCAATATTGAATGTGGCTCTAAGACTGCACAAGCATTATGGCAAAGCTAACATGCATTTTAAAACATTATTTGCTAGCAAGATAACCAACTGTTTTTGCCTAAACCAACACTCCAAACTTCTGTAGAGCATTAATTCCAAACTATAATTTATTTGTTTGTCATTTCTGTTTTATAATCTACTTAATTCAATAGCCACATAAAAAAAACCCAAAGGGTAAGAAACAGAAACCAGAATATAAAAAATATTTTAAATGCTAGTCTTGGTTTAAATTTTTATAACTTATTTAATTTCCCATCTTGTAGAAACACATATGCCTGCTGGCCTCCTTGTGCTATTTTGTTTATTCATTCAGGAAAAGATTTTTCCACTGTAGTCATTCTACGTACAAAGCTGGATGACGGCTGTAAAAAACCAGACCATCTGTAACTATTGACCTACCACTGAAAGTGTCACCAGATGTTTTCTATCAGCCTACAGTAGCTTCAAAGTGTACCATATAAATCAAGTAGATTTTTCCTTTTTAACAGTGTTTTAAAATTATTTTTATTCATAGGAAGTTTTCATAAGTTTCAAAAAACCACATTTTTGAGCAAAACATTAAATTAACATGTTAACACAGTTCTAAATTTAACCCTCATACAGTTTTATTATACTTCATGTTCTAACACAAAGAGAAGATGATGATATGGGAAGCATTTCTCAGCAAAACAAAAGCCTTATAATTATGGGAGCATTAGTTACTGCAATTACTAAACCACAACACGAATAATTGTATTTGAGAAATTCACTAAAAATACAAGCACAGTGCCTAATGAATTAAAAATCAGAACACAAAATACCAAGTAGTCTTGAAGAGCAGACTTCTGTAGTTCAATATTTTAAGATAGAGAATCCAAGTGATGTGAGAATATATATTGCTTATCATATGTCAATCGTTAGCTAAAAAGACCTCTGAGATACCATCAACATACAGAGCTCTTTTGAGCAGTACGAATTTTAGATTAGAATATACACCGTTGAAAAGAATATTAGAGTTTTTTCTTTCAGTTAAGCAGACAATTCCAGTCCTTGAAAGTATTTTTAAAGAGAATATGCCTGAGTATTGCAACCTGAAGCATTTACCTCCTCCTTGAGAAAGGAAGAGCTTTACTCTTTTTGAGACTTCAAGATAAAAGGGAATCTCTAATATTTTTATAGGACAGTGAGACAATCCTACAAGCTAAAACAGAAATGTTAAGTAAGTCAACTTCAATTTCAATTTTCAAATCAGGTAACACTAGTAATGGAGTAAAGGATAAACATAAGCTGTGAATAACAAGATTTGAATCACAGA
Source organism: Gallinago undulata (assembly GCA_026546715.1). Classification (NCBI taxonomy): domain Eukaryota; kingdom Metazoa; phylum Chordata; class Aves; order Charadriiformes; family Scolopacidae; genus Gallinago; species Gallinago undulata. Next base: position 46,705,340 of record JAOTQQ010000032.1, read on the forward strand.
ATGGTTTGGGTTGGAAGGGACCTTAAAGATCACGATCTTCTCTGGAGAGAAAGAGGATAAACCAAGAAATTAACTTTTTTTAGAAAGGAAAACTAGTAGGCTAATTATACACCTACTTGTAGGTTGAGACAAACTCCAAATTACTAGGGAAGAACTCCCAAACCCAAAAGGTTGCAGCGTGCCATGCAGGACCACTTCCTTTGCATCAGGAGAATGGAAGAATTCTCTCCTAATGGGAGAACTGTGTGTGGACCAGATCACATTCCTAATGAATTTGAACAGGTGGAGAAAGACTACCTGAAAAATTCCAAAGTGTATCATGCAGAGCCTCTGACTAGTTAGACCACTCACAAAAAGATTTAGAGTATAAACTCTCCTTAGTACAGTCTTTTACCTATGAAATGAGGAACAGCAAAAGGCTGATTTCTACCTTTGCCTCACTGTCAGCTTCCATTGTGTGAAAGGATTTGTAGGCTGCCCAAAATCAGATGGTGACACATAAGAAATCCAAAACAGAAATGAAATTCACAGAACAGACTGATAGATCATTAACGCATCAAAAATAAGGTCACGAAGTTTCTTTTTACTCTGAGCCATGTCAATCTTCATTTAACAACCATTCTAATATATGTTCTTTAGTCTGAAACTACATTGAATTACTGAAATATCAACTTTCAAAAGGTAAAAAATAAGGATATGGTAAGAAAAATTGGGAGTAAGTTTATATTCCATTGCCAGCAGTTTTTGATGACAAACATATTTCTTTCCACGCCACCCAAATTGACAAGATCTCTATTTTCCATGACAACTCACAAGTCTCCAAATGTCCATTCTGAAGAGCTCTGGAAGCAATAAGTAAAGATAATGAAAATGCTGTTCTTGTTATAAATATTTTCATTATCCCAAGTAATTATGTGTTTTGGAACTGTTCATTTCAGACACTAAATAGGTTTGTTTCACATAGTAAATAGATCCTCTAGTCCAACCTTCTTCCCGTGGGCAGAGATATCTTTCACTAGACCAGGTTGCTCAAAGCCCCATTCAACCTGACTTTGAACACTTCCAATGACAGGGTATCCACAATTTATCCAGGCAACTGTTCCAGTGTTTCATCACCCTCATCATAGAAAAAATTTCTTCCTTGTATCCAAATCAACCATACCTATGATTTAATGGCAAAACCACAACAGTCATTGAGTTGGATAGGGTGGCCCAGGGCAACATGGGGCCACTCACCAAGCAGAAGAATGCTTTCTGCAACAATTATTGTTGCAACTGTAGGATGTTTGAATGCCACTTCAGTAAAATGACCAGGACTCACAGGATGCACACCAGCTTCATGGCTGGATGTCAGATATTCTTAGCATCTGAGTTATTCTGTGCCACAACTCGTTCCCCAGCTTATGCAGCTAAAAGCAGAACACCAAGGTACAAACCCTCTAGAATTCTGAAATCCATTTTATGGACTTAATTCTTCCCAAAGAATGAAGTTGTAAGCTTTTCTGCAAGCCTAACTCAATGCACAAGCCAAAAATAGGAATTTCCTTATAAATTAAGCTTCAAGTTTCAGGTTTTGCCTTTTTTGGCAAAATGACAAATGCTGAAGGCAACTTAGACCATGAGAAAGCTATTACTGAGAAATGGAAATTTATCTAAATTTAAAAATATTTTTCCAGTACAAAAAATATATATTCTGTGTTTGGCAAAACAGATGATAGAATCAAGTTGATAAATGGCAGAAAGTAAAGTGACATGTAAAAATGCAAAGTCACAGAAATTAGTTTAATGTTCAAATAAAAGCAAAGATGCAGTTGTATAGAAGCCAGATTTCTGAGGCTACAGCAAGAGATGGGCTCTAACTCTGAGAATGGGAAAAATAAAGCTGATAATACACGAGAGAAGTGTTCTACTTGAAAAAGCTCTAAAATTTGTAGTTGAACATTTTACAGTGTCAGTAGCAGCAGTATTAGTTCTGTATAAAAAAAAATTGGATCAGAGGAATGGTGGTTCATAATAGAAGTTACGTTATGTCTCACTGAAGTTACACAGTGTACTACACATAAACATAGAATATAACTTAATGATTAACATAAGAACCCAATATTTCTTTTCTTTCTAAAGTTCAAAAGTATTATTCAACAGTACTTAACACTATGAGTTTAAAAAATGCCCAATTAAAAACATAGAAGGGCCTTTAATAGGAGGATGAGAAAAAAGACGAGTTTTGTTTGCATGTTTCTTCAAAATGCAGTAAGAGCACTACAACAACACTGCAACATCCTATTCTGAAGCTCTGCAGGACAGCATTTGTTCTTACTGTTTATTTCATGCTGCTGTCCTTTTCTGCAGACTCTGTGATCTATACTAAAAACTTCTGCAATATAAAACCATCACATTACTTTCACCATATTCAAAACTACTCTTACAAAGATCTAAACTACATTTAAAAATAACTGTAGCCCAAAGAGCAGAACAAAGAGAGATTAATTGCCAAAAGAAAAAGTATTAGATCAGACCTTCTGGGCAAAAATGCAAGTGATCCCATCTTGTCTTAAAAAATTAATACTGAATTAAGAATAAAATATATAATTATATTTGCCTGTCAGACAATTTATCTTTCAATTAAGTGTAGTTAAGCCACTTTGCCTTACCATTAGATGTCAGTGCAGTCAAAGAGAAACTGTACAGGGAGCTTCAAGATCAATAAATTAATCACAAAAGTGAAATGATTACTGAATTAACCACCAAAAAGAATGTTAGATACCCTTCAGGAAAGGATTAAAACTCCAGACATTATAACAGCATTACCTAAATCTCAAAAAAATGCATTTTTTGAGATGCATTTATCCCAAAAAAAGATGGAGAACTAGAAAAAGTGCCAGGAAGTATGGTGCAAGGCATGGAGTAACGTGATGAAAAAGAAGAAAAAGAAATGTACTGGAATTCCCCAGCCTGAAGACAACAAGACCGTGGGGTACACAACAAATGCATATAAAATACACACCATGTCTCAATTCAATGTCTAGGGAGCACATGGTGAAATAGTAAGGCAGTATATTAAAAACAACGGGAAGCTTTGTCAGGAGTATGTAATTAAATTGTAAAATCAGGTGTCAGAAGTATCACGGATGACAAAACTTTAGGTGGTTCTTAAAAGGAATTAGACATATTTATGGAAAACCCATCAGCAACCACTGATAATGGCCACAATGCAAACCCAGGTCAGAACTACGTAAGCAGGTAAATTCCAAATTTGTTCTCATACATAGCAATCACTGCGCTATGTTACGCTGACAAAATCTCCATTTAGCTCAGCATCCAACAATTGCCATGAAATGAGTTGCTTCATGAAGAACAAGAGCAGAACACACCTGATACTTTCTTTAAGCATACATTAGTAGCCACTCTTGGAGACAAGACACAGGACAAATGGATCTGCCATCCCTTCTGACACAGGGGCACAACTCACATTCTTGGGAAATGGAAAGATATACTACAAAAGTGGACCAATGCAGCCATGCAGAAAGCGAGGTCCACAGGTCACAGGGATGCACAAAAAACACCTTAAGACAAAATAAAACTAAAACGAGTTAGTACTATCAATGCCCCAAAGATACTGCTGGAGTCAAACTAACCATCTCTACAATATAGATCCCAAGAGATATCTAGAAAATCATCATAATTAAAAAATTACTAGTGCTGCAGACTCCACCATAGTACATGGTAAGCTCTTCCAACGAGCATCCTTTATGACTGGCTGGTTTTGCTTAATTGTCAGTTTGGCTTAAACTTCAAGTCATCAAGATTTTCTTACAGCTTTGCTTGGCAGATGGAAGATCTCTCTGATGTTCTTTGCACAGATAACTCTTAGGTATCACCAAGCCATCCCTTGATCTACTTGCAGAAGAGACCAAGCTCCTTGATAGTTTCCTAGAAAGTCATGTTTCTGATCCTATATTGCATCAGACCTTTGCATCCTTAAATTCAACAGCAGGTTGTTAAAGTATCAGTCTGTGAGTGCTAGAACAAGACAAAGCCTTGCAGGAGCAGTTACATCAACATCCAACGTAGAAGAATCTTTACTGCTCTCCTTCACAGCCCTCAGACGCGTTCCAGGACCACAACTATGATGAAAAGACTTTACTCTTGGTTCAGCAGATCATGCATCACCAGTGCAAACAAGGTTACTTTTGTTTAGGATGGGGTTCTCTGTCCTGTGAGAACAGCTGAGAGTCTCTCATTCTGTATTCATGACTTAAAATTTGAACACAATTTGATAGAGTACAGATTAAGAAAGCAAACTTGATGGCTCTGCAGCACTTCCATCTTTTTTTATTGCATCAGCAGTTTACACTATATTTATCAGTGAAGCTTTTTTTCCTGTTGATAACTGTTCAAAATAAGGCCGAGAATGCCCCTTGTCAGCATGCCATTAAAAAAAAAGTTTATGATGTTTTCACCTATTGTCCACTATATTTTATAAGTTTTTAATGGAATTACTTCAGCTCCAAAATGCAGTGTAATAATTTGATAATCTTAAACTTTTATTTTTATGGCACAAGATTATAAAATGGCCTTTTTGACAAGGAATATGGTGAACACAGTAGAAAAGGTTGTGGTAGTAATTCTGTCATTATAGGCTTTTTATGAGATATTTATCTTCACTTTAAGGTTTTTTTCCCAATGTCGTTTTTGTTTTGGTTTGGTTTTTGTTTTTTCTCTTAGTAGCATTCTCTCTCAATTATACATCTGTCCACAAGCCAAAAATTACTTACTACTGAAAATGTATTAATGCAGATGTGTTTGACTACAGACAGACGGGAAGCATTTCTGCTAAGTCAGATTTCCAGGTCATGAATAAAATTTAATTCAGAAGCTTAGACTACCATTAGAAAATTACTAAAGACTACTTACTGAGACACCTATATTTTAAGTAAAACTATAAAGGTGTTCTTAGTTTCAGGAAACACTCACTCCTTGAATTTGGATATCACAGATATGCTTCTCATCAAACAGTATTTCTTAAAACTTCATTTCGGGTATTCAGCACAAGCTTCTTCAGAAAGACTGGCATAGTAGCAAGCCCCAATCTTACTTACGAACAGATTTAAAGGACATTAAGAGACTGGCATGGACTTTCTCAGATTACAAATCTGATTCACTCATATGCTGAATTCCTGGCTCTGCCTCTTACTCTCAGACCTGATACACACAACCTGGTGGGTGCCTTCTTCATTTCATCCACCACTGGTTTGGCTTGTAAAGCAACACATATCCCAGCACACAGAAATACCGTGATACCTACTGTTTTACAAAGTACTTTAAAACTCCCAAGTGAAAACCATTTTAAAATGTCAAATAAGTCAGTTGTTAGATCAGTGTTAAAGTAATCACTTCTCTATTTCTTGAAATCTGAAATGAAAGAAAATTACATTGAAAGAAGATCAATCTCCACTCATTACTATTTTTTTCTAAACAGGCTGAAGAGCTGAAAACCTCCCTCCCTTTCAGAGAATTGGATGCAAGAGACAGACATGAACTGTGCAAATGAACGAATACAATCTTAGGGATTTTGAAAGACAACAGCAGTGAAACTGAACTGCCTCTACAGAAAATAATTCAAAACACAAGACTTTCATTATTTGAAAAAGAAACTAAAAATTAAATAATATGCATTTAATATTTTAATGCACCTACCTGACAAAGCGTAACAGGATGCAAAGAATTAGTAATCTCTCACAACAATAAAAAGGCTAATGCCTCTAGAAAAGGAAACAATTACTGGTGCATTTCATGAATCTCCATTACTAGAAAGGATTCAAACCAGCAAGGAGAAAAGATTACTTTTAAGCTTTTATTGATTTATTGCCCTTTTATTTTTACCTCCAAGAAAGACACAAACTCACATCAAAATGCCAAGCACATGGACTGCATGTGTATTCCGCATGTGAAACTGGTCTCTCTGCCACAGATGCCCTACTATTGGCAGTAGCCCATGCATGTCCAAAAAACTGCTTTACAGATTAAAACTGTTGATTAAAATAACGTATGTTTGTTCAGTGGAAAAACAAGAGTCCGGGAAAAAGAAACAAGCTGCATTCTGAAAGTGGGTAAGAAATCATGCCTAAAGAGATTTAGAAAAGGCTAATGAAGTTTTGAGAAAGAACTGTGGGACCTGTGTTGGGGCTTTTCTGCACTTAAAAGCCTGGTATGTTGTATATGTACACACGTGCTGCTGTAAGAAAGCATGTTAAGTACTGAGAAAACATTTTTTGTGATTGAATAATTCATGATTTAACAGCAAACCGTTAGGGTAATATTTAAATATTACAGTTGTACTTCATTTCTTCGAAATTGCTTTTACACCTAATAAGTATTTTAGTGAAAGAACCTTACTCATGTTAGTAATATACAGTTCTTGGCCACATGTTTAGTTTGCCTGTATTACTGCCCTGTGGCAGCAACATATCATCAGCAATATCAGTGTCACGACGACAGGCTTTTTTTTTATATATATATACTGTTTACGAACCTTAGAAGATAAACTTTTTTTTTTCATACAAAAAACTAATATCTTGTATTTTCACAATGTGGAGCTCTACAGCACTATATTGGATACACCTGACATCCTTCATGGAAGGCATTTTTAAGAAAGGCAAGTATAAATTAATCTTGTAATACTTTATTAATCAGAACACACATTTCAGACTTAAAGAACTGAAGTTCAACTGTTTAACTGCAGGCATTATAATTTTTCCTCCATTACTAGAAGAACAAAGAAAAAGAAAAAAGACAGTTTGCATGATTAGAATTCCAGAGACTGTGTTTCCAAGTTATGCTCTGGTTGAAAAAAGAAAATACCAAGGATAAAGCTTTGCTACTATAGCTCCTACTCGAGATTATGGCAACTCATTACAGTCAGAATAACAGGTACCCGGTCTGAGTGACCTATTCCTTACTTAGGTGTCCTGGTAAAACTACTTATTTTAGTAGCACAAATTTCAAGTGTATTTTTAAAAAATTGTACATAGCCATACATAAATTATGTATGTGAGTTTTTTAGTAAAATGCAGTCCAAATGCTGGACCATTGCCTTCTCCCAGTTTAATAAGAGAAGACAATTGCCACCGCTTAAAAATAGTAAAATGGTAAATATCACATGGATTTACTCTGCATTTCACAGGAATCAACTTTTATAAGATTCCGAATTGTACAAGTTATACATGAGCATTAATAAGATTTAACAATAGCTTTTCTACATTTCTCTGACAATTCTAATCGCAGTAGAATTACACGCCTGTTACATCAATCTCTTAGAAGCCTATGGGGTGAGAAAAGCTAAACTTTTTTTAACGAGCAGGTACAGCTACATTAAAAAGAACTTATTTTTTTCAAGTCTTACACTAGATATTGCCAAAATGTTTTCCCTCCTTTCTAAGCAATAAAAACTTGGTGATAAGACAAGAGACAAACAAGTGACAAGTTCCATCTAATTTAAAAGTATTACCCTTTATGTTTTAAATTAAGCTACCTTTGTTGGCTCTGCACCTTTACCTACAGGCTTATAAACCATGGAATGGTTTGGGTTGCAAGGGACCTTTAAAGATCACCTGCTTCCAATACCACTGCCACATGCAAGGGCATCTTTTATTAGATCAGGTTCCTCAAAGCCCCATCCAGCCTGACCTTGAACACTTCCAACAATGGGGAAGCCATGGACGCACATCCATAGCACAATTTTACATTTTACAGACCAAAATCAGTTTGCAAGTGCTGTAAATTTTAGCTATAAAAAAAGAAGCTACAAGAATACCTTCTTGGCAAAACTAAATACTACTGAACTGTACAAGAATACTTTAAAGCATAATTACCAAGTTACTTCTCACTGCAGCTCCTTCACCTCTGGGCTCCTGGAAACTGCTATCTAGCCTTAAAAGCATCACTGACCGTCTTCTAGCAATCAGAACTTTCATACTCAACTAGAGATATTGTTTAATTGGTAATTCTTTCCCCCACATTTTAGTGTCAATCTGCATCTCCTGACATGACATTTCATTAAGAAATTTCCAGCCAACTACACTCCCATCTCAATCACAGTAACACGGAGCATTTTCACACCTTGCTAAATTCTATAAGCAATCTCCATCGCAATTACAGGAATTGCTTATGTAGAAGATTAATGCTAGTGGCCAGGATATAGCACGCTTTAATGCAATTAAGTGTGGGGAAACAAAGAATTAAAAGTACAATTAGATAGTCTCATGCATCTGAGACTGGCTGACAATTGTGTGTTATATAACATTATAACCAACACTAGCACACACTACTCATTTTCCAAATTTATTATGTTTCACCTGTATTCAGCATTTAAGCTCATCTGCTCTTTATTTTATTCAGTAGTAGAAAGGCAGAGGACAGAACTAGTGTCACTGCAGGCTACTGCACTATGGAGTTCTGCAAAATTTGCTTTTCGGAGAGATATGGGGAGTGTAGTTTTTAAATTGGATTTTCCCCTCTTCTATCCCCACACAGTAGTGAGATGTAGCATCTCTCAAGAAAAAGGAGCTTAAAAATTTGGGAATTACATTCTTTATCTCTGCATTCAAAAGTCCCAATCACAACCTCTCAAATGTCACAAAGCAACAGCTTGGTTTTCAAGATGCACCTCAGTGCAAAGCTACTTCATCTTTATTGTATAACAATTTTGAAATTTGCAGAAGCGGACAAACAGGCAATTACCTTTTCACACACTGAAATCATTAGGTGGGTGTTAGAAATCTTAGAATTGCCAGGATGCAAGATCCCTATATTACTTATACCAAAAATCTGGCCCAGTAAGTCGCTCCAAATGCAACAAGTTATTTTGGTTTTATTCCAAAAAGGTTTTAGTGAAACTACATTCATCATACTATCTCAGTATCTTTCTGCAACATAACTGATGTAACTATGAATTTTCACAGCTTATTCTCTCATATCTGGGAAGAGAGATATCTGTATGTGGAGCCTGCTATTTTTGGTTTCCTTATTTGAATATATAGACTGTTTTGTATCTTGTTGCAGCAGAAAGATCAAGCAAGAAGTGCACTTGGCAGCTGGTCTGGAAAGAGCTAAGTCCATATTAGTCCTTAATGGAAATTTATTTCAACCCTACACTACATTAGGAAATAAAATTTCCAACCCGTATTAACTTGAAGGTTAGTTCTTCTTGATTAATTATAACACTCTTGTTACTGAAGAGGGCAGTTTCTATCTAAAAGTTAGTTAGTAAACTAACTCTAAAAGAGTTAGTAACAGTTTACATCTTGAAAATAAGGCCAAAACCCTGAATCTACTGTTCTCTCACAAATTAAGCAGAGACTTTTGAAAAGATCTAAGATGACTGAAAGCTAGATGAAGTTGTTTGCATTTCTCAAGAAACGTTTGCATTTCCTTAATTCTGGACAAAAGCCAAGGATGTGAGACGAGAGAAGTAGCATTGCATATCCAGTGTCCAAGATGCTCGTTCACCCCCTCAAACCTTTTAATCAGTTATCAGGCAGATGACTATAACTGAAATAAGAATTACTCCTTGTAGAAGAGATGTGGTGGTCGCATACTGTGTCACTATAAACTGAACATGCTTCTGCAAGAAACTCTTGAACCATTTTAGTGTAGTGATGTCCTGTCAGAGAGAAGGTTGACATTTCTTGCCTACAAGAATGCCAAACCATCACCAAGAACAAGAGGAGGCATCCAATCACCACTCATCAAGCAGGTCCCTCAGCAGTAACTTATGCTGTTGTCACAGGCACATTCTGCCATAATACTGACTTTTAAAAAGGTCTATACCAAAATTAACATAAATTAGATGAACTTCATATTGTTTTCTGGTGTACTATGAGCTACTCCAGTAATGTCAAATGAATGACAATTGGTTGGAATCAGAGTACCTGGAGAAAAAAAATATGAGAGTTTTACAGTATTGCATCCAGGATGAAAGCCACAGATTTATCCTGTGAAATACTCACTGCACTACTTCTGATTATCAGTAGTCCAAGTTCTCATTAACTCTTCTGCAGGCCAACTACTCCAGACTTACTACTCATAAAGGGTGTTTGTCAGAAAACCTGTTGGGCACGCTGTGCAAAAAACTGCTGTTGGAATCTGCTTTCATAGCTCGGAAACCCAAGTATTTCACATTTTCCTTATGCTGTCCTTTCTTCTCCTGAAGACAACTCCTGAGCTCTCTGCAGGCTACTGCTTAGTTCTCCATGCTCCTTCATGGTTTTTAACTATACTACTGGAAAAACAAAGCTTCTAAACCCAGAAGACTGCCTGGGTTATCAACTCAGTTCTCTGAATGAAGAGGTAGGAACCAAGTGAAACTCTGGTTCTCTTTTTAAATATGGGAGCCTGGTTACCAATTGCCTCTTCACTTTCATAACATTAGCATCTCCACTGAAATAACTGAACTGTTTCAAAGCTCAATATTGCAACGTAAATAGCCAGACAATATTGAGCTTTGAAAACAAAAGACAAAAACCAAAAGCAGCTTTTCTAAATACCAAATTCAAAACCAACATCAGATGAGACTATCCCAACGTTCCTTCTAAAAAAAACAAACACTAGGAAATGCTGCACTTTTACTAAGAAACAAGGTATTTTCCTCCCCGGTCTGTAATTAATTGCAATGCTCTACAGGAAGAAGGAAAAAACTACTTTCTAAGTCTGAAAATATATCCTACATTGCATGAAGTGCTAACCCATTCTATGTGGGGAAGAATATCTGCCATCCTTTTGCAGAGGTCTCCAAGTAGCGTATGCCCAACTTTCATGAACTGTCATTTGGGCCAAAATAATCTGAGCAACTCAAATGCGTAAGAGGTCAGCAGGCGTTGGACCAAACATGAAAAGCATTGTAACAGGAATCCGTGGCTGAAGACAGCTTGTGGAACCTTTACTAAGCCGTATCTGGAGTATGGTTAGAATTGCAGTGATATAAAAAAAAAAAAAATAATCCCGTAAGAGAACTCTTAACTCAAAAAAGAACTTGAAATAAAACAAAAAGATCAGAACAGAGGCTAAATGCTCAAAGCCTTTCACTGAAATATTCTGCTTCTGCCTGCTAGAACCAAGAAGTAGTGAAATAACTGTCAATAAAACCTACAATGTCAAGAGAAGCAGAAGTGCCAAATTTTTTTCATTATTTAACCAGAGACACCCAGTCCATTGTTACAGGTGTTTCATAAAAGAACATTACACAGATTGCCTCACTTTTTATCATCTTATTTGATGCAATTAAGAGGCTGGTAACAAAATATACTTAACTGTAAGCAACATACAAAAAGTTTACAAATACATGTGGCTACAACTTGGTTTTCAGTTGAGCTGCTGAACACTGATGGCACTTCCAGCTTCGCCCTTCAAAAAGAAATAAATGATTTATTGTTCTACTATTTTCAAACAGATTGCAAACAGTTTGCAAAATTGTTGAGCCCTTTTTTTAGCATGACATCCATACAATTTTGTAAAATAATTTCATATTAATAATTTAATAAAATAACACATTTCTCGTTATTGATATTGTCAAGCTTCTTGTTTCAAATCCATTTCCAGTATAACTGCTCACATGCATCTGCCACTTTTCATTCATCTATCACAAATTTATCTGTGCTGTGATCAGTTACTACTTTTCATTGAGTGAGACAAAAACCAAAGCAAATAGTCAACAAAATCAGTCTTTGTTTTAAAACTCTCTTAAAACAAACAAACTTGAAACCAAAAGCAAAGAGTGGTCTACAACACAGCCTAGGATTTTCATATGTAAAGCACCATCAGTGCAGAGTACCTCTTATGGTCTCAGAATGAACATTATGTTCTTTATGTTTTAATTTATTGTACGTAAAGGAATTTAAAATCAGGTGAAACAATATACAACTTAACAGTAATCTGCATTTGTGGAAAAACATGGTAACTGGGGCACTAATTTCTATTGAGGATACATAAATGTTAATCTTACTTTGACTGCCGGTATTGTTTCTCCAGAAGTAGTTCAAAGACTGCCCACAAAAGATAAAGACCCTGCAAGCTTTCCCTGAATATTTTCCATGTAATTGAAGAACAGCTCTCCCTATACATTATTAGATTTAAAAATGTAAATGTCTTTTGCTTGAACAAATAATATCAGGAGTTCAAAACTTCAAGGTGAGTATATTTGTGATTATATTACAGTCCAAAAACATATGAAAAACTGCCTTCTAAAAAGGCAGGGTTTTTTTCTTAAAAAAAAACCTAAAAGTACAACATGTGCTTTTATTTTATCTGATAGTGCTGCATATTTCGGTTGATTTTGTTTGGTTCTCTGTGTCAAGATCTAGATGAAAATCATCTGTATAAAGAAAATAAAATGTTAAGTTCTGAATTATCTGACAATTCTACAACAGATGGCCTAAAATATTAGTGATTCAGTTGTTATTGGCATTTGGTCAGTTCTTTACTTGTCAATTAAGGACCTTAATTTTGAACTATTATTTTGCAATAAAATGCCCATTGGGCAAAAAAAAAATAATTAGAAAATGCATGGATTTTATAAAGCTTGCTCTCTGTTTTTGCAAGAATTTCTATTCTGGCTGATAAACAAAATTCCAGGTTGAAAAAAACCTCTTTGCTCCCAGTTGCTTAATAAGATCCAGTTCTTGCCTTAAATAAATATTGGCAGTATGCAAGTGCAGAAATGCTTGACCCCATCCATTTCACCTCATATGCATATATATTTTACAGTTTAAGAATAAATATCCAGAGTCAGTCTGTCTTTCTCCACCACAGACTGGACCTTGCTGAGAGTTCACTCATCAGTTGCACCACAAAGCTCTTTGTCTTCTTCCTGATTCTCTGCATGCCAGTACTGGATCTGCATCTCCTCTTCCCTGTTGCAATGGAAAACAGAACATCTGATCTTCTCTAACTTCACCAAATCCACCATCAGTTGCCCCAAGCTGCTCAGAGAAGCTCTAGGCCGCCCAAAGAAAGGTCTCTGTTGCATTCTCCCATCAGTATAGTCCCACATCCTGACTTTGGAACTGTCCCAACAGGGAGTTTATGGATTGCTATGCTAGAGACTTCAAAAATATAACATTTAAGTGGCCTATGCTAATGTTATAAAGTTATTGCACTGCAGTGAACTAAGGAGAAGTTAAATGCCTGCAATAGATAAAATTCAGTACATTAAATCCAACATCATCCTAAATTATATCTGTGTTATCCTATAACTGAGGAAAACCCAATGGCAAGTAGTGGCTATGCAACAAAAAAAATCCCTCTCCATTTCCTCAATATTTTCTTTGCATTGCCATGTCTTCTGGATGGAAATGCATTCCACCCCCAAATGCAAACTCAACTGGTCTACATTTGCACTGGTGATAAGAACGCTTCACCATCAATTATTACTGGGAGCAATTCTTCGGATCACTTGAATCCAAAGATTTGCTCCCTGAAGCATCAGTCTGTTATCTGATGCTTTGAAGTCTATCAGCAAGAACACATCAAGTTGACAACTATATGGTAGGGTATTAATAAACTCTCAAAATGTTAACATATTTTAGAAATAAAAAAAAAACAACTAAATAAACAAACAAACATTCGCTCCCCATTAGATGTATATTCCCTGAAAAATTACAACTAGGCAGTAGTCAACCTTGATAACATACCTTTATATGTAATATAGTTACTTTTTTTTTAAACAGAAATAAATGAAATTTTACATGAGTACAAGATTTTCAAGTACTACAGTAGCCAGAAGATACATTTGAATGAAGGAAATGGAAATATACAAACTTTGATAATTTATTAATTGTACAACAATCAAAGACCCAAACACCACTCTAGAACACTGCTTTGCTTTTAAATATTAAGGATATCTTTGACTTCTGTATAAGGCAAACATAGCAACCACAGACCTTTTAAACTAAGTCTGGAAAACCATTTCAAATCATTTAGAAGTTACACTTACTGGTAGTTTAAATAAAACATTTTTATCAGTAAGTATAACAATCAACTTTTTAAAATGTGGGGTTTTTTGTTAATAAATCCTTCTTGACACATTTTGATTTCTATCTATGTACAAGAAGTTATCTAATGTTATAACATAAACCATATATGTAATTCTATAAGTTATATTGGTCAGACTTGGTAATGGATGAAATCACTCTTCCTTCACTTTTTGTTTGCTATTAGACTGCTATTTGTAATGGGCTCTGTTTGCCACAGTGCGTTAAGCTGGAGAAGTACTTGGTGGAAACAACGGGTTCAGAAAGCAGCAAAGCATCTGCCACCGTTCCAAAAGCGAATCACTCATTCAATTCTAGTTCTTAGTATTCTATTGCTTATTAAAAATATCAAACATGACAACATAGAAATACACAACAGAAAATTAAGAATCAATAAAACATCCTATAACGCTGAAAACAAATGGGCATGTATAGATCCAGTGTGCAATTGTTGATCAGAGCAGTTAAAAACCTTTTTACTGCATATCCTAAGGACTGAAATAGCTATGGCATAAATTAATAATAGTGAGTCTATAAAGGTTGAATTGATACTGACATCTTGGATATTATTACTGTAAATGACAGATTAATGGACAAAGGCACGAGATCCCAAAAGTCATCCTAGATATTTAATGACTAGGAAGTAACCAATAATCATATTAATTAGCACAGTTAAAAATCCCATAGAGCAGTAAATGATTTCAAAGGAAATTTTGGCTATAACAATGACAAGTTAAGTAATAACTTACACTGACGCCAGCACAGAATAAATGATTTAATGATCCCCATAGAAAGTTTTATTTTACTGAGATCAATATCTGACCCCTATTATACACTAAAAGCCATGCCTAAAACCAATTATAAGAACTATTGTTGGGCATCTCAATTACAAAGAAACTTCTTTCTCAATTGTCATTCTATCAAAATTAAATAGATAATATTAAACTAAATGCATCTTTTCAGCATCTCAAGAGCAACTATTTATATTTTAACATTTTATTAAAAAATAATTAACTGTAAGTCCTTGGTAGTCAACTTCCTGGATGATTAAAAAAACCAAAGCATTTTGCATCATTATTCGTTTCCATACACAACATATTAGTATCATAGCTAAGCAAACATCAATAGCAATAATGTTTTAATACTGCATGTAAAAATTCAAGAAAACGCTAAGAACTTCAGATTTTACATTATTAAAAGTGTACTTTCAAAAAATAACCCCTTTCAAACATGACTTCCATCAAATATAACAACTAATCCATGCAAAACAAAGGGGACTGTGATGAAATGAATTTTTTTAAACTAATGCTGTTCAGCTATTCTCTACCTTTATGTAACATTTTTAGAAGTAACAGTCTTTGTATCCGAGTTTTGCTGAAACACAAGTCTGAATCTGAAGACAAAGCAAAGATTAAATAGAAAATTATGGACTAACTGTAAAAATTAAATGCCCACACGCCAACATTGATAATTTTTAAACAATACATTACTTTTTGAAATCCTATCTGCCAATAGAACTGGATAATAAAGGTAATATATACAGTTTTTAAAAAGGTTAATGTTTAATTGCATTATAAAATATTCCCATTCCAATAATGCAAGCTGCCTTTGCTCAAACCACATTCTGTTTCTGCATACATCCTTGTTGTGGATGATATCAGGCAGTAATAAGGATAGTTGTCACATGTCAATCAAAAATTACTTTAAAAAGTAGTTAAACTGACACAGTACGAGCTGAATAATGGAACATTCACTGTCATTCAGAAATTCAATTCAGAAGTAACGGGAATAAAATTCTTGACTATCTCACCTTACCTTATGCTTGCCATCATCTAAAACAGGCTGAAGATATGTATTACTGATCAGTTATGAACTTGTTAATCTAAAATAAACTGGTTTTATGTTACATATATATGTGCCTAAAGGGTCTAAATCTTCAAATATCTTCATAACAAATTTCATAGTGCGTTTATGCAATAGGCACTTGAAAAAAATTTACTGGCTATTTAAATCCACAGGCATTCTAATTTGGACATTAGACCAGTTGATTCACATGCTTATTCAAATATACTATTGTTTCTAGATTTGTACCTGCTACTCAAAGATGTGACAGAAACCGAAGTATTTAAAAACAAAAGCAGAAAACTTACATGGCAGCTTTTCATGTCAATTTTCAATTTGTACTACTTAAAGTATTGTTTCCTTCTGTGATCAATTCCCTTATAAGCTTAATTTTTTAACAAAGTTTATTTTCAGTAACAGAAATACAACTTCCAGAAATTATTTGAAAAACTATTATTAATCTATTTAGTACTAGGCAGAGTAGTTATAAACTAGACATTAACCTGTAAATACACCTGGAAAACCATTATGGAAATATGTCAACATTTGAGGTACCGCATTCACTTAATAGAAAGTCTTAAATAATGAATACAGAATTAATGGTGATGTTCTCCACATCAATTGCAAAACTGAAATATAAACCAAAAGCAAACTTATAATGAATTTCAGAAACAGATCTTCCTATAGTAAGATCATGGATTGCTTTCAGGTTTTCTGAATGGACAAAAGTTAAGAATAAAGCATCCATAGAAAATGTAACACTAACTGTAAAAATCCTGTGATATTAGAAAAAAAAATGAGCAGCAATTTATCTAGAGAGTTCTCTAATGTTACTTTATGATTATTGAGTTTAAAAAATAGGATAACGAAAGAAGTTAAATATGAATTTCTCAGAATTTTCTACAGCTGAAAGTAGACAACAGTAGATTAACAACAAGGATTAGAAATCTTGACTTTTCTTATTATATATCAAGTATTAGTTTGTGCATTTTCCTTGGATTTCCATCAAACTCAGGCCCTTTAAAGTTTTAAAGGCTACAGCTGCTCTTACTACTGGTTTTGGAAATCATCATTCAAAACCTTTTTTAAAATATAACATACCTAAAAAGACTCAGCAAAAACGGTACTTCTAAAAAAAGCTTTTAGATAAAGTCAACTTTCAACATTCAGAAGATGAAAACAGCAAAAAAAAATAATCTGGATAAACAGAAGTGTTTTAGAAAAACTTCATGAAGAAACTAATAAATATGGAAAAGTGATTTAAAGAACTACAGGGGATACTGAATATTGGTTATTACTGAATATTGGAATATAAAGCACACAAGGCTTTTCTCCTCTGAAAATATTTGCTTAAAAGAAGGATCTGTATATTGGATTTGAACTGTCATTCCGGCTGCTTACTCTGCAAGTTAAATTAAAATGAACAGTTCACAATTCCAAAATAACTTGAAGCAACAAGCTACAAAATTACAATGAGAAAATGTTGGCATTCATTTAATTCATCTGCTCCAACCTTTTTACTAAAGTAGTAAAACAAAGTTCACACAAAGGTCTTTTGCTCTAAAAACCGCAATAAAAAAAAATCGTATAGATTCTAAATAAGTACATGCAGCAGAAAATAGAAAGGATTTCCTATAGCTACAAACCACCAACCTCCCCTCCTCCACACACAATATTTTTTCTTTTAATTCTCAAATATATAAGAACAAATTGTCTCAGTTTAAGCTGGGATTCTATTTCCTTCCCAGTAGCCACTGTGTTTTGGATTTAGTATAACGATACCAAAGCATGTATTGTTTTAGTAATTGCTAAGTAATGTTTATATTAAGTCAAGGACTTTTTCAGCTTCCCATAGACAGGACAAGCTGGCCAAAGAGATACACCATACCATAGACATCATGCATAGTATACAAGTCAGGGTTGGTCAAGAGGCAGGAAGCCGTGATCATTGATTGGGACAGGCTTGGCAACTGATCATTGGGTGGTGAGAACAACTGTATTGCATCAACTTATTCTGTATATTCTTTTACCATTATCATTATTATTTTTCTCATCCATTACTGTCCTATTAAACTGTCTTTATCTCAAATCATGAGGGTTTGGAGATTTTTTTCTCCTTTTAATTCCTACCCTACTTGGGGGGGAAGTAAATGAACAGCTGCATGGTCCTACTTGCCAGCTGGGGTTAAACCACAACACAAATGTACAAGAAAGCACCTCTCATGTTTTTAAGACCTAAAATAAGCTTGGTAATCAATGCATATGAAAGAGGTTTATTACAGTCCTTACAATAAAAATTTTACCTAACAGAATCAAAGGAGTTTTATTGCTCTGATGTTGCTCCTGGGATAACCAGGTGCAAGATTATCAGCTGTAAGAATTAACTGGTAGATCAGCATAAGGCAAAATGGCTGAAAAATCCTGTTCTGTGACCCACTGTCTTCTTTCCAACAAAACAGAACCAAGTTTTTAGTTATTAAACAATTTCTCATTTGTTGCTACAAGTAAGCAAAAGGGCTACTGGTTGACCAGAAGTTGCAGGACTCCTAGTATGCAGCCCAGACAAATGTAACTTAATACAACCTACAACTTGCTTAGACAATGTCTATGAATTATGCTGACTGTACTCTCATCATTTTGGCAAACACTATGAAAACTCTGGGAAGTAATCTAAGTAATTTTCTTTTATGTCAAAATAACCTATGGAGTTTTGTATACGCGAAGTGAACTATTACTTCAGGTCTGCTCTGTCTTCTAAAGAGACATGGACCATTTTGAGAAGTCTTACTTTTTGACATAATGACAACATTTATATGGTCTCCCTATCTCAAACAGATTATAGTTGGAGCTGGACAAATGTAACTGAAGCTCTTTAGGCTAACCCTCTAGGAATCTCTCTATGAAATTCAGAAGTCTATTTTCATGGAACACCCCTTATTTCAGAGCACACACTATTTGTTGTTCCCATAGATCTACCAAGGGGACCTTTTATACTCTTGAAGAAGTTGTACCTTTTTTGGCCTGAAAATTATGACCCACTAGTATTTATGACAGATTTCCTCCCAGCATCTGCCATCTCATCAATATGCATACCTTACGTACCTACATCACATTCCTTTCAAGAGGTTAATGAAAAGGTAAGATCTGCCAGTTTCTAGAATCATAATACATAGAAGTATAAAGCATGTTCTCATGTTTTAAGGAAATAAGAGCTTTAATAGCAACACTCAATAATATGATTTCTTAGAAAATTTGTGTAATGTCTCCTGCCAACCTGCTGCCAAAAAATTAAGCAATTGCTTGAGGCCAGCTATGCTGGAGCCTTGTCTAGAGGACAGTTCAAGCAAGTGAGGCAGCTGAGGTCTGTACAGGATCAAATAAAGCCAAATTCAAAGAAATTGAAGGGCTGAGAAAATAGTAAACTTTGGTAGACCTCCTAGGAGGCCAGTCAAGGAACAGAGCTGCTTTAGGAATAGTCAGGGAAGCTGTAGATGGGCAGTGACAGATCTTTCTGTGCAAAGTGGAGGATTGAAAGGATGGAGCTTTTCTAGGCAATGGAGAAAAAGCTCTGCTGAGAGCTCATGGGTTAAGATCAGAGGGAAGGCAAATGGGATGTCATGGTGCTATTCTGTGTATAGAAAATTTCCTGTGGTCATACTCAAACATTCATCTTATTCCACTGAAACCAGTAATACTTTGCCTCCCTAAGAACATCCTGCTGTAATGCTGTTGATCAGCAGCCTCAGAAGCTCAAGGTGCAAATGGGAACAGGTCACTGGGCAAACTGCAAATTTTTCCAGAAACCTGACAAAGACTTTTGTTGGGATCCAAAGTTGGAACAGATAAAGATCAAGTATTCCCACCTTTGGGAAAAAAACAAAACAAAAAAACCCCGAACCCACAATACAACTACAAACCTCCAATTACTTGCACTGCTTCTGGTTTTTCAGTACTAAAATCTACATAAAACCTCACAAAGTAAAATCAACAAAAAAACACCCTACCAACTTTACTTGTTTATGAAAACTCAACACTCAGAGCAACTCCTCTCCTACCAGCAGTGAGGCAGATTTCCACTCTAGAATGGTCAGTATAGTGGATTTTCAGGTGATCACATATTTGTTACACAAGCTTAAAATTGTGCACCATACCATAACAATGAAATTCAAGTGATTCTGCCTCTATGTCTCTGATTTAGAACAATTTACAGTTGAATCACTGTTTTAGAGTTTTTAGTCTGAAGAAAAAAAAATTCAGACAAAAAAAAAATCAAAAAAGACACGAGTACAGGCACCTTAGGACTCCCTTGTTTTACATCATCCAGTAAAAACAGCTGGATGGAATGTGTAATGTGGCAGTCAGTCTTCCTCTAATCTGTGATATCTTGATGTCTCCTCGTAATGCATCTAACCCAGTTTCACAATAACAAGCTAATGTTGTGGTTTGGGCTGAAGATGATACCTTTTTCCCAGTCCTTAACTGGGTCAGACACTAAAGTTCCTAAAAAGACTAATACAAATGAAAATAAAACTAATCCCTTTATAAAGGCCCAAGACATAGAATATACAATAAAAAATATAAACATTTTATCAGTCTCTATATATTGACTGATTTCAACACAGCGAAGTCAAACAATAAGTTCTAACTTCTTTCCTTTAAATGCATTCATATAAGAGCAAAGATATTTTATTCAGATATAATTATCCCTATAGAGATATTTAAACTTTGATCTTAGATGCCTACACATGATACACTGAAAAACCTTAAAGAACATTTATGTTCAAATATTAGTCTGATAATACTTACGTTGCCAACAAGGGAAACTGAATTGCAAATCGTAAAAAAACTGGAAGGATACCAGGTTAAGATTTGTTTGCCATTTCTGCAATGATTAGAACTTTGCTCTCACAGCACAAATTCTCTCAGTCTACAAAAAAAAAAGTGAGTAAAGCGGTAAAAAAAAAAAAGGGCCTTTACTGTTTGATATCGATTCTCTTACAGTTGTTCCAAAGGACAGTGTTTCTTCTTGAAGATAAAATATATACTGTCTTCTCTTCTCTTGACAGCCATACTAATTCAGCTGTCTCCTATTGACAAACGTGTCAGACTTGTGCCTGCTAGAGCAGTTTTATCTAGGAAAAGACCTCAGAAACATATTTGTGATATTTTTAGTGAGTTTCTTTACTCCCTTTCAGAAAAAAGTTAACCACATTTCATTTTTACCTTTTCTTATATCTTCCTTTCCATCCGACCAGTTCCTCTCAGCTACAAACAACTGAAAGCATAAGTTGTAACTGATGCACAGTATTTTCTTCATTACTTCCTGTCATAATCTACAACGTAATAATGCTGAATATTGTTCACAACTGCTTCGCGCTCCAGAAATGCCTGTAATACTTCCTTTTTGGCAAAGTAAACTGTAACTCTACATGGATGTGCTTTTCTTAATCCAAAAAGATCACTGCTATAACAGTTACTGATTCTAGCATTTCTAGCCCATATTTATTGTGCCTTCCTTGTCCAAATACAATTTGTATTTGGCATGCGCTGCAAGAAAGCAAAACATTGCAAGGTGAGTCTGAAACTAGCTAAGGCCTTAATAAACAGTATCTAACTTCTGTGACCTGTTCAATTAACTCCAATTAAATTACTTTGTAAGGACGGATTACGCCTGTGAGGAAATGCTGCAGATATTAAGTCATTATACTTATTTTTTGAAAGTGAGATATTCATGTTTTCAGGAAATTTACAGAACAGTGCAATTAGGAAAGAGTAAAAAAAAAAACTTACCATAGCTGTGTATCATTGATAAAAACCTTAATGGATTCATAGTGTCCATTTCAGACAAACAATTTTCAATGCATGAGCACAAAAAACTCAGTTCTGGACTGATGTAGTTGCATATATGCACCTAATAATCTACTACCAATTTGAAGATAAAGCTAATTTAATCTACATGCTTCTGTAACAGGCATCAATTCTCTAAGTATTTATTAGAATAATTCCCAATATTTTCCTCTCTTTCATAGCTACAACACACTAAATCATTAAATGCAAAAGAAAAAAAATTAAAGACATTTCAGACATCTTTTGCATCCAGAAATTCCACCCAAGATGACTTTAGACTTGTTCTTATTGTACAACCTGGAGACATGAAAGACCTGTTAAGTCATCTTAATAGAGAACTTGTCCCTAGGGTGTCTTCTGCAAGTGATTCATTTCAGTGACTCTGATAGTAAAAGGGTCATAAGCAGAAGCAACAAATATCCAATACAGCACTGAATGTACATTCTGGATTTATTAGAGAAAATGGGAAGTATTGCAGCAACAAAACCTAATACAGCATTAAATACAGCATAAAACAAAGCAAATACCCCTATACCTTACTTTTATTATATATTTTATTAATATTTTAAATCACAGTGGATTAAGCTATTTTACTAAGCACACAGTTCTGGAGATGATACAGAAGAACTACACCTTTTTTCTTCACTTCAGAATGTTCTTATTTATATTTCATATACAATTTATCACAACTAAATTTAAATAGCCGTTAACTAACTGTTAATCCACACACTTTTTGTTCCTCAACCCATTATGTGCTTTTACACTGCCTTCAAAAAGAACAGTACTTAGAACATCTAAGTTGTTTTTCTGTATACATACACAAAAATATACAGGCTTTAAAAGACAGCAGTCAGTACACATCGTTGCAACATATAATAGGAACACAACATTTGTAGCAAGCACGACATTCAGTTTTCAGTGTAAAGAACAAAGCCTGATGTTGAAATATGTTTCCTCTTTGTAAATTGATAGAATAAACACACCACTGGTACATTCCGTCCACAGCAGGAGATCTTAGAAAAAAATATTCCAAATTAGGTGTTCAATGCTGACAAAGTGAGCGTGACTTTGCCCAAAGGAATCTCAGATGCATTAGAAAAATTCAGTGAAAAAACAAACTTAGGACTACATATTCTTTGTGAAGAATGCATCTCAGTCTTCTACAGATAAATTCTTATTCATCCAGAAAAAGCTCAGAAAACAAGGGAAGAATTCTCAAATGCAGTGATGAACAAATGAAGCCATCATTAAACACAACTGTGGAAACACAGCGTGAAAGCTCCTGGAGAACAGAATGTGCAAATTCTCCTAATACGTCAGTCTGAAAACTGTTCAGAGTTTTCTGAGTAAAATGAACAAGACCTTTCAATGTATATTCAAGCACTGGCTTTTCCCATATTCGATACTGACAAAAGGCTCTGGATTCACAAACTTCATCTCCAACAGCAAATAAACAGAATGAATACAAGCAAAATTTTCTCGTGCTGCATCATCACACAAGTTCAAGTGATACAAACTGAGAAATAACAACCAAAACTTAAGCTGCTATCTTCTGGAACTTTTTTACCTTGTCTTCTCAGAGATATTAGACTGCATCTTGACAAAGTAGTGCAGCTTTAATTTTAAAACAGCACAAAAAGATTAATGGAATACAATAACTTTTTTGAACTTACCAGTAGTGTAAAGGCTGGAACTGGAAATTCAAGAGCCACACATAACCACAAAGACACCCATGCATCTGTCCAGGAGGTCTTCACATATTTGTTCTTGGGGGGTTTATTATCCTAGATGTACTTTTAGCTAAAACTCCAGCATTTCGTATAGTTAACACAACTGGACTTAATTCAGTTCATTTAATTTTTCTGGTCTGATTCTGAAGCACAGTCATAACCATACCTAGCCAGTGCTTCAGCACTGAATACGTGATCATTGCTTATGATTTAGCTTTTTGCTGATGGCAGTTATACAAGATGGACACAATAAACAAATCACACAGGGAAAAAAACAGCAGCGCCTTTAAAAAAAACCCAACTGATCAAAAGCGAAGTCAGTAAACTTTAATTGACTTAAAATCAGTGACCCTCACTTTCTGTCCTGTACAACAGAAAAAGGTCACTAAAATAAGGCTTAACATGCAAATACTCCCAAAAGGTAAGTGTCTGCCTATGATACACCAAAATAATATAAGCCTTCTTCCCAATAACTATGGGAGAAATACTATTTTGATTCCTTTTGGTAGCTATTGCTATATTTCACTCTTCAAAAGCATTCATAAACTATTCAAAAACCCTCAACTGGGAAAATGTAGCTGTTTATCACAACATTAACACTATGTTCCTATATTTCTAAGACAATTGATTTGATTCTTTACCACCTTTACAGATAAAAAAATAAAAAGAAACTATTTTATGAACATCCTGCAGTTCCTCTGAGAGCAGCTGTTACTGTAAACATGTTTCGCTAGAGGCAAATTCTGTTCTCTCTCTTTTAATACAATTCCTGCCTTCCTCTAATTTTCAGGGTTGCTTTAGTAGGAATAAGACAATAGGCAGCCAAGCCAGAAAGCACCATATTTTACGTTTACAAAAATGTTTCCCTACACAGTAAAATATATTTCATACATCCAAATCTTCTTCCAAATCCTGAGAATGCAAAGTTTGAGTCTATTCTTTGTTTTGTTGTGGGTTTTTTCAGGGAAAACTTTTCCAAACCATCCAAAACTACACCACTATAGTCTTGAAGCTACCCAGTACTAACATGCAGTTTTCTGCATGAGATTTTGACTTTCTACCTGAATTATGCTTATTTCAGTTACAGTTTAGTTTGTATAAACATCTTGCTTTATTATCAACACAAAGAAGAAATATGTTCTAGGTGATTTTTTAAATTCCTCTACAAAGTCCAATCAAAAACCTGCTTCTTTGTACTGAAGAGGAACTGGTGCAGGAAGGGATTTAATATAACAGAGATCATACACACACTGATTGTTTTAGTATTTAAGTATTTAGTATTGATGCAAATCAACTCACATTGAAGTATAGAGACACCGAAGCACAAGAACACATGAAAGAGAAGGTATTTATGTACAGTCAACATGCATTCAACCAAGGATAAATCACACTTGACCAACCCAAATACCCTTCCTGTGACAAAAGACTGTGGTCTGCACAAAGCACCACATCTCACAGCAGTCTCATTTGGAAGGTGAGGAAGCACAAGCTGTGTAAAGGTGTTAGATAGGTTGTAAACTGGATGCACCACTAAGCTCAAACAGATTAAATCAGTGGCTTGGCTGCTGCGATGTAATAAGCCAAGCAACCCTAGGAGTTATTAATGTCTGACATCTTTATCAGTAAACTGGAGAATACACTTAAAACAAATACAGTGACAATATCAGGCTTGCAAAGGGGGAGACTGATCTGCCATATGGTAAAGCTTCAACTCAAAGCAACCTTGATAAACCAGAGGACTGAGCCAACAGAAGGGTAGCCCTAAGTAGTAAAAAATTGCACACCTGGGCCAGAATGACCCCACACATCAGTACAGACTGTGAACAGACTGCAGCCCTGATTAAAAAGGTCCTGGAGATTACTGCTGTGGGGGCAAGATGAATGAGAGTCACTTCGCAGAGCCAAACTCTTCTCAGCAGCAGAGAGAACGAGGGTCAAAAGAGATGTTGCAGCTTGGGAGCTTCAAATTGGCCTCAGACATTTTACCCAGGTGGTAGGCTGTGCAGCAGTGGAATGGGTTGTCCAGAGAGATGGTAGAAGCTGTACCCTGGAGGTCTCCAAAATGAATTGAACAAAGCCAGAGCTGGTATGCCCTCATGCTGTCAACAGCTCTGCTTTGATGGGGAGGTTGGACAAGATATACTACAGAGGTCCCTTACGCACCACAGGTTTGTGATTCTAATCTGCAAGAACCATTTGCAGGAATTCTTCCCTGTCTTAACAAGACATTTTCCCTCAGCAAGGTTCTCTACATTAGCCAAAAGAAGTCTATTTTCACATCAAATTTACCTACTGTAAGAAGAGATTTTCTCATGCAAGTACAATCAACTTCTGCTAAAACTAGACCTGTTAACTGTTTCAAGTACTGTTACTGAGAAAAATACCTCCAGATTTCAGCTCTTAAGTAACCACTACAGTAACATCTCCCTAAATCTAAAGCAATATTGCTGCCGGGTGGAATGAACATCTGTGATAGTTGCTATGTCCAACCAAAAGAAGGAACTGCAAATGTGACTCCTCATCCTCCCCCAAAGCTTCTGTCTGTGAGAAATCTTCAGCATTAACTGACAGTTTGACCTTAGATTAATTAATTGGCTTGTGGCACAGCAAAGTACCTCAGTCTCTTGAGAATAAACCTTGGCTGCAGGGTTTTTCTATTATTTTTTTTTCAGCTGAACATTAGTATGTATTTGTGTGGTAGGAAAGACAAAATTAAGTCTTGGTAACAGTAGACATCATCCACATCATGTTTATGAATTAAGCTTGTAACATTGGAGCCATTTTTAAATTCAGGACTCTTTAGGTGCTCACATTCAAGCTAGGTCTAGATACTGCTGATTCAAAGGTTTGTAATTCATATGTAACTAAATTTCTAGTCCAGGCTGTTACTAACAAACGCTTTCATTATTTCATTGTGTGGGCTTTTCTCTGACCTGAAAATACAGACCTTCCCTTCTTTAAGCCTCAAGCATGCTGCTGTATAGTTTACTTGGCTTACCTTTTGAATATTTCATCCCATTTTCTGCCTGCCACCACTTCTGTTACGCTGAACACAAACTATTAGATTGCACTCTGAAGACTTCTATAGCATACCCCAATGACAACTACTGCCTCTCACTCAATAGCAAGGAATTATCATGTTTTTCCAAACATTTGGAGCCAGAGTCCACCAACACACCTGTGGCATTTTCAAACAAACACCTTTGAACTTTCTGCTGTGAGATGCCTCCCTCACATTTGGGAAGAACTTCCATATAAACATCAACAAATTCATTTAGCCACAATGGCTCATAACCCTGTATCAATCCAAACAAAATCTAGAGTACCACGATGCTGAAGTGGCTAGTAGGTACCCTCAGAGATCATCTAGAAAAATCAGATGCTCCTCAAGGAAAAAAGTAGAGAAGTGTTTAGCACCGTCCACATTTTATATAGCATCCCAAAATGCTTTGCTTTAGCTCACGGTTTAAAACCCACATCGCCCACCTACAAAAATTGTTCTGGGCAATAGAAATCTAAAATAGGTTATCTTCGGCCCACCTGGTTACATCTGAGGTATAGCACAGATAAAAAAATCAAAGCTGAAAGGGGTGGGAAAGAAAGTATAAGAAAACTATTCTGTAAGAAAAAGGACACCCAGCTCAGACAGAGACCTCAGGTTTGGTTATCTGCTTTTGAAATCATTTCAACGTTTTGTAGACAGCACTCAGGATATTCAAAAATAAGCAAATTTGTCAGTTCAACTTCCAAAGCAGGTTATTCAAGATGATTATAAAGGTAAGGAGGCAGTGTTCATTTTCCTACTTCACAGCATACAGACAATTACTGCAAAGCCAGCATTCCCAGTACCTTATTCTCAGGCTACAGAAATATTTCTCATAAAAGTATCCCACTAAACCAGTAAACAAATACATGTTGCCACCTGCTAGAAGTGGGAAACAACTGTTCACAGCATACTGTGGAACAGTAGCACAAATCACCATTTGTGCGATGTAGAGTAGCTGCAAACTACTTGTCTAACTTGGCAAAGGGCACATTAGAAAAACTTTACCAGTCTTTGCACTTGTTTATGATGAGACATTAATTTATATCATTCCTGATTAGATCCATGCAAATACTTTTGATGTATAAATAAGACTCCCTGTGTAAGTGCATGAAGCTAATTCAAAACAAGGC
This sequence comes from Gallinago undulata, assembly GCA_026546715.1. NCBI lineage: Eukaryota > Metazoa > Chordata > Aves > Charadriiformes > Scolopacidae > Gallinago > Gallinago undulata. Next base: position 46,732,959 of record JAOTQQ010000032.1, read on the forward strand.
ATTCTTTTTCTGGAATGTGAGCAGCTGTGCAGAAAATAATTTGGATTGCTAGCAAAGGACTGCTATTTTAAAGTATTCCCCATGTAAACATGTTTTTTGTTATTCTACTCTACTATTCTCTATTGTACTTCTATTTACAGTATGATATTGTAATTCCTGGATATCATAAAGAAGAGTTAAAGGTAGAGAACTTTCTCTCAGCAGGGGAGCCACAGCAGTGTCCCAGACTCCACAAAATGATCCGTCTGTTATAAAAGCAAGGATCAGAGCACAAAGCAATGCAGTTTCATCCCACAGAAGACTATTATAGAATAATCATCATACGACTATAAAGAGCTTGAAAAAGCAAACTCTTATACGTGCCCAATAGTGACCCTTGAAGCACTTACCTTTTTTTCCTCTCAGCAAATCTTTGGATGTACTTTATACCTATCTTATAATCTGACTTTAATTTTTATTCCATTCCTGAAACTCTGCCATCTGTTATGCCTGAATCACTGGATCAGCCTCTCTGTTATGCTATCAAAGAAGAAAAGTTTCTGACTTAGTACAAGTCTCGGAAAAGAATTACCATTTCTGCCATGAATAAAGCAAAAATTAAATTTAAGCTCTCAGCATGATCAAACATAGTTACAGTGTCCAGATATCTGGCCTCTGAAAACACGGATTTGTCTTCAAAAGATTTTTGAAAAATCAGCACTGAGAATCAACATTTGTTCCCTCTGGCTGTAATCCTCTCTTTATTACGATGTCTCTTGATAGTCTCCAATTACAGTAGTTACACACTACGGAAAGTCAAGAGCTCAAATGAATTTTTCATAGGAAGTTACAATTTTTAAACTATTTATTAATAGACTTAACAGTTGGTCAAAAATACTCCATGCAGTTTTTCCCAAAAAAAATGGTTTGGGGTTACTTTTCAAAAAAGCAGCTGGACTGGTAACTTCTTGAAAACTCCTTATCCACGGAACATGCGGACAGAAGTTGGCAAAACGTTTGGTAGGCAGCAATAGCTTTGAATATCTATCTCTCCCTTTCAAATTACTAGAAATCCAAGGCATGAAGCTTACACACGAGGCTGGTCGTGAGATGAACTCTGCCCAGGCAGTTGTTACAGCCATGAGTTTTGCTCAGTCTAAGTAATGCCAGAAAGAAGCACTGGGTTTAAGAGCATGAGAATCCAAAATTACAGTGAGGGAAGAGCAAACAGGGACTAAAGGAACACAGTATGTAAAGTGTGACCACAAAAGTTGAGTTTTTATTCTCTCTCTCCTACTTCCTTTCACAATTTTGTCATCAAGTAAAAAAATCCTGCAACAACTTTTTAAACCAACTTTTGTAAGCAATCGAGATAGTTCCATGGTAGTGAAGATTCCATCTGAAATCACTTAACCACTGATCATATCATAATTTTTTTATTTATTTTAATTTCTTTTATATTGTTTACCTTTTTGAAAAAATCAGATTTAGCACCTATGTATTAAGGAGATAAGTAATTAAGGTGATTAAAGAATCAATAATATTCAACCAAAGAACCAGTAGTATTTTGCATAGCTTACATTAAAATGCACGTTAATCTTATTGACTAGTAAAAATAAGATGGTTAGTACACTTGTGCCAAATTCCATTTTTAAGTTTTGTTCTTAGTATGTCTTTTCAATTATATTTCATTGCACAGAAAACTTACTTGACACAATTAAATCAGATTAAATGAACATGATTAAGGGCACAAAATCAGGCATGCCAAAGTTAGGAAACACTAAAATTAGAAAGTAACACGTTTTGCATTTTTTCCAAATATGAAGAACTGTTATGAGAGAGATCCTGCCTTATTCAGCAAAAGTTTGTTTCTTGTACACTACTCAAATCCTGCTCTGAAGAAAGAAATTCCTGATGTGCTTTTCTTCGGCGCTTTCCACTGTAATACCTGAATACGCATGCATTCATTTATGTATATTATATATTTATATATATTATAAAATGTGTATGGTGAAGGAGTGGCATTTTCCAATCTGCAAAACAAGGAAACTAAGGCACAAGAAGGTTAAGATCAAAGGCCTTAAAAATGATTTCAAATAGCCAATATGAGATTCCTAAACGTGATTTCTCAGAGGACATGATATTGAGCAGCAATTCATATAGTCAAACATTCAAGACCTGTGTTAAAGTACACTATACCATTCCAAAGGTATGGTCAGCCAGCTAATAAGTCAACCTAATAGCCCACTGCTGCTAAAGGTGGTAATTTTCATTCCTCTCCCTTCCATTCTTCCAGACAAGGATTCCACTCTTCACTTGTACAGCTTGGTATTTGACTATTAAGCAAATCAATCCATCCCAAAGAAAAAAATTAAAACTAAGATAACCACAAAAAAAATTATTAGCTTCTGCTGACTTAGTGAGCTAAACTAGTTGGTCAACCAGTCTGGCAAGCAGAAGATTTGATGCAAAGGAAGAAAAGTGATACAGCTACAGAACAGGGAATGGGATTTCCCCTCCTGGAGGCAATCATCTGTTAGATCAGGTCACACATAGCACCCAGCTTAGTGACTGGCTTCTTTGCCAAGCGGACTGCAATGGCTCAAGGACAGACTGCCAAAGCTGGCAACTATCCCAGCAAAGACTAGTAGTCACGAATCTTTCTAGCACTGCATCAGGAAATGAGATGGAGTTTTCTTCCCTTTCCCCAGGAAACAAATTTTCTGATTTTTAATTCTAATACTCACCATTTCTAGCGAACAGATCTATCCACAAGAAGAATCTACTCCTTGGAAAACAGTGCACATTCCAGTTTTTGCAATACAAGGTAAAAGAGCTCATAAGCAATAATTTCTATGACTATGGTTTTGCACTGGCCCTTCTACATATCTAACTGCTGGAATTCCACAAATAGGCTGCAGAGAAATCAAGCACAAATAAGAAATGACACCTCCTGTGCACCAAATAAGGCAGAAATACTGTTGACAACAGAATATATAGATAAATAATAAAAGATGTCATTATAGTGAACAATAGACCCAATTTATTTTATCAGAATTCTAACATTATGTTATGAGGATTTTACTTGGGAAATTTCATAATTAATTTTAATATGTATGCATTTGCCGAGCAACCCTGTACCTTTTTTAAAATGAAGGAATAAAAATGCTGTCACAGAATATTACCGATAGCCAAAATTCCATATTTGCCATAGTAACTGTGCCAAATGGACAGTGACAACTTCAGACTGAAAATACAAAACAAACAGATATAAATTGTCTCTGGGCAACAAGACCAGGCCTTAGGGCTTCACTCCATAAATACTCCCAGCTATGCTGATGCAACTGTTCGCAGGAAGGCACAGTGGAACACAACACTGAATTGTTGTTTGGTTTTTGTTTGTTTTGTTTTGTGTTTTTTTTAATTAAAAAACAACAAAAAACCCTAAAAGCCAACCACCTCTTGAGCACAGTTTACTTCATTAGTCAAGTTCATACAGACAAAAGGAATTATACTTAAGCGGAGGATAAGAGAAAAAGGAACATTAAACTGCATTTTTCCATATGAAACATCAGAACAGTGTTTCATTAGTCACCACGGATTTCTTTTCCCCTGGTCTCAAGTCAACATGTGACCTTCTCACTGGGAATGGGAATGGTCAAGTAACTGAAAGATTCAATAGTCCAAACATTATTGTTATTTTCAATTCCTTTGTTCTTACATGGACAGCAGTATTATTTTAATGAACTAGAGGTTCCTAGCCAGAACCTCTTTACTGACTTCTTGAGGTTTGTATTTGCTCACAGGGCTTTTTCAGGGTTTGACCAAAATACTTGTGCTTGCAGTAAATTCTAATAAACTAATAATCAGATAAAATTCCAAAAGCAATCATCCCAAATTTCTGACAATTTTCTAGAAATTTGAACAACTCTCCTTTTTCAATCATTCCTCAGTCACAGATATGGTTCATTGTCCTTACCCCCTTCTGAGATGGTGAAATGCCTTCTTCATGGAATTCTTGAAAACATTCTTGAGATATTTCTAATTCCACATGCATTTTCATTTTACTGCCAGGTTTTTAAGGTGCCTTTTTTTAAAAAAAAAGTTCCCTTTTTTTTTTTTGATTTGCAGCTTCCCACACTAGTATAAAATTAACACTTGGCCAATACTTTTATGATGGATTCATTAGTCACAAGCTGCTTGTTCCAACACTATCATAGGTGACATTGATGACCAAGTTACAAAATTTCTTTTTAAATCAAATTAAGGCTTTTGCATTTACTTGTTTTTTTAACAGCAAAAGATGCTTGAAGTAGTGGAAAGAATTCTAGTCTGCTGCTTCCATCCCTTTGTTCGACTTTTGGTATGGTAAATCAGATCAGCTCCTATGCTGATGTCCAGCAATCAACAAAGAATATTCAAATCTGTACAATTTTTTGGCAATTTATTATGACTTTACTGGCTGTAATTAAAATAATGAGCAATCAAATAGTAATCTAAGCATTGTAAATATTGAAACACACAACTTGTTAGCTAACTTTTTACAGACCTAAACATCCAAATGTTTTTCATATACTTCAGGTACTTCCAGAAAGCAGCAAGCAGGTCACAGTTTCACAAGTTGGTTTGTTCTACTTTTCACTCCTAGTTGCACTGAGTTAACTCATACCATCTCTCTTACTAGTCACCGATGAAAGATCAGTTCTTGTTCTTCATAGCTCCTACAATTGTATTTCACAGAAGACTAAAAAAAGCACAAAAACTTTTAGAATACTTGAGTTTTGTTTTCTAAATTCATTTCTAACAACAAAAGTATAATTCTCATATAATAATGTTAGTGTCCTAAATATTTCAGAGCAAGACAAAAGTTAAAAATAAATGAAAGCTTTCCCTCAGATTCCTCCTTTCCCCTCCTCTTTAAAAACAACAAATTCATAAGGCCTCAGTGTCAAATACTTCTGTACTACAAATTCTCAAACTACAAAGGTTCTAGTATACTATTTAAAGTACTCTTCATTTATTCAAAAATGAACAGATATTTATTAAAATATATGTTCAAACTTGAATTTAAAGCACCTGGGAATTAGACAAATTTTAATCACAGAAAGGAAAACTTAATAAATGTTTCTGAGACTCAGCATACTTGGTCCTGCAATTTCCCTGTAGCAATGTACACACTGAGAATGAAAAACAAGGAATGTAAATTTATGAGTAATTCTAGTAATACAATGAGATACTCATTATTTTAAATTACAACATGCAAGAACATTTATAAAACAGTCTGCAAATTCTCTTTTCCAGCTTCTCCAGAAGAGGAGTGAAACAATATAAGCTATAATTTAAGATTTAGTTACTACATATATGTATTCTTGGTTCGTTTCTAATATACTAAAGAGGTTCAGCTGCAACATAAAAAAAAAAAAAAAGACAAAGTGAAAACCAAAATAATACTACCTGCATATTGTTCTGGTTAAAATTATTTTATATCAATTCTTTCTACAGGGGAGATTTTCAGAAATCATTCTGATAGCCTAACATGGTTCATTGGGTGTCAAGCAACTTCAAAAGTAGCACAAGAATTTCTGTATGCCATTCCTTTGTGTATTATTTACCTATTTTGTTTTCTAGTTAATGTTAATGAACACCACAGATTTACTACTGCAACACAGAGCCATTGTCTGGAACAAGCCAGAAAGCAATGCAAACTATAGAGTAGTACACTTAATGGGAACTCAATTTTCAAGCAACAGTACCACTTAGATCAACCTAGAAAATAGTCTGTAATAATGAGCAAGATCAACAGGACACACTAGCCTTCAGCAGAACACAAGGTAAAAAGCCCAGATCCATTTCCAAACTTGAAGGGACTGCTAAGAAACCCGGCACACTTCTAGAGGAAGATATCAGATATTCTAGTGTTTTATCTTTACAATTTCTTGGTTAAGTTTATCCACCTGTTAGGATATCTAGAAACATGTTTTCTGCTATGGAAATTTCCAAGATGGGAGGGGCAAGAAAAAAAAAAACAACCCAATCTTAGAAGCTTTAGGAGCTTCTGTGGGCATAAATCACTTTTAACTTAGAAACAATGAACCAAATCCCAGTCCCTGCCATGCAAATTTAGCACATTCCACATAGCCTTGCTTTCGATTTCAGAACCACATGAAGTACTGCCATGTTTCCATGGGCTATTCTGCAACAAAAAGCAGACATTTCTTTAAATCATCCAAAAGGAAGCTTTCAAGAATTTGACCCTGAGAAAGAGGCAAAGAGGAACAGGTTTGAGAACACAAAAATTTTTTAATTCCTATGGTAAAAGAATTTAGCTGCCAATCAGTCATTGAAAACAATCTGGGAAACAGTCTTATTAAACCTTTAGATTAAGGAACAGTTTAAACTGCACAGTCTAAATAACATTTAAGTATTTCCACATCAAAAGTTTGATTTTTTAAAATAGCAAGTGAATGCATTGCCATCCAGACACTTTTGAAGCATACCTACTTTAGCAAAAGAAAAAAAAGATCTTTTGAGTACAAATTTGCAGTAGGTAAAACCTTAAATTAAAAAAAAAAACCCCACAGCCACTATTGGGTACCTGTTTTAATTAAAAGTTCATTTGAACAATTTTATCAGACTGTTTCTGCAGGTAGGCCTCTCAAGATCCAACTTAATTAGATCACACAAAACATTCAGGCTATGAATAATAAAAGAAAAGTTACTGTTTCTCCAGCATAACTTTGAATTGTCTATCCAGACACACCATGAGATAACCTCCCTCAAAAAAAACCAACCCCAGCAGTCCTAAAATCTGTAGACAGAGTTGTCCTTACACATGAACAACAGATAAATCTAATCATCAAATTTTTGGGCACAGGTTTCTGGTGGAATAGTAAATACAGTCATTCTCCTCGAGAGTTTAATTTGGTTTACTACATATGACTAAGACTATGCTGGCAGAAAACTAAGATTTTCTCATTAAATCTCTCATATTTGAGGGGATGGGAGAAACCCAAAAAAAAATTTTAAAAAAAAGGGATTCTTAAACACTTCCAGAAGTGTTCCAGTTCCCAGTGAAAGAATCCAAACAATGAGAGTGGAACCTGGCCCACGCACCTGAATTCCCACCCACCTCTCCTGGACACTCAACCATCTAAATCAGTGCATGCAGCTGAAGGGGAAGGTATGCAAATGCTGTGCTTTTCTTGCATAAGTAGTAATTGCACAATTACATAACAGTAGGTCAACAGCTTTGGAAATTAAGAAGAAAATTCTTCAAAAACTCCACTTTCAGAGAAAACAACTTCATTCATGTGGAAGCATGAACATAATGAACACCCAAATGCTTTAGCGATATAGTCATGAATAAACTCATGAGGGCTGAATAAGCATTTACACAAATGCACTTAGAGAGTTCAGAAAATAGCAGGCCACACCAGATTAAAAAACCCACAGGATGAAAACGCTCCAGAGCTGTCGCTCATATCTTTAAAACCAAACTGCAGAATAGGAAAAGCTGGCACGTTCTGAAGAGAGAATTTTTTTCAAAAGAGACAACAACAAAACACAGATCACACCAACTCATGGACTGGCACTCCTAAACAGCTGCATACTAATGTCCTTGCATACATTAGAAAGTATTAAAGAACACTTTGAAATGAACAGACAACTTCAGTCTTGGCAAAAGCATATAGTACTTACAGCTTCATACTGGAAAGTAGTTAAACATGCTAGTTATTGCTGACAGTTAACTGCCCAAGAATACATGTGCCAAACAAACACACAAACAAATGTTGACTTCAAGTTATATCTCTTTCATTAAAAACCACAATGAAAAAAAAGCAAGAGGTACTGAAACATTTCACTGTTGTCCTATTCTATTCTTAGGTTCATAGAAAAAGAAACTGGGAGAGACAGCTCAAAAGGTCATCTGGCCCTCTCCTTTCCCAAGCCCAGATTGTCTATACTTCTCTCATTCCTGACAAAAGTTGTCTGAACTGGAGCTTAAGGTCTCAGATAAGAAAGTGTGTAGGATTTCCAGCCAGGTGATCCAGGAGTTTGTGTCATTATGCTTAAAAAAAAAAACCAAAACAAGCTGCTGGTTTGAGGTTCAACCTGCCTGACTCTCTCTTGCTAAGATCTAAGTTCATTATCTTTCTCTAAATATTAGGTGTAATTACTGCCTGTTCTAGCTGAGAAAAGGACTGTATGTCAGCCAGACTTTTACTGAAAACAACTTGCTTTAACACCTCCATTGATTTCTCACCAATATTCAGCCCTATAACAGGCAATACCAGGAGGCAAAGTGCACAAGTTATATCCGGTTGTTTAAAAAAAAAAAACCACACCAAAAAACAACCTGGTAAAATTAAACTGAGAAGGCATACAAAGGAATCCTGAAGGCATTATCTTAATTTGCCTTGGCCACACCATGACTTACAACATTTCTGGACCCTGAGATTATCCTACTGATTCCAATGGAAGTACAAGGAAGAAGCAACGTTCAGCTTTAAGAGGAATGAGCCATTACAGTACTGGCAATATGTTTTAATACCAAATAGATGTTTAACAAATTTTTTTATTGCTTGGTGGTGTTTTACTGTGCTATAAAGCTGACCAAGACATAACACAGAGATAGCATTATTGCTTTACCTTTCAAGTCTACATCACCTTTGTAGTTCAACAACTATAATCCAAATCCATTAAAAGCATACAAAACTATACAGAAAGCTAGAAACACCATATAAATGTGATTAGCAACTTAACCTCTGACCAGATCAGCATCAGCCAGGAGCTCCAAGCACTTTCCAGGTTATCAGAGTCTTTTTTTAACACACACTTTTGGAGAATCTGAGGGTTCATCTGATTTTTTTTCAGTGACCAAAGAAGAATCTAAGAATCTCCATCAATTGCCCAACAAAAAAGCATTTTTCCCCACATAAGCACACACCTGTCTAAAGTATATGCCCACAATCAACAACCTTCCTAAATTTGTTCTGGAATTAGAAGAAAATGTAATAGTTGTTTCAATTTTAGAACATCAAGTATGAACCTCATCCTCTAAAGCCAGGTGGAGGAGGGGAAAAAAAAAAGAAAAAAAAATTTAATTTCTCCTCATCCTGTTTCAGAGTTCACTAAACACTTAAAGCAAAAAGTTACATTGCTTCAAAATTTCACTATCATCACATAATTCTTAACACAATCCACATGGATGCAATGATCCACAATGAAGATGTTCTACATTTGAAACATGAATAATTAAAAACTGACACCATCCCATTTTTTGGTTATTCTGCTTTTAAATGTGAAGTATATTGTAGGGTTAATTAAGTTGACTAAGTTCAGTCTTCTTTCTACCCTCTTTCTTCCCTCCCCAGTTAAGAATATTTAAAAAAAATAATGTTTGGGTCAACAGCAAATTTTTTCTTTAACACGAAACTGTAAGACACCTCTCATAACATCTCATATTATTACATGATTGTGTGCAAAATGCTTTATTACATTATTGATCTTAACACATACATCTCCAAACAGTCTATATCATTAAGTCTTTCTTTATAAGTTTGTGTTTAGAAATCAAAAGTGAGCAAACCCAAATGATTAGTAGTTTATTTCAAATCTTGCAATGGTAAATCCCCACTGAGAAAAAACAGTAAAACAGAATTGTACCTAGTTTGGCAAAGAGCAGAAACAAAAATGAGATGGCACTTAGACACTCCCTCCTGCTCTATAATCTAAGTAACTCTATCATATCCTCCCCAAAATATCCTCCTTCCAAATATCAAAGAACCATCTCTAACCAGAGAAAAGTAATGCAAAGAATGAATAAGAAAGAATTTTCACTCGGGAGGACATGTTCTACCAACTCTCACTATTTGAATACCTAATTGTATATCCAGGCTCAGACAGTAAATTTTCTGGTCTCCTTAAATAGGTATTAGGTCTTAGCAAGCAATCCATCCACACATCACATGGAAGAGAGAAGGCAAAGACTGTGAAGTTTAGCACTAAAAGCACTTGGTGAAAAGATGCCAGGTGTTTTCTCTAGAGAAGAGGAAGGATCACAGAAATCATCAGGTGATGACACAACTTCCTATAGTACACTTTTTGCTCTGAAAGCAGCAGAAGATCAGAAAGCAGAAAGAAAGATACCTCTATGGGGTACACAGACATCAACAAGGCTTAACCTTCTTTCTTACCAGCATGACAAAAAGACAGATATTTTTGAGACAAGCCTATCATCATCTAACCTGCACTCTCTCATTTAATCCATCAGAGCCCATGAAAGACAGCCGATCGCTATCAATCAGCTCAGCACATCCACTGCATATTTGCTGTACTTCCAAGCAAGCATCACCGTAATTCATTTGCACCTCACATCAGGCTTGCGGAAAACTTTCTTTTGATAGTCACAGTTACTTAAATACTGCTTGTGTGAATTTATCTTCTGTTTCCTACTCTGACAGACTCCTCATGGACATACTTTTTTCTTCAGATTAACATAGTGTCCTGCAGAACAGAAAACTGGTCTATAACTAGGTTTAATAAGGCACTATAACCAGGCTAAGTATGTAATCTGTACAGATTTATCTCACACAGGATTTAGCACACCTCTCTGAAACCAGAACATTCTCAAGACCCTTTTTGGATTTTACCAAGATCTCTGAAAACTCAAACAATGGAAGCTTTTGGTCTGTCAATTCAAATTCCAGATTCTTGCTCGATCTGGGTTTTGCAATTGGCAATATGACAAATTCTTTTCCCACACAAGAACTGTAGCAGAAATTCCCCCGATACTTAGCATAACCTTCCTAATTACTCAGAATTCAATGCTGAAGAGGGAAGACCCATCACAAAGTCTGCTCTGGGGCATGCGACTGCCAATTGCCACGGCATGTTTGTCTTTGACAATGTATAATTATTTTTGGTTGAATGTAATGTTATTTATTTTGGTAGCAAGACTAAAGAGGGAGATGTTTGTTCATTCTGCTGACAAGGTGCATCCATAAAGCTTAAAGGATACACTGCATTTGACAAGTAAACATTGCTGGAAATCACCTTCTTTGATACATCACTGATTTGTTAAAGCCCCACATATCACTCGTTACGTATATATACCAGTCTCATTACTCATAATGGTTTTATGAAAAAAACTATATTCTTCCTTAGAGAATCAACACACACATAATAAAAGACAATTTCTTTGTTACTGTATAGTGATAGTTAATGTGCCAATATATTATTTCATTTAAAATTTAAACTGAACTTAGTTTTAATTTAATCTCAAGTTAACTATCTTATCCAGAGGTATGTATCAGACGTTGAACAACTAACAAAAATGGAATGTTGTATTATAATCTAGTGCTTTATCCTACCCTTCTTTTGAGCCTGATTTTTGTTGTCAGTCTTGAGATCAATGAGAACACCAATTTGAAAAAATACTGAATCAGGCTGCAAACTGTGTAAAACTTTCACAGCAGTGAAACTAAATAATGCAGCCATTAGTACAAAGAGAAATGGACTACTTTGACTACAGCTAGGCATAACACTATTTCTAAATTAAAACTTTACTGCAAACCCAAGCCGATGAAATACATAACATTTTTGCTATCAAATTGCACCAAGTGTAAGCCAGAGGTCTAGAAACACCTCTATAAAATCATATTAAAATTATCTGATCTTTATAATACCTATTGTTGACATCATGCTTTTAATTTCAAGGCTATAAACCACATGTAAAGACCACTAATAGCAAAAAAAAGTTAATTTAAGAGAAAAACACCTCACCAGGTAGGTTCCTTACTGTAGGCTAACTTCTCAAGATGACAGGACAAATTAATATCTGCACTCCATATTTTTAGCCTCTTTGCAGTTTCGATGTTTTTATTGCATATTCAATGGTTACTATTTGCAGCAATAGTGACCGTCATTTTTAATTAGCAAAGGGTAACAGCCTACTAAAATAAAAGACTTTCTGTACTTAAATAACTGTTGGCTGAAAAAAAAGATAGCAACTTTAGGCATACATTGGCTTTGTGGACTTCAATATATACACACAATAACTCCCCCCAGTACAACACAAGCTTGATTACTGCCAACTAAGACCACCTTTATACCAATTACAAGTTTAGGAGAGAATTCTGCAACTACAACAGGCGTATTCCTACAAATTAATGCTCGTACTTCTGAAAAAGCCCCCTGTGAATCCATTAACAACGATGGTAAATGGTAACACGTTTTCGTAATTAAAGTTTAAACCCAAATGCTGAAATTAAGGCAACCACTTTCAGGATACAAAGTTATCCCAATCAGAATGTTACAATTAAGATGCTACACAAAACCCCTCCTTTTTATAACACAAAGGTATTATATATATCATGAAGGAGAGGTACTCTAACATTAAAGAAGAGTTGAAAAATTGACACTAGTTACTAACCAAGCTATTATTCCAAGTCCAGATCATTTCTTCTCAAACATTAATTTCCAATTATGACATTGTCTGAATTCACGGTAAATAACATTACAGAAATGGCTCACTGACAAGTGGCTTCCTGAAAATGACACCAGTCCAACTGTTCACACTACTCCCAGAACTTACAGCAGAGATACATAGCACAGTGCTCCGCACACTTCAACCTCACCTTTCAAGTGTCAGAATACGTCATTGCCTCTTCTCAAAACATTAGAAATTAATTTGGACTCTACCCCCACCGATACAATCCAAGGATCTCCAGCTGACAATACCCTAATCTGATTCATCGTTACTACAAAGATGGAAAAATGCCTACAAAATCAAAGCAGTGGTGAAAACAGGTGAAAGTTGTTTCTTGATACAGAGGTGAACTCTGGAAGAACTGAGGAAAAGTCAAGCCTGTACTCATAATTTCCATTAGAACATGCTGCCCATGCGTATCATGGTTTCAGCTGGGATACAGTTAATTTTTTTATTAGCAGCTGGTATAGTGCTATGTTTTGGATTTGGGATGGGAAATGCTTTCACAGCACACTGGTGGTTTTTGTTGTTGCCAAGCCCTCAAGGTCTTTTCTGCTCCTCACACTACCCCACCAGCAAGTAGGCTGGGAGTGCACAAGAAGCTGTGAGGGGACACAGCTAGGACAGCTGACCCCAACTTACCAAAGGGATATTCCATGCCATATAATGCCATGCTCAGTATATAAAACTGGGAGAAGAAGAAAGGGAGGACGTTCAGAGTTACGGCATTTATCTTCCCAAGTAACCACTACATCTAATGGAGCCCTGCTTTCCTGCAGATGGCTGAATGCCTCTCTGCCAATGGGAAGCAGTGAATTAATTCCTGATTTTGCTTCACTTGCGTGACTTCTGCTGTACCTATTAAGCTGTCTTTACCTCAACCCAAGAGTTTTTCCTACTTTTACTCTTCCAATTCTCTTCCATATCACAACTGAGGGGAAAAAGCAAGCAGCTGTATGGTTCTACTTGCTGGCTGCGGTTAAGCCACAGAACTATGCCAGAAGAAGGGTCAATTTAACATTTTATCCTGTATACTGCTACACCCAGAAACCACTCTCATCTTCAGACTTGCTAACCATTTCTCCCAAGATGGTTCTGGACAATCATAATCTATGAATCACCTCAAGGTTAGACTGCTGTACCTGTCCTTGCCTAATTCAGATATTGCTTTTTCAGATATCTGGAAACACATCCAAAGGAACAAAAGAAATCTTACTGGCATTTCTGGGAAACTTGTAACTGGCAGGCAAAGCTACCACCAATGGACTCAATTGGAAAAAAATAAAAATTATATATATACATTTAGAACACAGTACTGCAAGGCACAACACTATCAATCAACCATAAACACAGACAAAAATAATGAGGAACAGAGGTAAAGATGTAGTCAAGTACAGAACAAAATAGCTGAAAATAAAATGCAAGCACATCCAAAACCTCGAATGACATTACAGAGTGCTTAAAATATCTGCCATAATTATCTACGTAACTAGAAAATTTGCTGTACAATGCTAATTAGAAACTTGAAACTACCTATTCTTACAACTTGTGCACACTACTGCTAACTTATTGTCCTCTATAGGTTTATACTGCTTCCTTCAAGTCACCGCAGGAGCACCCAATATTTTCCATACAAGTTTTTAGCACTTCCACAGATTAAGTCCTCCTTTAACTGGGCAGGCAGAGATGCTTAAGTTAAAAATATCATGACCTAGATTTAATTAAGTCTTATTCAAAATAAGTATCAATAAGGTCCAGAAGCCTTGATACACAATCATGATGCAAGTGTGTTTATTTTGATATACTCATGTCAGGATCAGAAAAGATAAAATTTAAATGGCTCCTACAGGGATGAATACATCATCTTATTTTTGACATCTTCACCAGTATAAAAATGTAGGGCTGAAAGTAATACAGTGTATCTTAGATAAATTAAAGGATTTCATCTGCTTAACTTTTATAGTGCAATGACTCTACCACAATCTTTTCTTTGAGCTGACTTCCCAGGAAGTAAAAATCTCCAAAATCAATTTCCTGTCCTACAGTTATTAAGTAGAATGGGAAATGGCAATTTTTTTCTCCAGAGAAACTTTCCCAGATTCTTTGACCCTAAAAGTAAACATGATCTTTTCTTTAATTTCTGTGCCAGCATTTGGTACATCAACCTGTGTACAACAACAACATAAGCCTAACAGAACTCCTCTGACTTTGTCTTACAGCCTCATCTGCACTGGTCACCACCTCTCTCAGCTCACATTGAAGCATATCATGGATTTTCTTTTTCATATCTATTCCTACCAGAGGGCCCAAGGAATGATATACCAAATGCATTAGATCACATTCACATCACTTACACGGAGAAGTCAGAATGACTATGACACTGATATCGCCCCCTCACTGCAGAAATGGAAGGTGAAGGAATGGATGTTCAAAAAGATACTATGCTTAAATGTACTTAGAATACTATACACTTTAAATATCAACTTCTGTCTCTACTTGTCTGTCACAGCGCAGCATAAAGTACCAGAAGAGAAGAGGGCATACACGTACATTTTACAGTTTAATAGGAAATATAAAAAAACCTCATGCCATACTCTTTCCAGAGGCATATCAGGAAACAAAGCAGGGAAATGATGAAAGACCTATAAAAAAGGGCACGTGAAAGCTTTCAAACCGTCATTATTTCCTTGCAAAATTCAGGGAAGATATTCCAATTTGCCCAGGCATTACCAGTTCACACCATTCTTACTGGCTAACTTTCTTCTAGAAAGCCCAAGCACAATTATCTGAGAAAGGTAGATAAATACATTAACAACGTAGCATAAGTTACAATGATTTCCACAGGAACTCCACCTAATCTTTCCTGTTCTAAAGGGAAACTGTCATGTAGTTGATGCTCTAAGACTTACCAAGCTAACAAATGACATAATTTACTAGACAGAGCATGCATTCAGTTTCTCAAAGCTAAAAGAATTCTTCTCCACACACATACACTTCTTACTGAGAAACATAAACAGAAGCTATTTAGATACAAAAGCTTTATTTATCCTATTATTTATGTGCTAAGATGTATTCCAGGCACTGTGTAGACAGAAAATACCATTGTATAAACAAATTTTACAGACTAAGCCATATTGGCTTGCTCTCCAGATGAAGAAAAATATTCCTATCAAATGGAAAACTGTAGGAGAAATGTGTTTTTAAGATTCTAAAGTTCTTTTTAGAATAAAATCTTGCTCTTTGAGCAAAATACAAGTATATTTTTAAAAGCATTTCGGGCTGTTTCAATTATATTCAAGAACAGAAAACAGCAAATGGCCATTTTCAGTAACAAAATACTGATTCTGCTATCTATAAAGATGCTAGTAGATTGAAGAGGAGAAACACATGAAAACAACTGTGAAAATTTAAGACACAATTTTTACTTCAAGGTATAAATTCTTAAATTTTACCATCAAGTTTAATATTTAACTGCTCCTCTCTGGCAATTGATTAAACTGATTAGTCCTTGGCAAGTCACAGATGATAAGCCTTACTGTGAACTGTGATGAATAACCTGCACAGGCAGACAGTCCACCCAAATTTTTTCCTGAACTTTGTTTCCCACTTTTTCAGCATTAAGCTATCCCATATACCCTACACCAGAAACCAATGCAATCGGAGCAAAAGTTGTCTCTCAAAGACATCAGTACACTCTAGACTTCACATTGCATTCCATTGGAGAATTTCCATGACCGCATACAAAGAGAACAAGATAAATACTGTAAACTTTAGTCCTGAAAATCCTTATTCAATTCAGTAGATATAGTGACTTAAGTGAACTATTCAGCTCTTAAAGACTGAGAATTCCAATGCAAACACATATGTTTGTGCTCAATCTTGCATTTCTTGGTTTTGCAATCTACAAATATAATCAAGAAGGCCATAGGTTCTCCAATGCTACTGTAAATAGCCTTATTCAGGAAATAGTGACAGGTTTTTTTCAACCGTCCTAAGATGCTGCTAAAACTACACTTCTGGCTGAAACCCAGCAGAACAGCTGAACAAGTCAATGAAAGCTCATCTTTTATTTGAAATTTTAAAACAGAGATTGATAATCTGTCAATACTCAATAACAAGGCACTAACCAGCCAGCTGATACTCAGCTACCTACAGAACTTCTAAATTAGCAACAACATTCTGGAAATACCTTATCAGCACAATTCCTGAGCTTTTTTCTGGAAACACTTCATTATCAAATCATTTGTGTTTGATTTTTTTAATGCTTAATGACATTTGAGGAAACTATTATGTGAGTATGCACCATCTATTGGTCATGCGTGCTGTTATAAGACAAAATATTGCTTGTCTCAAAATTTCATCAGTAGGCAGTGAAGTACTTTAAAAAGGAATTACCATCATATCCCTTCTGTTGATGGACAGCAGAACCAGGAAGGTGAATCGACTTGCCCTAATCCAATAGCAAAGCAAGGAAAACACTATTTGCTCCAATTCAACTGTCCTATCCATTAGGTTGTACAGTGTGCTGTGCCTGAAAATATCAAATATATCGCTCATAAATATAGTACATCCTAATAAAGAAGAATGATAAAACAATTTCAAAATACATTGAACAATGAAATTAAGTGTCATGCACCAATAGCTATATCTGAATTTTGCTCTAGTTTATGGCAGCTTTCTGCTTCAATCTAAAATAGCAATCTTTATATAAATAAAAATTTTCATCTGAAATAATAATCCATTATTAATGCAAGAACAGTGTACCATTCCATTCAAATATCAACTCCAACAACGGGGTAAAAGTAAAATATTTTCCACTAACAGCATCAACAAAATTCCTTTTACTACTCTCCCCGTTAGGGCAGAAACGAATTAGCGAGTTTTTAATACTTTTCAAGAAACCACAATTCAAATACAACAATCAATAGATTTCAAGTTGATCATGTCTATTGTGAAAACAATTCATAACAGAAGAGAATTATCTTCTTGTCAGGTCTATTATTTATAATTTTGCCTGAAGTTCAAAAGTGTACATTCCATTCACAGGTTTAGCATACACTCTTGCACAGTAGTAGTGAATGCAGTCTCTGAATCAGGTAGCATACTCTTAGAACACTTGAAAAAAGTAGTGTGGGATTATGACCCATAAAAAGCTGAGAGTGTTTCCCACCAAATTCAGGAACATCTTAAAAGTTTTAACACCAAGTGTCTAAACTACGTTGAACTATGAGTTCCTCTGTGGACTTCTCATAAAATGAGTATTTTCCCTATTACATAAAAATGGTCCCTGTACACTGGAAATCAAACCTGAGCTCTCCCTTTTCTGTTTCCTAAGTGTTCCAAATAGCTAATTACGAATTAATATCTCTGGCGGTTCTTACAGAACACATGACTTCTATATGCAAACATGACAATCCTTCCCATATCCATCTGAGCTGATCAGCATAATCTGAAGTACTTCCCTGAAAAGCTCAGGGTAACACTGAACCCTCTCAACTCAAGGAAAATCAGAAACATGGTCAAAGTCTCTCTTGCTGCAGTTCAAACTCCCCCAATATTTAGCAGCTAGAACACCAAGCTCTGATTTTATTTTCGACTTCATATGACCACCATTTTTGAAATTAAAAAAAAATCCTAAATATATATCATATGCATGCTTAACAATAGGAATGTACAATCCATATAAATCAATATTGCTTAGTTCTGCAAGAACATTAAATGAGTTAATTCAGAATATCAGACTTCACCTGATTTTATGTTGCTGTCACTTGGTAATGTGAAAATCTATGCTGGGTTCTGTTTTTGTTTCACTGAAGTAGGAGGATTATGTTAATATGGAGAGGATTGATTTCATTCCTGTATGCGTGAGCTGCTGTTGATATTCCCAACCAGGAAGACTCCCTTCTAGAATTATCATCAATATATAGTACAAGAGAGTGTTTACTTCCACCCTGCCTCTGTTCTAAAAGTCTCCTCAGTAGCCTCCAGAGCACGGCTACAGGTCTCCTGCTCAAAATTTCTCTTTAGATTTTCTAATCCTTTTCTCCTTAATCTCCATTATACGAAAAGAAATCCACATATGCATGGTCTGCGAGAAGCTAAGTAACTTTACCTCTCACCATAGTTACCACATCTGATTTAACCACTGGCTCTGGACATTGAATCATTGTCCTTTAAGATTAAAGATTTTATTTGTGTATGCCTTGGTACAGTGAACGAGTATAAAATTGTACAAACAAATTGATTTTAATATCATTAAGAGAAAATTACATTTCAATTTATGTGACTGTAAGATAATATACCATCCACCTCTGCTATTTCTGTACTGTGTGTGTTGTTTTCCAAGATCTCAGAAGCTAAAATGTTTAAATGTGTTACTACGACTGTTATGAAAAAGATTTTTGTCTAATTCAATTATTTGAATGATTCTGAAACAATTTTACATTCAGATTTTCATTAGTGTGCTCAACTATGCTATTAGACTTTTTTGTTTCTCATGGTAACCGATTTTATTTGACTTAACAGAAGCTGTTCAAATATTTAAAGGCACTCCGAGATGGCAGGAGTTTATCTAGGAGCATACATGTTGTGTCACAGATATTCCTTTCCTCGCTCTTACTCGCCTTTTTTTTTTTTCCCTTTCAGAAACAGTAGCAAACAAATGAGATCTCGACTAACCACATTGTACCGGGAACGTGCTCACTTCATCTGTTTATGTTAATATTCAAGTTACAACGGGCACATTTCGAAATTACAAGCTCGGTAGTTAAAACAGATGCTTCTTACGTTCCTTCATATGCACCGTATCCCTTTGCCAGCGCCGTCAGGCGCAACGCAAGAACTAAAGTATAAACATCTGCAACACCTCTCTGTTTTGTTAACATTCTTTCACACATTTCCTTGCTAACTCCAAAAAGGCTCAACGGTGTATAAATAAAAAAAAAAAAAAAAGAAAACCCAAACAACAGTGAAATTGGAAACATCTGCGAGATAGCTAGGGAAAACGGAATGAAACATGAATAAACAAAAACATGGCGAAAGTGGCCTGGGGTTGTTACACTGTCAGATCATTTTTCCAAGCCCAACATCAAGGCTTTTGTTACAACCAAAGCGGTCATTTGCATGGAGAACCAACAGGGTTTCTTCTTCTTCAGCGTTTCCCCGATCGTAACACACACTCGCTCGCTCGCTCTCTCTCTCCCCGATAGACACAGAGGCAAACCTCCCCTCTTGCAAACAAACAACACGCCTAAACGCACACATATTGGCAACTACGGCATCTACAGATCGCCAACAACGCTCCGCGCACCGAATAGTTTGCTACTAAGACGTAATTTAGGTATAAAAATAACAGACAAACCTTTGGAGCGCTGCCCCAGCCGGAGTTCCTCTCCCTCTGCTCTGCTGTTACTGACAAGATCAGGCTGAGATTAACAAGTCCATGCTACTCTGACAATCTGACTCTTCTGGCTTTTGCACACACGCCGGGGGCTTTAAATCACAGCAAACTTTCAGAAAGTTAAAAATGGAATGAATTAAAGGAATGTAAAGGACAATGGCAGGAAAGCAGAAAACACTGCCTGGACAATTCTTGCAGCAGCACGCAGGGCACTGCTCTGTAGTTAAGGCTGTGTCAGCACTTTCTTTCTAAACCCCCCCATTTTTCAGGGGGCTGCAACTCCAACAAAAAAAAAAAAATCACAGCTAAAATATTGCTCACAGGTAAGCCCCCTCCCCTTTGCAGTTTAAAACATCCACTTAGACCCTTCAGAAAGTTACAGGAGTCCAGGCACTTTATCACCAAGCCCCACATGCTATTTTTTTTTTTGCAAATACAACTTTTCTTTTTAAAATGGAAATTCTTTTCACAAGAATTTGATCTACATTGTGAATTTTGTGTGTGTCGTGTCCCCCCCCCCCTTTTTTTTTATTTAGAAAAGCAAATTAATAAATAGACACTTGAATAACAGTTTGTGTAAACATGGAAGAATTTCTAAAAAATAACTTTAACATACATGCATTGCCTGAAAGGTACCAGATTAGTAACAGATATTAAATTGTCTGCTCACACAGCTGATTCAGCACAGACAATGGCCTCTACTAAGGTCTCAACTCTAATCCATTATGGCAACTTTGTAACCTCAATTGCAGAGTGCATCTACATTTTCCCCTGATAAGGGAAGTGTTCTTATAATCATGCTAAAATAAGGAAACAAAGCGTTTGATCTGCCTTTACTACCTTACAACGATGCTCTAAACTGTGGCACATCAGGGCAATCTCTCCTGAGCTCGTTAATCGCTGGGTTTTGTTTGTAGGGTGTTTTTTTTGTTTGTTTGTTGGGTTTTTACACTCTTGGTAATTTCCTCCAGATACGGAAACAAAAACATTAACTTCTCCAGCTTGTTTACATAAACCAGATACACTAATACACTTTTCAGCTAGACGCTTAAAGTTTCAATATCAAATAGAGACTATACGGTCATACTATTACTTTCTTTTAAAGTAAAAGCATGCATTTAATGTAAAAAATCGTGCAGCGGCCTAAATCTGCCGAGCAAGAAAATTAAAGCATAAGTTTCCCTTGATACAGAATATCCAAGACAACAGGCATTTGATCCTTACAAAACTCAGTATATCAACACTTGTTCATCCAAAGGTGTGTCTCCGCTCTCTATGAATTTCTGACTCTGCAGTACCATTGCATGTGTATTTTATAAAATATATAAAACCAAGTAACATCCATTAAAGTGGAGCAACCCATTAAAAATGCTCAGTTGCTGTGAATAACTCAGTAAAGCAAGAATTTCCCCAGTAGAGACTGTCTCATCCTCATTATCTTCTGAAAGTCATAACGCTTACTGAATATCTGTCTCAAGCTATCCAGTAGTACAGGTCATCTTGCATTTCTCTGACAAAGACAGCTGCCTGGCATATTTTGAAGACAAGCTGCTTTGATATTAACAAATTATTCTGCCAATGCTGTGCATAGTAGTTATTAAAAAATATCAAAATTTCTCCCATTATTCAGACGAAAAAAAATAAGACAGATTAAAGGTAAGGTCCTACATATTTCACAAACATCATAACTCATGAGAAGAATATAGTGAAGGTTTCTACTTCTCCATTATAAGACAGACAGTATAATCACCATCCACCTGCTGCTCAGGGGAAGAGAGCTCTTCTGGCCAGTGGGGAAACCTGTGATCCTATCTGATCCAACATAGGACTTCATATCACTGGCTTCTGCCAGTCTCATCTGTTAAAATGAGAAGTGCTGGTGACACAGAGTCACTTTGCCACCCTGGCACAGAGGTTATAATGTCCACAAAGGGGAAACAGAAGCAAGCGTAGTAAAATGTGAATCCACAGCAGTTTTCTTTGGGATGTGGAACGAGGGCACTAAGGTTTCTGTGTTGCTCCACCAAATAACATACAGAGTATTTATGTTTTTGAAAGATACATAATTTGCATATAATGCTTAAAGGTAGACAGATGTTTCTCTCTAATCATTCATCTGGAGCAAAGCAGAAGACAATTGGAAATACTTCTAAGATACTGTCAAATGAGTAAGGTTCTCCTAAAAGTTTGGAGCACGCACTGCTTAATTTTAATTAGTTGCTAATTCACATTAATAAGACACTAAATGAGGACAAACACTAATAGATTATGATTCTACTGGACAATGCCAAGAAATACAAAATGGAAGTTGATTTTCATTCCTTCTTCCACACCACTAGAGAACAAGGAAAAATAAACAAGATACAGTACACAAACCTTCTCAGTAGATCCAAATTTCTAATTCCTATTTAAGAATAAAGTGGTAGAATTTATAAGAACTGTAAAAGCAAAGTTGTATTGGCAATTAAACTAAATTAAATTAAGCCTCGGCTTGATAACTTTGAATGGTAGGTTAAGCAGTAGACATTTATTAACCTAATATTAAAGAACAAAGTACAACCTCTGTATATGAATAACCATACCCAGGAATAACAATAACCATAAATATTTTGTCAAATGCAGCAGGAAACTACAGATTTCAACAAATTCAAAAGATCATTAGCTTAGTTCTCATCTCCACATTTATCATGCCACCATTTATATTATAAATCAACAGCTGCAACCTAAAGTTGAACACATGCCAGAAATATACATAGGTTGTATCAATATTTGCACATGGAGCCCAGAACATAAATTAGTTGACACTCAACACTTAAAGCTTCCTCTCTGAAGCTGCAATATTTAAAGGTTAAAGATTAGACATGCTCCCTCTTGTGTTAAACCAAGAATACAAGGAATACATGCTGTTTTCTCTGACATGATGGTTGCTTGGCCATCTGTTCCACTAAGCAAACCCTTTAACTTTGGCTACTCATGTCTGACAAACCTTCACCAATAATTCTCCAGTTTGAAGACAGATATAGTCAGAGCACATAACCTGTACCATAGAATGTTTGTGTTACATTATTTTAGCTACTGTATTATCAGAAAACACCAGTAAGGGATTACATATAAAAAAAATATATTGCAAATAAGTGTTTTGGGCAAATACAGATATGACTTGGTAAATTACATGGAAAGTGACACTTCTTCAGTCCCTATAGGTGTCACAGGCCTAAAAAGTTAAAGTATGCCAAATTCAAGCTGTTCAGTAACATCAATGATATGCAACATTGAACAGCAAATTTCCACCCAAATGTTTGTTTACAGAATATTTCAGACAGGAACAACAGGAGAAAATATACAATGCTACATAATGGTTTGTAAATATAGCAAAAACTGAGCTTTCAGTCCTCCACTTGACAAACTCAGGTGAACCATTCCCTACACAGTGCCTAAATGGAGTCAAAATCCTCTTTACACAAATCCTGTTGCAGAATCCAGCCCCAAGATCGTGTCTAGACATGAACATTAATCCCAGGTGTAACTAACACAAATGTTTTTACTAATATACTTTTTTTAAACAAAGGCTTTGCACCTGGTGTGGGCTTGGCAAATTATGTTTAGGCATATATTTGCTGATTATGGTCAGTACCACACTGAATGCCAGAGCAGCTGAGAGTAAACACAAGTAAATAGTTTGCACTCCAAAGCTGAAGAGAATCTAACACCCAACTACATGTCTTCACATATTTTCTTTTATTTTCCACCAGCCCTTTGTGGTGGACAGATGTTCTCAGTGTAACAGGGTCTATGCACATTGGAAATAAATAACTTTACCAAATATTCTAAGAAACTCACTTGTTAAATATGACTTGCTCTTTCAAACTGCAAGAGTTAATCGTGTTTTATCTTCCTGGAAACATTTCTGTTTATTTTTCTACAGTCTTCTGCAGACTAGAAATAATATAACCACAGAGTTGACAAAAGACAGTAAACTCCACCATGATTATTAAGAGATAAAGGTTTTGGGGTCTCTTTAAAGCTTCAAACCACAAGAGCATACTACCTGAAATGTATCTGCTGATGACGGCAAGCACCTGCATCGAGAAACAGAAGTTTTGCCACTGACTTCAACAACAGAAGAAAGTTTACATCGCCCCACACACAGCTCCTGATCAGTTTCCACTTTCTTACTATAATGCTGCAGACCTAACACTTTCACGGTCTGGCAAAGTGCCTTTCCTCTCACTGACTAAGGTGCTCAAAGCACAGTGAGAAACTTCACGTAGGGGACACGTTACAGTCGGATCTCGAGACACTGCCCTCTACTTATTATCAAGAAAGTAGCCCCATATCAACAGTCAGAGGATTAATACTCCAAGAGTGATTTTATTCCCTCAGACACGCAAGTACAGACAGTCTGCAGGACTAGGCTTCACTTTTTTTTTTTTTTTTTTTTAATATGGGAACATTCACGTACGCTCACCAGAGGCATTATTGCTCATTTTAAAACAGTGCTTTTCACCTTCTGGCCCACCAACTCCCGTGGCGTAGACCCCTCTCAGGGGCTGAGGGGAGGTCAGCGAAACAAGCAAGCCTTGGGCGTGCGGAGTTACGCCGCCCAGAGGGATCCACAACTCCCTCCAGACACCGCTGGGAGCCCGCAAACCCAACCAACCAGGGCGGGGGGGGGGGAGGAGAACCCCCAAAAGTCGCCCCCCGCTGCTCTAAGCTCGCAGGGCACACACCGGTGCTCCGGGCCGGTGGGGGCGGCAGCAGCCCTCTCTCCTTCCCCCCCCCCTCCCCGGTGCGGGAAGCACACGGCTGTGGCGCCCGCGCCCGCCCGGCGGGAGAAGCCGCTCGCCGGCCGGGCACACTCCTCAAGGGCCGCACGGGAGACAACTCCCCTCCCCATTCACCCACACCACCACCACCACCCCACCCCCTCCCAGAAGGCGAGACCGGCCACAGCTGCTGAGGGAGCTGCTCCCACCCAGCGTCTCCTCTCACACCGGAGAAACTCAGCGCCAGCACGCCCAGGAGCGGGGCCCCGTCGCGGCCTCCCACTCCGCAGCTCGGGGCCGCCCCCACCTCTATCCTCTCAGGGGTGAGGGCAGGCAGCTCTACAGTGGGTTAAGGGAAGGAAGCGGTGCCAGGCACCACCGCCGGCCCCGGCTGAGAACGAGCGGCCCGGCGCTGGGGAGAGGGAACTGAGGGGAAGGGGAACTCACGCTGTCTCCGCTATTTAAACCTCTTCCCGCCGCCTCCGCCTCACTGACTCTCACTCACTCTCTCCTCCCCACGGAACTTACTAGAGGCGGCCCCTTCCCCTCCCCTCCCCGGCCATATACACACAGCCACACGCCAGGCGGCCGCTGCCCCTGCCCCGCCCGCCCTCCCCGGCCGCGCCACCCATTCGCCCCGCTCTCTGCCTGTCAGTAAGGGAGCGCAGCGGTGTTGGCTGGAAGACCTATCCGTTAAAGCGCGCTCCGCCCCGCCTCCCCGGGCTCCGCCCCTCGGCCCGCCCCTCCTCTTCCCGGACACCTCAGGGGGGTGTTAAAACGGCCGTTTTAAGTCACCATCAAAATTTACTTTTGGGTCCCGCCTATTGAGCTCTAGCGGAGATTCTGATTGGACGGCGGGAACCCCTCTCTATCACGACTGGGTGGCTGGATGTCCATCACCCGCCAGAATCCCGCCTATCTCCGTGCCGTATTTCCCCTTGATTTGTCCGCGCCGACAGCGCTCTCGCCCACTCCCACACCGCTGTCCCATCAGGCGTGGCTTCTCAAGCTCTAAGGCGGGGCGTGACGCGCACGAATGGAACGGCTGCAAGGGCGGCCCTCATTGGTTGGTGGCCTTCGCTCCGCAGTTGCTCTTCCGCCACCACCGGCCCGCGGACCGTACCACGCCGCGCCGGTGGCAGGGGGGGGGAGACGGACAGTGAGGGGAGGGGAGGGGTGGCAGTGCGTTGGTTCGCCCCGTCTCCATGAGGGATGGGGCGGAGGAAGGCCTTTATCGCCCGTCCTGCCGCGCGCGCGCTGTAGGTAGCTCCCTCCGGTCGGGGCTGAGGGGAGGGC